>CM046341.1:3041897-3641897 GCA_025403435.1 Artocarpus heterophyllus | reverse complement strand
TTATATAACGGCTTTCCAATCTCAGGCACAACCAGGGAAACTGACTTTTTCCCTTCCAAATTTGAGGGGGAAAAAATCCAACGGAATTCATTCACTGTTCAGTCTTAGACGTCTCAGCAAACATAAAATGGATACTTTTGTAAATACCTTACGACTAATTTCACTCTTTTAACAAAATTTTTTACAAATTTAACAAAAGTGATTGCAGATATCCATTCTCTGGTACTTTCTGTATGAAGAAAAAATAAAAGAAATTTTGAAAACAAAAATGTCTAAGCCTTGTACCAGCCATCCTTATTCAGAAGAAAATCTGTTAGTAGAAGCAGATGACTTTAAAAATCGTTTTCATCCTTCTTCTTGTCCTCGGGAGGCAGCGATATGAACTGCAAAATCCTTTGAACCTCTGCAACATCAATTCGGAATTTTTCTGCAATTTGATGGGCATTCATCGGTCCTTTGTGATCATCAGCCTTACCTTCATGCAGAAGAACAATGTGGCGAAGCTGTGCAACATTCAGAGTTCCAGCAGGAGTGGGCCTTTCTTCGTACCTGCTTGAATCTGGTTTTGTACTTCGGAGTTTCGGCAGGGGTCTCTTGTATTTCTCCACCACAAATGCCTGCAACGCATTTCATCTACTTAGCAACACAAAGAACTCGGACTCTCGCTTGCTTTGGAATGGAATCTCAAAATACTCAACCAAGTCACTTTTTAAAGAAAATAGTCCAAATATGAAAAGAGAAACAAACAATAGGATAATACGTTGCAAGCATCACAGACAATTCTGCTTTCTCTCTCTTTCTCTATCCTATGAGAGAGGAATAAAATGACCAAAAAAATCTCAAATTTCTTTCTTGGAAAAGTTAAGAATTGCGTAACTTATTGAGATACAACTTGATGATAGAGGCATCATTTGATTTCGACAAGTAAAAAGTTCTAAACATTGAAAATATGTATTACCACATAAGCGGAACTTGAATTATTCAAAGAAAAGGAAGAATAAACCATTACGAAGACAAGTGATTGCTCGTGGACTTGAAGGAAAAAAGACTTAATTAAAACATAAAGCATGCAAGAATTGCTAAGGACTACTAGACAGCTTAATTCTTTACTACCAAAAGAAATAGAATCAAAGAAGAAAAGTAAACAAGGAAGAACACGCACAAGATTTATGGTGGTTTATTCTCAATATGAGAGCTACATCTATTTTCAGACTTTCAGCCCAGTGATGAAAAAAATACAACTGAAATCACACACATCTCAGACTCCATGTGGTTTTTTTTTAACGTCTCTCTTAACCTTAAAAGAGGCACCCCCCTCAAATATTTAAAAAAACAAAATCTAGGACAACCGAATTTACAAGTGTGAAAACCCCAAAGTATCCTCGATAAAATTTATATTTGCATGTGTGCCAAGACAGTAATCAGGCTCCATACTTTAAAAGCAACAATAAACCATTCATTTTGTTTTCCATGAATGTTCACATAAACATGAGAAATAGATGCTAGTTTCTAAATGAGGATGTGAAAACTAAGAAGAAATAAACGTTACGTTACTTGCCACCAAATACAGTGAAAAGAAACTAATACTCCAAAGAACTTCAGGACTTCTAAAGCCTATAAATCAAGTACTTTACTACTTCATAACACAATTGTGCTTTACACGACACAGATTAAAAAAAAGAGACAACTTCCATAGACTCACCTCCGCCATTTCTGGTTTTCCGCCAGGCTTTGTTCTAATCCTACCCACCATCTGACTAAGCATGGCGTCGAATTGTGGATCTCTTTCTTCAAGAACATTATCAACATTCCTCCCCACAGCACCATCTTAAATCAACAAAAACCAACAACATTCAACCAAAACAAAAAAAAAAATTCAGAAGACAAAACAAGTCTTAAACACCAAAAAACATCAGTATTGCTTTTAATGTCTTTTAAAAGTAGCATGTTTCGAAAAAATATATGAATACACAAACATCGGGCACTTATATTTTTGAGAAGCTAGATTTTTTTTTAAGTTTTGGATTTCTCTTCTACTACTTTAGCTATAAGTTAAAGAATCATCTTTTTTTTTTTCATTGATTATTATTATTATTATTATATCAACAGAACAACAATACCAAACTGATCCAATGTCAATTACTATGATCACCTTGCTTGTGTGTTTTGAATGATTTGCTAATTACACGCTCCCACAGTTTAATATCCAATAACCAAAAAGAAAAATCTTGATCAAGAATTAGAGTTTTTGTTTTGTGATACCTAAAACATTAAAAAGAAGAAGAAGAAGAAGTTGATATAAAAGAAACACAAGGTTGATAAATATTGCTCATTTCTTGGGATTCCAAATCAAGCGAAATTCTTTATGCAATCCTTCTCATGTTCAAGCACAATCTGATTACTGAATCTAAAAGTTTCTACCAATTGATTTCCCAGATACAGATTTTATTGCAGAGAAAGAAAGAGAAAGCCCAAAACTTTTACCAGAATCAAGAGGACCAATAGACTCCCCGGTCTTGGGGATCTCTTCTCCGGCGGCTGGGCCTACGGGAGGCCGCCGATCGACTGCGCTCTTGGCCGCCGCCGCTGACGAAGACGGCGTCGCGTCGGCGCTCGAGGCTGCTCTGATTCTTCCAGATGCTCGACGAAATGCCTGGCCCATTGTCCTTCTCCTGTAGCTAGGGATGTGACGAAACCCCCAATTTCATCAAAAACAATGGTGATTGGAAAATTAGGGTTTGAATTTAGGGTTTATGGAGAAGAAGGTAAAGAAAGTGGCGATCGAGCGAGTACACGCGCCTGGTCTGGTTCTTAGGTCAGTGCATTTGAGCAAATGTGCCACGTGGCTCGTCCATCCAAAACCACGTGTTCCCCTTTCATGTCTACTGAACTACCCACTCCTAGGCTCCAAGAGTTTTTTTTTTTTTTTTGGGCAAAGATCCAAGAGGCTTTAGGTATTAAAACTTACTGTGGACAAAATAAAAAGTCTCAACTATTGAGCAATAAATAAATGAAGGAAAAAGCTATGGTGGAGAACATTTTTATTCTCAACCTGTAAAGACGTTTTGTAAGTGGTTAGATTTTCATCCGATGGTGATATTATGTGACTCCAAAAGTTGAAAAATAGTACTGATTACATATTATTTCAATTCTTTTTTCTCCTTCTCCCTCAATACCTCCTAACGGATTTTAAAAAATGACTTAAAAAAAAAGTGATTTTAGTAAATGGCCTCACGGTACCTCTCTCTAAAAAAAGAAACATTCTTTCTCTCTCTTTTCACCCATCCCCTTCTTTATCAACCTTCTACCACCGTCGGATATGGTCTGTCTCAGCCATGTTCGGGCCCTCCTCCGAGTACGGAAGCACCGAGGTTTCTCTCATTCTCCATCACTCTGGCCCTTCATAAAAAATATGTACAAACCCTAAAATCCAAATTTTGAAATTCATGTCGCCAGATTTATACAAGACTTTATAACTTTGATTTTTAACAAGTTAGCAAGTAACAGCCGCTCGTTATAATGAATATATCACATAAGATTTTGAGAGGAAAAAAAAGGCAATTACTATGACAGCCTGGAAATTTTTTGGTGTATATAATTGCAAAATGGTCCCCAAGAAAGATTAATTATTCTCCACGCCTTCGATTTTTGCCAAGAAAAATACCTGCTACTCCCAAAAGATGAAAAGATACTCACTTTTTGAGATGTTTTATCGTCCCTTTAAACAGCACTCTTTTTCTTACCCCAAAAACTTTATAACCTACGGTTTATAAAATATAGAACAAAGTTATTCGTTGAGCAGAATTTATACCAGTGCCACCTCAAATACGTTTTCACTCGTATTAATGGCTTTTGTTTGAATGGTATGTCGGTTCGAATCAATTGATTCGAACTAACAATAATATAAAATTTTTGACAACTATAATAAAAATTGTAAAATTTTTTATATGATATAATATTTTAAACGAATTAATTCAAATTGAGGTTCTCAAACACCTAATCCTTTAAAAAACCTAAGCCTTTAAAGATCATACAAATCTATTTCAACGCAAATCTTGCTTTTTTCCTTGAGACGGTTTTCTCTTTTTTCTTGTGTTTTGTTGAGAACTAAGCAACGTTGAGCCCATGGATATTTACCAAAAAACCAATCTATCAAATCTAATGGCTTCCTTGACTTTGAATTAACGGCCACAATTGGTCTGGAAGAAATATCTTCGTTTCAATTATTATTTTTTTGGCTGTTGCATGGCCAATATTGCCTATTGCCATTGAAGATGCTTTAACGTACACCGTCGGCTTTTTCATGCAAGTTTGAGACAAGAGTGTCTTAAATAGAAAATTCTGCATTGACATATCTAAAAAGAATATGGTCCGTCTCCAATGGATATTTTATTGTGCACATTTTCAAACTATTAGTTCTATTAGTTGGACGTTTGAAAGAATAGTTTAAACCAATGATTTAAATGGTTTAAATTATGAACAATATAAAGCTAAAGTTCTTAAACTTAAACTGATAGTTTAAACTATTCTCATAAATATCCTATTCATATTTTCAAGAATCTTGTAACATACCGTTGTGTATTGAAATAGCACACAAGAACGTCCTTTCTTATGAGGATCCATTGAATGACGGCACCCGAGAATTTTTAGTGCATTGTAAATGCAATAATTAAGGATTTATGTCAAGCAATTTAAGTATAAATTTTGTGAGTTATATTTTATGCTTAAAAAATTTATTAAGAATTTAAGGATCGATTTTAGCAGTATGAGGATTATTATTTTAGTCTGATTTTTATAATAAATTCCATACAAGTGAAAATAGGATTTTTAAAATTAAAAATCATGCCATATTCTTAAGTAAAGAATGAATAAATTAAAGATAAGGATTGGACGATAAGCAAGAAAAAATAAGCTAGAAACCTTAATTGTTGCAAACCTTTTGCAACAAATTTTGAGATGCAAATACAATAAAAGAAAAATACAGTATGAAAATATGAAAAAAAAATTATATAGCATAAAAAGTACGCAATACAAAATCGTATCATATCAGAATAATACAATATAAGGATTATACTAATACAGTTAAGTGGCATAGAAGTTGTACTAATAAAATAATACAATATAAAAATTAGACTGTATAAAATTAAACAGTATAGAAATCATATTGTGTGGTTGATGTGGAAGTTTGTGGACCACAAAAAACAATACAGAAAGGAATACTAACAATATGAAAAGTTTACCTATAGTATAAAAAATACCATCGGTGTAAATTTAAATTGCTAAAAAGATGATGTAGGACCTATTTTTTGCTGACATCTTTAAGGTGAAAAAACTTTCACCTCGCCCTCATGTGGGATCCTGTTTTTGGCCATAAAGTTAGGGCAATATTTTATTCCAATTTGTTCCCAAAAAGATGTCATCAAAAGGGGGGATTTTGATGAATGACTTTTTAGGAAAATTTTTTTTGATGAATAACCCTTTTTTTTTGCACAGTTTTTGGCACAAAAAAAAAGGTTTTTTGAACATTAAAACGGTTCCTAGTTTTTTTTTTTCATTCTATTGAGGTTCCTTATTCTGCTATAGTCATTTTTCTTTCTTTTTTTTTTGGAAAAAAACTGAGACAGTTTATCTGCACAGAAAAGCGTGTTTTTTTTGTTAAAAAAAAAAGAGGACTTTTACCCAATTCAAAATTTTTTTTGTCCCTTTCATCAAAATCTTCCCATCAAAAGGCTAGTAGCCTAGTTAAAAAATATATTTCTTTTTCTCCATCAATTCTTTACTTCCTGAAAGCGCCCACATGTTCTACGCACAAAACTGGTGGCCCTCCCTTAAGTTCTTCAAATATTTTTTCAAGTTTCAACCTTAAAAAATTATGCTTAAACTCAAGATTCAAGTACACTAGTTCAAGAACAAGCACTTGTTGAGGTAAAAATCTCAAGCTTTTCTTTGTAAGTTTTGAGATTTTCTCTTGATTTTTGATGTTTAAATGGGGGGTTTTTCATAAATCATGTTAAGGAGGTATGGCAAAAATTCAAGTCTTTGTGGAGAATCACAAAGTTCACAAAATCCTTAGGTAAAACCTTACACTTTACTCTAAAGTTTCTTTTTCATGGGATTTTGTATATTGATCTAAGTATGGGCTATGGCATGATTATTTGGTATGTTATAATGATGATGATGATGATGGAGAAATAGGAATTAGTTTATGCTCAAAAAAAAGTACGGCCAACTTTGTCAAACTACAAGGTTTAAACATTTTTAAGCATTTAAAGTGTTTGGAAAAATAGTTTTGAATTATGGCATGAAAAGGAAATATTATGGTATGATTTTTATAAGTACTAAGTGCTTAATAATATGTTTGGAAATGTTTAAATGTGATTAAACCTTAGGAAATAAGTTAAAGGAAGTTAAGGTGCAAAAGTATGTTTAAGGGCATTTTTGAAAGATTTAAATGTTTGAGGCCCTTAAAGGCCAATTACACTTTGAGTTCAATACAAGATTTATTGCAAACATTGATCTAGACAACTTTCATGAAGAAATCTAGTTCGAAATTCGATCGAAGAAAGCCAAAAAGTGTTGATTTTGGTTCTGTTTTTTCAAGAATGTCATTAAGATGAATGATTTTAGGAAAAGTTAAAATATGAAAATTGTAGATCGCATCAAAAAGGTTGGGAGTTGAGGACAGTTCATGAAAATTCTATACCAGTTTTATGATATGAATTTTACGAAATTTAGTCACGAAATTTTGTAAAGAAAAAAGAAAATGCTATGAAATGGTTTGAATTAGACCAATGATCATTTATAAGTTTTAATGCTTGCAAAAAAATTGAACATTTTAGCATAAGATGGTTAATTTTGGTCCCAAGGGCAAAAATGTCAAGATTTTTATGTTTCAGGCTAAAACTATAAAACCATGAGAAACTAGATTTTCACTTAAAAATGTTGGTTTCCTGCACTATTATGGGCAATGAACAACCACATGTTTTAAGTTTGAAAAAATTTAAAGTGTTTATTAAGAACAAAAAGAGAAAAACGTTAAGGGCGTAATTGTCAAGATCTTCATATACGGGTCAAAACTGTAAAAGAAAATCAATGTTTTTTTTTTGGTAACATTATGAGTAATGAAGAAATGAAAGTTTAGGTTTAAAACGATTTTTGAAAGTTTTCTAAGACCTGTCAAGCACAAAATGGTCATTTTTGTAAAACGGCTAAAACGAACCCCAAAACGCTTGATTTAGAAAAATGCCCTTGAGCGAGAATTTTTTTGTAACTTGTAATTGTCAGGATGGTAATGTGAAACAAGAAGTCTGGTAAAGATTACGAGACTTACGAAAAACCCATAAAATGTAAAATCGTCATTTTTATAGAATTGCTAAAACAGAGCTCAAGCACTGCAGGTTAGCAAAATGTCATTGGTCAAAAAATGTTCCAAAACACGTTAAGTAACAAAACTGTCAAGTGAGACAGGAAATGTGGTTAAGAAATGTTTAAGTTAAGTAAGGAAAAAGTAAATCAATAAGAAACAAGGTTAAGCCAAATGAATGAACAGTTAATGTTTAAGTTATGTTATCAATTGAGTAGGTCGGTAAGAAAAAAAAAAAGGCAGCTATAACATTAAGAAAATGATTATCTAGGTAGATTATTATCTAGGTAAGTTTCAAACCTCACCTATAACACGAAGAAAATGATTTTCAAAAGCTTTGAATATGTTTTATGTTTGTAATTTTTTATGCATAAAATTTTAAAGATCAAATCAAGACTTACAATGTATTTGCAATTATTATGCTTAAAGTATATTTGTATTTGTTATGCATAATGTTTTGAAAGTTCAAGTTATGATTTGCAATATGTTTGCAATTGCTATGTTTAATGGTTTAGACATTGTTATGTTATGCATAATGTTCACTAAGATTATAAGATTGGTAATCTGTTAGACTAGGTGCCCTACGGATTAAATGATATAATAAATTTTGGAGACATTTAATTAATAAAGAGTTTATTATTTATTTTCATATATCAAATGTTGTCATTTTTATGTTCATTTATGTTGAATATATGATAAGCGAACTAAAAGTCTGAAACTGTCAATCTAAGCCTTTAATATTATGCATATGATGGACATATTATGCAAGATACATGAATCTTAAAGTTGATAGTCTAAATGATAAGGTTCGCAATTGAGAGAATAAAGTTGGGCGTTTTATTTATGTTAAGATTGTTATGTTGTCTACATCCCCAATGGGAGATGACTTGTCTTAGTCATTGAAGTTAGACCTGCAAGTAGAAACATTGGTATATTGTCATAAGTGACGATATATTGGATCCAGACTAAAGAATTGATTTGATTAATAATTCTATTTGTTTAAATCAATTCACTTTAGATAATTATATATGTTATATCTTAATCCTTAAATTAATCAATTAGTCTATATTATTGACTTCTGTCTTTTGATGTACCAAAGGGTGACATCCTGAATTATATGAATGTATGCATATTGGTACGTCGAAGACATTACTCTTGATTAACGTAGGCTTACTATTTATAGATATGGAATCCATAGCTGTTTTGTAGAGTTAATAATATTCGTTTATATGCATTATCCTATGATTGAAAACTGGAGCGCTCAACTATTTGGATACATATGTGTAACTGAATGATATACTATCTGTTATTGTTTATGAATAGTAAGTATTTCAATGGTAAGATAATGAAATATATGATAAAAATAATGAGGAAGGTAAAATAAAATTTATCCTTAAGCTGGTTATGAATATCCTATGAAGATGTTACATATTATGATATGCCATGGATATTAAATTTATTGGAGTCTTGTAATTTTATATATAGTTTAAAAGTGCAGCTCAAAGCTTTTAATAGAATAGCTTTAGAGTTGATAATTATAAAATATATGTCTCGGAGATATGTTATTTTATAATTATAAGAGCTTGATCTATATATATCTATCAGATTCTCTTTGCTATCTCATAATATTTCCTGTAATGATATGACATGCTTTTTTGACAGATTGGTAACTTATGTTATTTATTTGATTAGCTAAAATTTGATAGATTGGATTTAATAATTCATATTGGTTTATTGGTTGAATTAATTCTATTAATTAATTCAAAATCAACATGTTGAATTATTAAAAATAGATTTTATGTGTATGAGATTATCTGTATATGACTGTTTTAATTAGATAACTTTTCTATTGGGTTATTTGAATTAAAACTAAGGCTCTATAAAAAATACCCGGGTCAAATGAGATAGGATTTATCCAATCAATCAAATCAAGTGAATCAAATAAGTCTGAGAACCTAGAAAACGCCTCTACCAACTCGCCCACGACGTCACAGTCAACCGTGCCTGTCATTTGAGCAAAATGTGTGAACGCGTTTTTAGCTTGGATTTTGAGTCTAATTTGAATTTTGAGGACAAATTTAATAAGGACTAGCCCCAATCCAATCTCTATATAAAGGGAACAATTTTCTATTGTTTCTTAGATCACTTGAGAAATTTAGAGAAGAGTATTTTGTTGAGAAAGTTCTAAAACTCCCGTAGAGCTATTCTTTAACATCTCGAATCTTAGCTATTAGTTTTCTCAAGTGGTTGAAATGAGAGGTCACCTAAGGAAAAACTAAACAAGTTGCGACCACCATTATTCCGATTGTGGAAAGAGAATAGCAAGGAAGACCTATTGGTTGAGGCTTCTTTTGGTAGATTTCTCTCGTTACAGTTCCTATAGTTTTCAGTCTATTAAGAGGTACAAAAGATCTTTTATTAATTTATATACATAGCATGTCTAACTTTTTTGGAAAAACATTTTAAATAAAAAAATTTAAAATCCATTGCATACTTGTTTTCCAACGTAATATAACCCTTAAATTAAGATTAGAAAGTGTAGTATCAGCCTCTCGGCCCAAAGGGAATGTCATGCTAAGGATATGTTACGGCCTTGATGTTTGATGGTTAAGCTCATTTGGTACGTACACTTAGGCCTGTAGTTCAAGAAAGTTAGGAATGATGATAAAAAGTTCACAAATGAGCATAAATAGAATCATGTATTGTGACTTTCCTTGCATTGCTTTCCATGATATATTTATGAGATTTGTTTATGAAAAACAATTTGAGAAATGTTTTACAATAAATGTTTATAAAAAACATTTTATGAAAAATTTTTGCGAGAAAAAGTTTATGAAGAAAGTTTTATAAGAAAAGTTTAAAAACGGAGTTCTACAATGAAAGTTTTTAATATTTTGTGAGATTATGTTTGAACTTGTTGAGCAAAAGCTCATTACAAGTTCTTTCATGCTATAGGTAATCCTACAGGAGACCAGTATGACTGGTTGAAGAACTCAATGTCGCAGAAAGACAGAAGCGATGCTTAGATATGGACACCACTATAGGAAATCTTTCGCTGTATTAAGAAAACGTTTTCACTGTTTAAAAAAAATTAAAAGAATTTCAAGAAAGTAAATGTTTAAAGAAATATCTTATAAAAAAAAGGAGTTTGAAATGTTTTACAAAAACATTTTCAAATATTTATCTTATCAAAGATTTTAAATGACCGCAAAGTTATGTTTGGAACTTATATTTCAATTTCTGTTGCAATGAAAGTCGTAATAGTTTTAAGTATGTTTTAAAAAAACAAAAAAAAAATTTACTCAATATTTTATTACTAATAAGTAAGAAACCAAGTTTAAGAAATGAGATTTAAAGAAGCTAAATGACGGCCTAGAAAGGCAGGTTGTTTCATAAATTACCCTAACATAATAGTAAATGTATCTAGACGTCAAATTTGTATACTCATATATGATCTAAGATGTGGAAACATGTATTTAGAATATTGATTTATAGTCTCGGGCTTCTTTTCATTTTTGTTTGGCTTTAGTGGTGCTGTTTGCTGCCTTGCAGCATGGCTGAGAATGGGACGAAGCCAGAAAAATTTATCAGAAACGGCAGAGGCATAAGTACTAGTGGGGAAAATTTAAAGATGTAGAATTTAGAAAGAGTGAAATACATTTAAGGAGGCAAAATACAAATTTATAAAATTTTTATATATAAAATTAAATAAGGTAGCCACCCACCCTCGTTTGTAGGTGGCTCCACATACACGTCCATAAAGTTCCGCATATGCGTACATAAAGTTCCCTTTTAGCAGAACCACCATCAACAGCAAAAGTGCAGAATACTCTAAGAAGTCAGATTTTAGTGAGGAACTCAATGCCCCAATTTGTGAGCCAAGCAGCAGAAAAGCCAAAGAGAAGGAATTTGTGTTCTTCTACTCCGTTGCCTTGGCAACTAACAGAGCATCAATACACTTTTCTCAAAAAAAAAAAAAAAAAAAAAAGAAAAAGAGATAAAACATTAAAGAGTAAACTACAGTGACTAACGTGAATGGAACTACAATTATCTCAACTGCAGCATAGGCGCAGAAACTTGTTCAGAATGCAGGCAAATGAAACAAACTGGCACCTGAAATTGTGGTCGTTTACATTTGAGATTTTGTATAAGAACTAATTATAATTAGGACCCGCCCTTGTGCAAAGTGAGCTCTACAAGGTGAGAATGTGTCCAAAAATAAAATAAAATAAACGAAAACAAAAAAGTTGTTGAGAAGAGATTTTGACAGAATATTTTCAACTACCAATTACCCTTTTGAGGTCTCCATATCTCATAGCCAGAGGTGCTTTCTATGGAGGAAATATAGGCTTCTTCCAAGAACCAACTATGATGCCAGAGTTGCCATATATGATGATCATATCCGATGCCAAACGACGCATGAGTTAGAGGGTGACGGGCTATTGTAGTAGCCAAAAAAAAAGGCTTCTCTTCTTCCACAACCGATGCCAAGCAGGTAAGCTCTTAGCCAGTTTGAGAACTGATCCCAAGCTTGTTATACACATCACCATTTGTGTTTTGGATAGCTCTGCTCTGATCCATCGCCAAATCGACATTGGCAGAGTTGAAACTCACCTGAGGGCTCAACCTAGGACGAGAACGCCTTGAGGGTCTTGACTTCGCATTCTCCCCGGGAAGCATGTCCTTAGCCTTCCGCTTCTGCTTTGTGTCCATAAATCCATAAGCAAAAGCTTCCAGCACCTTCGTGGTCAGTGGTCTATTTCTCGTGCTCTGCCGCCGGGGACCCACAGTAGCTTCCTGCTCAGAAATAGCTGGACATTCTGAGTCTTTCACTGCCGGCTGGGGACTGTCAGATTTTTTGCTACTTAGTTGATCTTGTCTTGCTGTTGTTTCTGCAGTGAAAGGCTCGTAGGTTTCAGCATCTGGAGAGATAGGTACGTTCAAGTCGATGAATGTACGGGATGGAGGTTTCTCTATAGGTTGTTCAGCACCCATACGGTTACTACCAAGAATCCCTTCGGCGCTAGTGATAGGGCTGCACCCTCTAGATGAGCTCGTTGATGACAACTTCTCTTGAGATGGATCCACTTGAGAGAGCATGTTCTCGCTCAAATCAGAATTCTCTACACAGCCACTCAGCTCTTGTTGCAATCTCGAACCTACCCTGCTGTTAGTTGTGTTGCAGCTCGTCTCTTTGCGACTTGGAGGGGGCAATTTCCTGCATCGTTTTGCGACAGGAGCTAACTGTATTTTGTTTTCAGGACCCTCTTTCTGACCCAATTTTGACTTTGCACCCTTTTTCAGCTGCGCACCATTGCATAAATCAGCATGCTTATCCTCTTGGATTTTGGCAGGCACGATAGTTGAATCTGCTCTATGTTCAACATCTTTGTTGAAAGATATTGATTTGCTCAAATTAATCACTGCAGGTTTAAGATCACTAGTCTTATCCTTGTCCGAAGACAAGGCATTGACAGAGCTAGACTTATCTACCGACTCCTCAGAACTTTCCCCATCATCGTCTTCAGACTCACTTTCGGAGGTGCACGTGTTCATTATTTCAGACGGCAGGCTTCTAAGTTCCCTCACCTTACCTGTTCTCCCGTACGCCATACTTGTATCCACAACAGTAAACTTCATGGCATCAGTGGCACGGTTGGGAGTGCGTGGCTTGAGATAACAGTGGCGCTGCTCATTGGGAAAATCCTCTTGTTCCAGTTTCGTTTCGTCATTCCATCCAATTTCTTCCTTGCTTTTGTAACCTTCAATTTCAAGAAGTCCTGGATCAGAGGCAACTTTACTGAGGACATCGCTTACAGAATCAAAATAGTGGTCTCCCTTAACCAATTTCCTTCTCGAAAACTTCTTAATGCCAGGCAAGAGAAAGACCAAAGAATGCTTGGAACCAGCAGTGAATCCATAATTATTTGGCTGCTCGGAGTGCCACCCTCTTGCAAGCAAACGAGGCCAAACAGCTTCCCAGAACAGATCGCTTGATCGAGCTTTGCTAAGCCGGAAGTCACCCCTTAAAAAGTTGACTATCTCCAGTGCAGTAAGCACAGAGCACGCTTTGCCTATCGGTATCTCGGGTCGGACATGGACAACTTGACTAGATTTCGGAGTGTCCATGGCCATTCCTGTGAGATCTAGCTTCCCTTTCCCAATTCCCACTGCCTCCACAAGAGCATTCAACCCAAATGTAGACTTTAAAGTAAACACACACTCTTCTAGCGATATTTTCCCCTCCCCATACGTCTTAAAGACCTGCCAAATTTCTCAAAGTAAATAACGACATTTATAATTATAAAATAAAGAGAGCTATTATGATTAAAGACCAAAATGTTAGTGACCATAATACAAAAAGAAGGTCCTTGTTAAAAAAAGAAAAAAAAAAGGAAAAAAAAAAAACAGAGAGAGAGAGAGAGCTTTCAATTAACTTACCATCCATTTAGCTCATTACTCAATAGTATCAGAAAAGAAGATTAAAGAACCAAAACTCTGAGGGCTTAAACATTACTACAGGTTATGCTCTTTATCAATTCTCTTAAAGAATTATGGAGACCGGAAACCAGGTACTTTGTTCTTGAGAACAGTTACCTTCTTTCTAGAAACACGTTTGAACACGCCATACAAATTTTACTTGGAAGATGTGGATTATCAATCAGTGTAGCAATTAACAAGCGTACAGAGTAAAAGCTGATAAATTTAACCACCTCCATAAAAAGTTCAAAATTTTTTTAAAATAAATAAACAAAGGTGACAAAGTGTTAAGGGTGTTAAACGGCAAAGGAAGATCATAATTGATATATAACCTCCTAAATAAAACACACTGATCTAAGTCTAAATGCAGGCTAAAGAAGTTCTCATGTGAGAAGCTTTCAGGAAGAAAAGCTACAACTAAAACTAGTTTGGAACATGTTAAACAGTTTCTCCATAAAAGACATGAATGCTCAAAAGGCACGACGTAGTGAAAAGTTGAATACGATGCAGTTACCTCCAGTACAGTGTTCTTGCATTCCTCCGACACACGGGGAAGCAAACGAGACAACAGTTCCTGGTGCCTCAATCCTGTGAAGATTCTTTGTCCATATATACACCTCCTGCTTTTTATTTTACGGCATTCTGACCATTTACGGTATCTGTCAGACCGATAAAATCTCCCATAGTAGTAGGACAATATGTCCCCCATCTTCTTACTCCCCACAAATTTCTTCACCAGAAAAAGATTCTTTCCAAAGATGTACAAACCAAGAAGAAAAACAGCCTCCTCATGGTCACTCCAGCTATCATCCAGACAACCAGGGACTAGGCGGTGCCCTATTCCTCCATGACTTTGTTGCAATTCAGTTTTTTCATCTCTCTGCAAAACAGAGCCATCCAATTCACCAATCTTTGTCCTATTGATTGATGCAACATCCAAGGGCTCAAGCTCATCTTTAGACCTTAAATCTTTCCCTACTAAAACTATACTAGCCTCCTTGATGCATTCGGATTTTAGGGACTCATTTTTGTTGTTGCTAACACAATCAACAGCCTTCCCTTGTCCATGGCTTTGGTTTTCAGTTTTATCCTCACTTATCCATATCAATGGTATAGATATTCCAATGAGACTATTGGTGTAATCATCTGTAGTGATTTCAAAATCAGTCGGGTCCTTTGAAAGTCTTGGATATTCAGAGACTGTAATTAGAGAGGGAATCTCAGCTTGATACTCTTCTCCAACTCTAGGAAGTATCTCTGGGTCTCCAAAGACATCACAAATATCAGAACCTTCTGGAGAAACCGAGTTCTCCGCAGATGCACCCTCGCTCGAATCCATTATTTGGTCATTCACTTCAACTGAATCCATCTGCCAAAGAACCAAAAAAAAAAAAGCCATAATTATTTTCATTTAATCCCTTGTAATTGGTCAATGTCATATGTCAATGTTAAAGTTTCAAACTTTATCTTGTTTAGCATCTCAATATCAGAATAAAAGCAAGCAAAAGTAGGGAAATTTACGTGAATAAAATGGCATACTAAGCAAAACATAACATAACATAAACAACGAGTTTGAAACGGGAAAGGAAAATGCCGTTCCCTTTTTAATCAAGTCCTTAAAACTAGTTCATAACTTAAACCCTTTTTTTATCACATGACATTCAATTTAAACAATTTAAAGCTTCTCAGTTCTCAATATCAGAATGAGATTGAAAATGCCTCTCCCTTTGTTTGTGCTCTTCAGCTGTGGGCCCAGCTTACCAATACCAAATAACATTGAGGTTTATTTCCCAGCAAAAACCCACTAGATTGTGGCTAATTCTTAAGGAAATACAAAAGCAATTAAAAGAGAATCAAGTCAGCAACACTAATTACAGCACAAAACAGAAAAGTTATACAAAAGCAACTTATAAATGCCATGAGTTTTTTTTTTTTTGTCATTTTTTCTTGTTTACTTTACGCAAATCAAATAAAATTATTATGCCAAAATTAAAGGGCAAAAAAGCAATATCCCAAAAACCAAATATGAGTTCTTCGATTGAAACAAAATTCTGTTCCTCTCCACATTTAATGAGTAAAAACTTCACTAACATAATAGACATAAAAAAACCACTGAATAATATTTTAAAAAAAATGAAAATATCAAAACCAGAGAACAAAGTTAATAAATCCCAGATTCATTTTCGAAACCCAAACTACAAAACTTCGAAAGTCGAGAACTTTCTCACAAAAAATATCGAAGCCCACTTAAGTACATTTCTTTTCTCGAGAACCAAACGAAACATTTAAGTAATCTTAACCAAACATTCGAAGTTTTTATTATTCTTTTTTTTTTTTTAACTACAAACAAAACCCATAAAAGGAAAAACAAAAATAAAATAAGGAAAAAAAGAAAAAGAAAAATACACGAGAAGAAGCCAAACAAACAAAAACCACCGTTTTTAAATTGAGAATTCCAATATGATCCACCAAAATTCCAGATATTTACTCTAACATGGAACCGTTAAAACACGCAGAGAAACAAGTAATACTCAATCGTACAATAAACAGAATAACAGCAGAAGAATACTAAACAAAAAACATAAAAAATGAAAAGATTTTATCCTTTTTTCAAAAATAAATAACTAAATAAACTCTTACTACCTCCATGGAGAAGCCAAAAACCACGTGAAAGCTCCAGGAAATGGGTCTTCGAGGCTTATCACCGATTGATGAGAAACTTAAACAGATTAACAATAAACAAAACGTGAACAAACGCATACATATACAAATATATATATACAATATTTATATATAAAGACACACACTTGTCAATACAAACACGCACAGAGAAACTGATTTCTTGACGCGGAGAGAGAGAAAGACACATAACACGAGGAGAAATAGAGACATGAGAGAGAAAGAAAGAAGGCCGTACCTGGGTTTTACGGAAGCTGAGCTTTCATGGCTACGAAGGTTGAATTCGAGGAAAGGACTCCACTTAGAGCGAGAAAATAAAGAGAAAAAAAAAAAAACTAGAGAGAGAATAAAAATGAGAAAAGCAAAGTCGTTCTTTCCTGTGCTTAAGAGAGAGAGAGAGAGAGAGAGAGAGAGAGTTTGCGTTGTGTGTTGTTGTGTTGTGTTTGTGGGGTTGGCTTTGGAGAGAGGGAAAAAGAAAAAAATAATAATAATTAATAATTTCCATAAATAAAAAAAAAATACTTCTCAAGGGGGGAAGATGGGGCTCTCTGGTCCGATTCGTAGAAGAAAAAGCGATAATTCCACTCACAGTTGTGGCGCGTGTCTCCACTCGCGATGTCTTGGCTGACGCGTGGAGTGAAGATTCCCGCTTTAAGGAAGATCTTCTACGGGCTACGCTTTTTCTGACCAATGATCCGTTGCCACGAAAAGTAAAGGTCAAAAAAAGTTGTCGTTTTCTTGGAGGGCATTTGTTGATACGACAAATCGTAGGCGGGTTTTTGGTGGGCATGTCCTAGCGTAGAGTCATTTGGAGCAGGCCGAAGGGAGGGCGATTTATTTATTTTTTTATTTTTTTGGGCGTGGGGTCCAAGCGCGTACGGATGACAAACTATGTTTTGGATTGGATTTTGATGGTGTTAAAAGACCAAATTAGCCTTTGGATATGGTTCTTTGTTTTATTAACTTAAGTGGAAGAAAAACAAAAATAATTACACTTTTTTTTTTTTTTTTTAACAAACATCTTTAACTGAGAATCCTCAGACTTGCTAACCACGTGAAGATTTGATGCTTAAAATGAGTCTTTTTGTATGGTCATGGCTATGACCATGGCTTAACTATGGAGCAGCCTCTTTGAAAAATAAGAGTTAGGTTAGGCTTACTTATATTTTGGTTTTGATTCATTACTCATATCAACAATCTAAAAAGTAAAAATAAATATACCACAAAATTCTTTTCATTTTTTGGCCAAGAAGATCATTTGTGTAAGGTTTGGATTTTCTAATGTTGTGATTTCCTTTTGAGTCTTTTTGATCAAAAAGCGAATTTTGAGAGCTTTTATCGGTATGTCATTTATGATAGGTTGTGGCACAATGTGGTGAATTGCATAGAGTCGGATTTTTTATCTATGGTCGTAGTTAATATGTTAACACATACCTTATGTTTGGAAAAAGTAATTCCTACCACTTTTTTAGTTATAAATAGTATAAAACTATCACATGCTGCAGTACACAATAAAAAAAATCGCTACAGTATAAAAGCTCTCACATGCTACAGTAAAAGTGGTTCTAATCAATGATTCCCACCGCCCGTCCAAACACCTTTTAGTTGACGGTTACAAATTCAACGTTGAATGAAATTTGGCAATCCCACGTGAGCCTTTGTTGTTCATAGGAAAATATTTTTTTTCCTTATTTTCTCGTTGTTTTCATTTTTAAAAATGGGAGGGAAAATATACGATCTTGTATTTTTTTTTTCCTTTTGAAATATAGGAGGAAAAATAGAGAGGGAAAGGAAAAAAAAATGATAAGTGTATAGAAGATGTTACTAGGGTGTTTGAAGCAATGGCTTAAACCAATTGGTTTAAACTTAAACAATGTAAAGCTTTTATATACTATATTATAAAACAAAAATAAATTACAGTGTAAAACTTTCATATGCTAGAGTTTTTTGAACCAATTAGTTCAAATCAATACTTCCAAACACTCTAATAGACTACCATTTAAACCTATGAAAGTTGTCAGAGAATTATTACTAGTGCATTTGACAACGCACTTAGAACAAAAAATTAAAACTAATTTACTGTAATATGTGAGAGTTTTATACTATAACTTACTTTTATTTTACACTGTAACATATTAGAGCTAATTTATTCTACAATAATTGAAACTATGTAGTTAAAAGAAGATTGCCAAGCACATTGTATATCATTTTAGGCATTTTGATTAAGGTGTATGTATTTGTTGTATGGACTTCGCCTAGGAATCACAGTGCACCTCTTGTAATTAGCAATCATCGATGGTAGTACGACACTTTTCACATGTCTCACCCCCAATAATGGGTCGTGTAATTAGATATGAATGGTGGCAGAAAGAAGAAGAGTGGCCTTAAACAAGGAAAATCGATTGGGAATTTGCGCACACGTTTTATATTTCTTTAAAAAAAGGGAAAAAAATCATACAATGGACCGTATTAGAAATTTAACGGTCTAATGATGGTCAATACCAAGTGGCTTGGTGTTTGTTGGTATAAACTTTTTTTTTTTTTTTACGGAAAGAGAAAATATATTTGGGGGCATGAAAAGGCATTACCGACTGCAATCTACATATACAATGTCTTATTTTATAGGGTGTTTGGAAAAGTGGTGGGAACCAGTGGTGGAAACCACTTTTACTGTAGCATGTGAGAGTTTTACACTGTAGCATATTTTTTATTGTTACTATAGCATGTGAGAGCTTTATACTGTTCATAACTGAGATTGTGTTAGGAAACTGAGTAGGTTTCCACCTACTGCCAAACATCTCCTTAGAAAACACGACATTACTGTGTACGCAGTTTTACTAGTAAACTCGAGTGAAATGATCAAGAAAAAAAATGTTGAACCGAGCTCCATAAACATAAGACATCTAAAAGGGTCCGTAAAAAAATCAAGTGAACACATGGCTCTTTAATATATCATTTATAGTCGATGTAAATATATAGTCAATTGACGGAAAAAAAACCAATGACAAGGTTACGAAAAAAACCACATAGGAATAAATAAAACAAAATCAAACATTAAACAAATAAAAATCATAATGAAGTATTATTATTACAATAAAAAATTACAAGTTTAATTTTTTTTACTATAATATAAAACTTTTATATGCTACAAAATAAATAAAAAATTTATGACGATATAAAATTTTTATATATTATAATATTTTAGTATTTGACTTAAGGTTTTAAATATGTTTCTAAACCCTCTAAAATTACCCAAAAAGACATGAGTAGCTCAACTTTAGCGAAAAAGACATAAAAGACAAGAAGTAGTATGCAAAGCGCAGCCATAGATTGTGCAGGCCGACACGCGTCACTAGACGACTCCTTAAAACCTTCAAATGGCAAGCCGAGATGATGACCCACGTGACCAAAAATGCCTTACAACTAAATAGATTTTTTATTTTGGTCACTAAGAGCGCATATGTGTGTATACACATGAAAGCATATATATTGGTGTACCGTGTATCGAGTTTCTAGAGAAAACAGAGTTTGTTTCTTAAAACTGTATCAATTATTTTGTCAAAATTTTAGAAAACTATAAATATGTTTAAGAATATAGTTGAAATTAATAAATTAAAACTAAAACACTGTAATATTTAAGAGCTTTATATTATAAAGTATTTTTGGTTTATTTTATAATACGTAAAAGTTTTATATTGTAATAATTAAAATTAATAAGTTTAAACTGATTTGTTAGTATTTTTTATTATTTGTTTTTCTTTATTTGGGATGGGGAGATTTGCCTATTTTGTTTTTTTGTTTTTCTTTTTTTATTCCTATAAATTAGTTTTTTTATCGTGCATTTTGGTACCAAACCCAGAAAAATAAATCAAAAGAAATGGCGTTGAAGTTATTTTATTTTTTTTTATTGGAAAAAACAGCGTTGAAGCGCGGCTTTGACAGCAAGAGTTGCGCCACGTCAGCCGAAGCCACACATGTACTCGTGGAAGTGCCGATGTGTTGCCGAGTGCCGACCCAGTCTGATTGGCTAATATTCGTTTTAGCATTCTCTTGTCGCTTTTTAAGTTTTTTATTTTAATTTTTCGTTTTTTTCTATTTTAAGGGACACAAGTAATAATACATGCATGCGGCGGGTAGCTCATATTGACTTTATTTATTTATTTTTTTTAAGAATTACGTGATAAGATATGAAAAATCATAGTATTAGAGAAACATAGGAGGTATTTGGCAGTGATGGAAACCACTTAATTCTCACCATAATCTCAATTATGAACAGTATAAAGCTCTTACATGCTACAGTAATAATAATAAAAAAATATGCTACAGTATAAAGCTCTCACAAGCTACAGTAAAAAGTGGTTCTCACCACTGGTTCCCACCACCCTAATAGTTTTAACTATTGAATTTAAAGAGTGTTTGATAAAAGTAGTCTAAACTACTTTTTCAGTTATAAATAATATAAAGTTCTCACATGTTACAGTAATAATAAAAAAAATTTGCTATAATATAAAACTCTCATATGCTATAGTAAAAAAGTTCTAACCAATAACTCTAACCACCCTGTAAAACACCCTATCATTCAGTAATGATATTGTAATGGAATCTGATGAAAAATCAACATTTTATCTTTTTTCTTTTGAGGAATATTAATAGTTTATAGTTATAGCCAATAGAGTATTTTTCCATGCCCTAGTACATGAATTTACTAAAAAAATATTTCTTTGAGCCAATAATATTGAAGATATTTAAGTAAATAGCATTTTAACCACAAATAATTAAAGTAAATAACAGACTTTAAAAACATTTATCGTAATAGCAATAAATAGAAAATTTATTTGGTAAATTTTTTACTTATAGTAAATAGAAATTTTTCTTGCTAAATTTTCTATTTACCTAATAAATTTTTTATTTACTATAATTTTTTTTACAAAACTTACTATTTATTTATAATCACTTTCGTAAAAGTGTTATTTACTACAATTTTCAAACTGTTATAGGCTTTGAAATATGTGTGGTTGCCTTTGTGGGTGTGGTGTTCAGCCTACAAAAAATCATATTCCAAACAAGAACAAAAACAAACGGAAAAGACCAGAATAAATATATATAATTGAAAATCCTCTATGTACCTTCTTGTTTATTATTCTCCAAAAATAGCAACAATGATGATATGTGTGACTACACACACACACATATATATATATATATATATTAAGTGATAGAGGCAGAAAAGTATAGTTAAGTGTGCGAAATAGTGACTAAATTAATGAAGTGGGGCATAGAGAACAAAATACAAAATTTATAGACTTTTACATGCAAATTTTTTTTTAAAAAAAAGTGGAACAGCAGTCTATTATTTCCTACGGGCAACTCCGTCACTGTAATAATATACCAGCATTGTTTGCTTGATAAAACGCGGGTGATGAGTGGAAGTAGTTATCTTGCGGTTATGGGTACATTACCACAATCTCCAATCTCAACTTGTTACTTATTAGTTACTAATGAGCCAATATTGCTGGACAATTCTATTGGTAGGGAACAAAAAAATCTATCGATGGGTATCCGTTTTCAACTTAACAGAACGTTTAGGAGAAAGTGGTTTGGATCATTTTTTTAGTTATAAATAATGTAAAGCTCTCATATATTACAGTAATAATAAAAAAAATTACTGCAGTGTAAAGCTCTTACATACTATAATAAAAATAATTCTAACCAATGATTTTAACCACTTTACTAAACATGTTATAAATCAATAGAATAAGATGATTTTAATTTGATTTAAGCAATTTTAAAATATACACCATCATTTTTTAATAGATTTTAGTGATAATTAATTTTGTATAAAAATTATAATAATTGTAGTAGAGGTTAGATATTTACGCGCCGCCCTTTTACTAGATAGTTCTGGAAGAAGCGGTAAATGCCAAGCTGGTCAATTTGAGGATTTATTTGTTATTTGACAATAATAACCCCTGCGAAGTGATGTGATCTCTGATCTGGAAATCTATGCATGATGATTTAATTAGCATGTGCCCGTTTCCATGCAAGGCAAAAGTTCATTTCGTTGGATAGACCCATCTTTAAATTTTTATTTCACCTATTGTAATAAATTAATGTTTTTCCCTTTAATTTTTCTATTTTAATTTTGAGGTTCACAATAATTATTCCACTTTTTTTTTTTTGTAGTGCTCTATTTTGTGAATTTGATTTGACATTAAACACTTAAGCGTTATTTGGTATTGTTTTTAAAATAAATGAAAATATTTTTGTTTTGAAAAATGAGAATTTTTTAGAAATTGTATTGGAGGGTGTTTTTTAAATTTTTATCTTGAAAAACGTGTGAAAATATTTCTTAAAATTTTGAGAACAAAAATAACGGCACCTTAAGCACTCGATTTCCAAGGATCAATTCCTTGCTTAGACGTTGAAAATGATAACTTAAGATCAATAGAAATAAAGTTCGCCTTGTATTTTAGTTTTTTTTTTTCTCCCTTATCAAATTAAATAATTTATAGATGATGATTTTGAATTCTCCACTTGGTGAAATCGAACGTAGATATTCCTGTAGATTTACGTCTAGACTGTATTAGTAATAACATCATTTCCTTCCTACATGAACACAATAGTAGTTTCAATGCTGTTTAAGCTTCTTTGGGGTGTTTCGCTTCTTGTTCATTCATAGGAAGCTCGCAAATCTAAATTATTCTATCTCCGAATAATAATAATAATAATAATAATAACAACAACCAGGGTAATGTTACACTTCTTACATGGTTTTCGTAGTTACTTCTCCCGTCACATTATTGATAATTAGTTAGTCTAATTCATCCATCATGAGATATAGATTTTTTACCACATTTTTTTATCTAAAATCCCTAATTTTTCCTCAATTTTCACAAAAATTTTTAAATTAGTAGGAGAAGCAAATTCCCGAACCCAAAAAAACAAAAAGAAAAAAGAAGAAGCAGAGTTGAAGGAGCCCAATTCTACTCTTTCATTTTTCATGTCTAATTGATTGTCCTCCCTATTATTTATTCGATATATTATTTGAACTCAACAGTCTAAACATATCTATAGAACCTAAATTTTAAAAGTAATTGAGCAAGTCACTTATACGTTAAAATTTAATTAGACGATAGCCAATAAAATATAAAAATAAGACAATAAATCTTGATTCTAATATACGCATCGGTGAAGATATTCCTATTTTGACGTACAAGGTGTAAACTACATAAAATAATACGATTCAGAACACTTTCTAGGCAAGAGACTCGGGAAATTAAAAATCCAATATCTCTTGCCTCGTGGAGAAAGGAAGCATGTAATTATAATTTATTAATCAACATCATGTTGAACCTTGACTTTCTTAGAACTTATTATTTTCATTTTTTTAGAGTCTCCGTTTACTTGATAAAAATGTTAACGGATCTTGATTTGGAATGATTGAGTACGTGTTAACATCATAAACTAATGTAAAACAATTATCCAAAAAAAAAAAAAGAAACAAAAAACAAAGATAAGAAAGGTCAGATTGCATCCTTGTGATGCCTCTGGTTGTGAATCTTGTAATTCATAAAAAGATTATTTTATTCTAGCTTATTTGCACCATTACTTCCCGAACTTCTCTATTATTGACAAAGTGCCCTGACACTTTTCCTCTTGATAATTGATCCATTGATGAAGACAATAATTTTTTTTTTTAACAGAAATTGACACATAACTTTTGCATGAATGATTGATCAATGGCATGAATGGTCATGTGTACGGAATTAAATAAGATACAAAATTTGAACTTAAAATAAATTAAGGTTTAAATTGATAAAAGAAAATTAATAACTCATATACAAATACAAGTTACATGTCAATTTTAGTTAAAAATTAACAACCTCATCATTTGAGGATATTTGCTACATTTTTTTTTTGTAGTTGGGGGCTAATTGTATATGTGTATGTGTGTGTGTGTCTATATATATATATATATATATATATATATATAAACCAGGGACCACATCGCAATGAATGAGAAGTTTGAAGGTGTGCAATAAAAAGCATTCTATTCCAACTATCCATTTTTATAATAAAAATTTTGAGGAATGCCAAAAAAAAAAAAAACTCATATTCGGATTTATGTCCCAATTATTGCAGCTTCGTACTCGTGTCACATGGCCATATTGGTAAAATAACAAAAGGTAACCTAAATTTGAATCATATTCTCTATAGTATTAAATTAAAGAGATATAAAAATGTGGCAGGCTATATAATTTTTTTTTTTTTCATATCGTCTTCTAACTTTTACCAAGATAAAAGGGAGAATTATTTGAATGGTATTTTTACACTAAATAATAGAAGTAAATATAAAGTTTTAAAAATATTTATACTAAGTAGAAAATTTACTCAAAAAATATTTTTTTACTCGTAATAAATAGATTTTTTATGCAGTACATATTATATTTACTATAAATATTATCAAAACATGCTATTCACTTACAATTAATTTTGTAAAAGTGCAATTTACTATAATTTTTGGGATAGAATAGAGGAAATACAAATTGATGGGAGTTGACACAATTTGATAAATACCATGTCTCTGGTGTTGTGTTTCAATCTTACCACTTATATGAGAAAGTTTAAAACATGTCATTTTTAAAGAGTATAAATATATAATTGATCACAAATATTTTAGATTAGGGTGAGACAAACATGTCTTATCTAAATATATTTTGATCATTTTGGCTAAAAAAAAAACTATAAATCAAGAGAAGAAAAAAAAAGATAGAACACATTATATAAAGATATAAAGAAGTGGTACACCACCTAACTTACTCGGGTTTAAGCCATATTAGCTGACGGCCTGGGCTAAAATCAATATTAGCTCACGGCCTGGGCTGAAATCAATAGCTGATAGGGTCACAGCCCAGGGTAATAGGGCCGTTCAAGGCCCATGCTTAGCCCACCAAAACTATGGATACGGGTCTGTGTGGAATGAGCTTTAAAGAGTTGGTCGCCTTGCGTAAGCCGAACTAACTAGGAAGACCATGAAATTTACCTTTCAATTTTTTTCTGAAAAGCTTTTTACACAAAATTCTAATCCTACCAATGCTAGTGCAATGACATTTATCTTGCTTCAAACTCTTTATTAGAAAAAAAAAAAAAAAGGATTAATATATTGGTCCACCTCCTATAACTAGAGTTTGGCAAGGTTTTGAGAAGAAATTGGTGCACTAACACTCTGTCACTATTAATGAATATCACTGCACACATATTCTGGCATTTCAGCTTCAAAATATTCAAATGATTTTTTTTAAGACGTTAATAAATTCATGGGGTGCTTCGCACGTAAAATTTAAGAGTTGTAACATGATAGAGCTTTATATTGTAGTAATTTTTTTGCTTTTTACTGTAGCTACTGAGAAATTTACACTATAGTTAGTCAAAAGCAATTAGTTCTAACCAATATTCCACACACATCCTTAATTTTGAGACAATGAGCTACTAGTGCCATTGAAATTAAAAATTGTGTTCTAGTAATTAGTTTGATTAGTGATGTTGCTGGACTAAAGTTATGAATATATATTAAAAATTCAAATGTATGGAAGACCCACTAAGTTCTCGACACGTACCAGCTTAATAAGTAATTAACACGAATTAATTATCAAATTGCTATAATTTTGTAGGTTATCATACTTTGAATGCCATTATATATGTGTTTTGATTAATGGAGGTATTTAGGCATCTTAGTCAAATTAAAATCCTAGTGGGCCAAGCCCAATTATATGGTGTCTTCTATCTACAAACTGATTAGGTGAAAGAAAGAAAGTAAAGTTAATCTTCTTAATTAATTTGCAAACTTTGATAGGACGTATTTGTGGGATATTCTTAAGATTCTCGAAGGACTTTACAACTTATAGGATTAGCTTTTGACTTGTTCATCCTAAGAAAAACCATGTCCAAACTTTAATAGGCGCTTCTGCTGAATTTTGTGTTTGTGTTTTGTATTGTTAGATGTTTATGTCTTAAGGAGTAAAAATATAATATGTTGTTGGAGACATGTTTATTAATAAAGAATTTATTTATTATTTATATACCAAATCTTGTCCTCTTTACGTTTATATTTGTCGAATGTATGTTAAATAAACAAAAGTCTGAGACTATCGATCTAAACCTTTAAGAATTGAGCATATGATAGACAGATTATGCGGAATACACGATTCTTAAGGTGACGGTCTAAATTAAAAGATCCGTAATCGAGGGAATAAAGTTGGGCGCTTTATTCATACAAAGATTGTTATGTTGTCTATATCCTTATTTGGGAGATGGTTTGTCTTGGTCATTGGAGGTGGCTCCGCAAATAGAAATATTAGCACATTGTCATAGGTGACGATGTGTTAGATCGGGATATAAAGTGAATTGATTTGGATTAATAATTGTGTCTCGGCAAGTCGATTCACTTTAGACAATCATTGGTATTGTATCTTAATCCTAAGATAAATAGTATGTTTGTTGTCTTGACTTATGTCTTTTGATGTACCAAAGGGGGGCATCCACATTTTAATAGTGGTACGAATCTCGGTACGTTAGAGACATGACTCTTGATAACGTAGACTTGTTATTCATAGATATGAAATCCATAACTTCTCTTTAGGAGTAGTGATATCCTCTTATATACATTATCCTATAATTGGAAAACTAGAGCGTTCAACCATTTAGATACATGGGTGTAACCAAATGGTATACCGTCTTTGGATGGTAAGTTTTTCGATAATAAGATAATGGAACGTAAGATAAAAATAATCGAAAAGGTAAGATAAAACTTGTCCTTAAGCCGATTAGGGATAATCCTATGGGCATATGATACATTAAGATATGTCATAGAGACTTGGCTATACGGGCTTCGTAATTCTATATAGTTCGAGAGTACAACTCCAAGCTTTTAGTGGAGTAGTGTTGGAGTTGATAATTATAAAATGTATATATGGGATATTGGGTTTCATAATTATCAGGAGCTTAAACTATATAGGTCCATTTGGTCCCCTTTGCTAGCTCACAAAAATCCTATAACGATACGACATGCTTTCTAATAATTGGTGACTTATGTCAGATTTATCAGATTGGCTGAAATTCGATAAAATCGGATAATTCATATCTGTTTATCGGTTGAGTTAATTTTGCGATAATTAATTCAAGATAAACATGTTGAATTATCGGGAACGGATAATTCATGTTTATTTATCAGTTAGATTAATTTTGAATTAATTCAAGATAAACTTGTTGAATTATCAGAAATATTTATTTTCCTAGAGATTATCTAGATATGATTATTTTAATTAGATAATTTTTTATTGAGTTATTTGAATTAAAACTAAGGCCTATCTCAAGAATCTCGGGTGAAAGATAAAGATTCGCAGAGATAAAAAATCGTAAGTTTGGCAGGTCGATCTTAAACTTCAGCCTACCGATGGGACAGGTTTGGCAGGCCGATCTGCTAGTTCGGCCTACCGATCGTGGGATTTTTTATCACATGTTTTATATGCAGATTTTATTAGATATCGATTCTGGTTCGAATCTGTTTCGAATTTTTGAGCCCTTATTTGATAAGGACTGACCCTGGACCCAACCTATATAAATAGGGAGTGAATCTCATAAGTTATTCAGATAATTAAGAGATTAAGAGTGAAACTCTATTGGTGAGATTTTGAAACTCCTTGAGAGCTTTGTTCACAAATCATGAATACTAGCTTTGGGTTCTCTCTCAATTGGTTGGAAGGAGAGTCGCTTGGTGGAAGTGTTGCACATGGGAGCCCACACTCACTCCGATCGTGGATAGAGAATAGCAAAGAATGCTAGTTGGTTGAGATTCTTCTTAACGTTACTTCTCTTTACTTATTGAGGAAGTTAGTAAGTCTGGTTAATTTATGCATTGAGCATGTCAAACTTATGTTTTGGAAAATACTCTGATATAAAATTTTTAAAATTTCACTGCGTACTATTTTTTCCAACACTTATGGTATCTCTGCGGTGTTGACATGTAGTAATTCTGAGGGTGAGAATAAGAATCTACAATATTTGGATGTTTGGTACAATAATTATGATTTTTAGATTTCTAGAAAACTCAATCCTATAGGATTTATTTTATCCCATTTTAAGGTATTTGAATCCCATCTAACAAGGTAATATTCATATCCTTAGGAATCTCAAGACCATAAGTTTTCTTCCAATGATGATGATGAAGATAAATAAATAAACAATATAATATAATAGAAAAACTATTAAATATCTACAAGGCAAATGTTATGGTAAGACTCGTTTTTTTAATAATAAGGTTTTTACCCAACAATTAAAATATGTTTTGAAGGATAATACAACAATTTATTTTTGTGAATTATACAAGATTCTGATACAGTAATATATTATTCCTAGGAATCTAAAAGAAGATTTTTATGTACCATCAAACATTATAGTATTGGTTTCTTAGGAATCATATTGCCTCCTATCACTTTTTTGAAAATATAATTCATACTAATTACTGTATACCAAACATCCCCTATGTATATGCTAATGGTATATATGAACTTTGGCTATTTTGGAGTCATGATTCAAACTGTAATTTTCCGTTCAACTCAATTTTGTTGTAATATTTTTTCTTATACAAAATTTGAATTATCATAGTGTTTTCAACTCAAACTATATTGGTTGAGCTGAGTTCCCAAACCTTCTATTAAAATAGATATAGACTCTGCGTTCTCATTTTTTGGTGACCAGTCTGCTAGAACGTAAAAAACCAAAGGAGAAAAAACAAAACCGTTGAAACCTGTGAAAGTGACATAGATATATGTACACACACACAAACAACATTGTAAACATTTTGATATATAATAGCCAAGTTGTTCTTAATTTTCACTCTTTACGCCATTTATATGTTCTCCTTACTTTATTTTCCCAATTAGTGGAGTGACTCGGAAAGTATATCATTTTAGTGCCGTATTTCTTATTGTTATTAGAATAACTAATACCGGTAGTACTACTTACGTCCCAATCATATGACACGTTTTGTATTGGTTTGCAGCAGAATTATCCAGTCAACTTATAAACCATACATAATAAGGTCATGGCAAATTATATATAATGAACTAATTCTAGGATATAAATCAAGTTGTAACCAAAACCAGATATCATGGCTCTTACTTATCATGTTAATAAGAAGTATTTTAAGGTAATGAATTTAATTAGAATAGGAATTATTATCTCCTAACTTTAGTGCTCACAGCTTACCTATAAGAAGTGGAATGAGAAATAATCCAATTTTTTCTTGTAGTGTTTAGATTGACATTTTGTAACATGATTAATTAATGAAAGTTGATAATTTTTTACATGATTAATTAATAAATAAGGAGATATAAAATTGTATTCTAGTTATTAGTTTGATTAGTGATGTTGCTGGCTCGCCTAGAAGGCTAAAGTTATGAATATATATTAAAAATTCAAATACATGGAAGACCCACTAAGTTCTCGACACGTACCAGCTTAATAAGAAAGTAGTTAACACTAATGAAAGTAATTAGGTTATCATACTTTGAATGCCATCACATTTGTGTTTTGATTAATGGAGGTATTTAGGTCTCTTATTCAAATTAAAATCCTAGTGGGCCAAACCCAATTACATGGTGTCTTCTATCTGCAAACTGATTAGGTGAAAGAAAGAAAGTAAGTTAATCTTCTTAATTAATTTGCAAAATTTGATAGGACATTATTTGTGGGATATTCTTAAGATTCTTGAAGGACTTTCCAACTTATAGGATTAGCTTTTGACTTGTTCATCCTAAGAAGGACCATGTCCAAACTTTTATTGGTGCTTCCGCTGAATTTTGTGTTTGTGTTTTGTCTTTATGGTACCTATGCGGCGTTGGCATGCGGTAATTCTAAGGGCAAGAATAAAAATTTACGAGATTCTAATATTTAGTATAATAATTATGATTTTTGGATTTATGGAAAACTTAATCCTATGTGATTCACTTTATTATGCAACAAGGTAATATTTATATTCTTAAAAATCTCAAGACGATAGTTTTCTTCTATGATGATAATGAAGATAAATAAATGATATAATATAATAGAATAGAAAAACTATTAAATATCTACAAGGCACATGCTATGATAAGATCCTCTAAAAGGATTTTACCATAAGACTTGTTTTTTAACCGTAAGATTTCTACCCGATAGTTAAAATTAAACAAGCTTACCAATAGTAAAATGAGCTAAATACACCAGATTCTTAAAAACTAAAAATCAAAAATTAAAAATTTAAAAAAAGGCTAAAAAAAACCTCTCTCCTCCACCTCTGGAATGGCCATCGGAGTTCTCCAGATTGCATCAGCGTGGGTTAGCGCCAACGAATAAATCCGTCATGAACTGTCACCTGGGGCCAAATCTGAAGGTCGCACCTGTTTCTGTTGCGATAAGAACCATTCTTGTAGTCTTCGCGAATCTTCTCCTTCACCTCCAGCAGAGTCACCGGAGTTCCCGACTGAGCTTTGTGAGGCAAAGGCGAAAGTTATTGAGGCTCGCTAGCTCATGGGTTATGATCTCCAGCAACAACGATGGTACGACAGAGGCGTGACGATCACATGACAAAGGTCGCCACGAGACCGTGGTCGCAACGCCACACAACCTCCTCTACCTCTTGCTGTCGACTGCGAGCTGAAGAAAATGGGTTACAAGAGAAAATGAAGATGGTATCGTGATTCCATCTTGGGGACTGAGATGACATCTGGCGGAGATCGCAATGGCGTTGAGTTGGCATTTCCACCCGCCAATCCCCTCAGCTATAAGATCTTCCCCCCAGTGACGGCATCCACCACCGACGGCCTCTACTATAAGATTTCTATTCAATTTTTTTTTGTTCTTTTTGGTGAATTATTAGATTTTTAGAATTTTAATTTTGTTTTTGATTATGTATGGAAGACTCTAGCGTTATTTAGTGGAATTGAGTTTTTTTATTTATTTATTGGATTAAATCCAACAGCTAAAAAAACAGATCTCATAGATTTAACTTTTTAAAAAGGTCTTACTATAGCATTCTCCTATTTAAAATATCATCATAACAATAATATTATTTAATATTAATATTTATATAAAATAATAATGTATAATTAAGAATTCTGTTATTATTTATATTTATATTCATATCCATATATTATATATTATATATAGTATTTTAAAATTATTATACTAATATTATAAAATAATAATACTATTATTATAGATTCATATTTTTATTATTATAAATTAATAATTTTATATAATATAAATATAAATATTATATTGATATAAAATAATAACTTGATAACAAGGACAATAATAACATTAACAACAATAATAAAAATATATAATATATAATATATTACCTATACAATATTTAAATCTTCACATATTATTGTTAATTAATATTCTATAATACATGTTGATGCTTACCGCTGTCCGGTGTCGGATCAACACCCACGTGTGACTATACACCTTCTGACCTCCTCTTAAGCTTGCCCCTGGTCGGGAGTGAGTACCTGCGAGAGGGATGATTCGGAGAAATGGGGTTAGTCAATAGACAAGGGCTCTCCGATGCTCAAGGCAAGTATAGCTCGGCAGAAGTCGGCAACTAATTAAGTGTGAAGAGGTCTCTCTCTCTAAAACGTCATAAATGCATCCTATTTATAGGCCAACACTAGGCAGACGTGCTGCCGTCCGATAGAGTCCAATCCATTGGACAATGGACGCGACACTTGTCACTTATTGCTTGATACACTTTGATGTGACACCTGGGTAATGGGTAAAACCCATCTTGCACCCGATCCAGCTGGTGGCCTATAAATAGGATGCATTTATGACGTTTTAGAGAGAGAGACCTCTTCACACTTAATTAGTTGCCGACTTCTGCCGAGCTATACTTGCCTTGAGCATCGGAGAGCCCTTGTCTATTGACTAACCCCATTTCTCCGAATCATCCCTCTCGCAGGTACTCACTCCCGACCAGGGGCAAGCTTAAGAGGAGGTCAGAAGGTGTATAGTCACACGTGGGTGTTGATTCGACACCGGACAGCGGTAAGCATCAACATTTTGGCGCTAGAAGGAGGGCAGAACACGCCCCAATCCAAGTTATTGTACCTCGGACTTCCGAAATGACAACACGAGGTAACGCAAGAGATAGTACCGTCCGACGTCAGGAGTCGGGCGATGCCAGACACAAGCAACCGGCTGCAGAACGGCTCGGTGGTCGTCCTCGGACCGCCAGATCTCGGTCCGGAGGGCAAGGAAGCGCGGCAAGAGCCGAGTCGGTGCAGGCCCGAGCTGCACAAGATCCGATCCGAGAGCTTACAGATGCAGTTCGGATCTTAACTCGGCAGCTTGCACAAGCTCAACGGCAAGCTGCACCGGAACCGCCACCCCCTGCCCAGGTTGACCAGGCAGGGGGTCGGCACGAGCAGAGCGCCACCAATTGGGAGGATCGATCAGAGCAGTCTCCGGGATCCACCAGAGGGCCCCTGCTTGACAATAGACTGGTTCATGAACATCAGATGGGACGTCAACCACACCGTGTCCCTTCACCACAAGGTTCCAGAGCCTCGGTGTTTGATCGGCTCAGATACCGAGGGATTAACAGAAATCGCCAAGGCGGAGCTGGAGGCCGTGCTGAGGGTGGAGTACCCTATCGGGTCGAACTGCCCGAAGACACGAATAGTCGCCAGTTCTGAGTGCTGCAGCGACAGATCGATGAGATCCGTAATTGCAGGCTCGGTTTGGATGAGATCGGGGCTCAGGATCCGCCCTTCTCGGATCACATAGTGCGGGCACCCATGCCGCCGAAGTTTAAGGTCCCACAAATCAAGTCTTACGATGGGGCCACCGATGCAGATGAGCATGCCGAACTCTTTCGCAGGCACATGCTGTTGCAGAATGCCAGTGATGCTGCAATGTGCAAAGCTTTCTCGCTCACCCTTACAGGCCCTGCTCGGCAGTGGTTCCGACGACTCGAACCAGGGTCGATTTCTTCTTTTAGGCATTTAACCGATGCCTTCTCCGTTGCATTCTCTACAACTAGGACGCGGAGGAAAGAAATAACTTCCTTGTACGCCGTCAAGCAGGGAGACGGCAGTGTCAGGGACTATGTCAACTGATTTACCCGGGCTGCTCTTGAGGTCAAGCACGTCGAAGACGAGACCCTCAAACATATTTTTGTAGGGGGCCTCCGAGACGAGAAGCTGACCTGGTCCCTGGCATTTGAGCAGCCAAACACGTTTTCACAAATGCTCGGGTACGCCCAAAGACATGCGGACGCTGCCGAGTATATGAAAAGCCGCCAGGAGGAGGCTGGCCCGAGCGGGACGAAAAAGGAGAAGCAAAAAAAAGGGCCGGAGCAGGGCAGCGCCGAGCATGCGAAGAAGCAGAAGAAAGAGAAAGCTGATAAGCCAAAGGGGCCGATCGGCAAGTTCCAAAACTACACGCCCCTGGTGGCAACTATCGATGAGGTGCTCGCCCAGGTCGGCGACAAGAATTTGTTGACACCGCCTCCCAAGCTTCGAGGCTTTAGGGCGAAGCGTGACCAGTCAAAGTTTTGTAAGTTCCACCAAGATGTGGGCCATACTACCCGAGAATGCATCCAGCTTAAGGACCAAATAGAAAGGTTGGTCCGAGAAGGTCTATTGCAGGAGTTTGTGGAGAAGGCCATAAATCTGAGGGCGACCTCTACAAGGAATGACTCGTCAGGCCGAGACGTGCAAAGCCGACCCAGGACCGATAGTGGGAACGCCCCGAAACCCCCAAATATCGTACATACGATACTTGGCAGGCCTATTGCCGGGGACACATCGAATGGGCGGCGATCCTATGTCAGAGAAGCTCGACGGGTCAAACGGGGTGACTTCATGAACGTGTCCGAGCACATCAATAAGATATGCCGCCAAGAGGACACCCCGATCACTTTCACTGAGGAGGAAGCAGACCGACTAATGCATCCCCACAACGATGCTTTGGTTTGCGAACTGCCTATCGCCAACAATGTTGTACGGCGAGTCTTAATTGACAATGGCAGTTCGGCGGACATCCTTTTTAAGCAGGCCTTTGACAGGCTAAAGATTAGCAACGCACCTTTAGTTTCGGTCTGGACTTCACTTTTTGGCTTTGCGGGTGAGTGTGTCCGAGCAACCGGGAAGGTCAGTCTCCCAGTAACTTTTGGAGAAGGTGCTGCCAGGGTCACTCAGGTGGTCGACTTTTTAGTCGTTGATAAACCCTCTCAGTATAACATCATCATCGGCCGGCTAACGCTGAACGGATTAAAGGCCGTGGTTTTGACATATCACTTGGCAATGAAGTTCCCGACCGATGGTGGTGTTGGAGTAATCCGCTCGTCCTAGGCGGACTCTCGGGCTTGCTATGCAAACGCGGTCCGAGCAGCCTCGGCTCAGCAACAGGGAATCCTGGCCGTATATTCAGTCGACGAAATCGACCTCCCAACCGATCCGACGCCAAAGATGCTCGCAGACCTAGACCCCAGGTTTCCCGAGGATGAGGTAAGGGGTACCTCGGTCGAAGACTTAGTGCCGTTCTCCCTGGACCCCGAAAGGGCAGAGCGCACAGTCCAACTTGGGTCACAGTTACAACCTGAGATATGGGCCGACCTGGAATCCCTTCTTTCTGAATACCGTGACGTTTTTGCATGGTCTCATGAGGACATGCCCGGCATAGATTCGAACGTCATCAGTCATCGGCTTAACGTCCAACCTAGTCACAGGCTGGTGATACAAAAACGAAGAGCCTTCAACCCGGAGAGATATGCCGCGATAAACGATGAAGTCCAGAAACTACTAAAGACTGGGTTTATTAGAGAGGTCAAATATCCAGAATGGTTGGCAAATGTCGTCCTCGTCAAAAAGGCGAATGGCAAGTGGCGGGTCTGCATCGACTATACCGACCTTAACAAGACCTGCCCCAAGGACTGCTTCCCACTTCCTCGGATAGACCAGCTCGTCGATGCCACAGCCGGACACGAGCTCTTGAGCTTCATGGACGCATACTCCGGATATAATCAGATAAGAATGGCCGAAGAGGATCAAATCAAAACCTCATTTGTTACTGACCAGGGCTTGTATTGCTACGTTGTAATGCCGTTTGGTCTCAAGAACGTCGGAGCTACCTATCAACGCCTCGTCAACAAAATGTTCGCTCGGCTGATCGGGAAAACTATGGAGGTCTACGTGGACGACATGTTAGTAAAATCTGTCCAAGCGAAGGACCACATAGCCGACCTCAGAGCTAGCTTTGACATTCTCCGGGAGTATGGGATGAAACTCAACCCGGCAAAATGCGCTTTTGGCGTCGGCTCCGGCAAATTCCTCAGATTTTTAGTTAACCGACGAGGAATTGAGGTGAACCCGGTAAAGGCCCAGGCAATCATAGACATGCATTCTCCTCGGACAGTGAAAGACGTGCAAAGGCTTACTGGCATGGTGGCCGCCCTATCAAGGTTTGTCTCCCGGGCTACCGACAAGTGTCACCCTTTCTTCAAGGCACTTAAGGGGAGGTTTGAGTGGAGCAGGGAGTGTGAGGATGCTTTCCAAGGCTTAAAAATTTACCTAGCCACACTCCCGCTCCTGTCCAAACCTTTGCCCGGTGAGATTCTAACTGCCTATTTAGCTGTCTCCGAGAAGGCTGTCAGCTCGGTGTTGATCCGAGATGAAAACGGGATCCAGAGACCCGTCTACTATACCAGCCACGCGTTCCAAGGTGCCGAGGAGCGCTATTCATCATTGGAGAAGCTGGCCTTCGCCCTAATAACATCGGTCTGGAAGCTGCGGCCGTATTACCAAGGCCATACTGTCAAGATCCCGACCAAGTTTCCTTTCTAGCAAGTTTTACAGAGCCCAAAAATATCAGGTCGGATGGCCAAATGGTCGGTCGAATTGGGCCAGTATGATATACATTTTGTACCGAGAACAGCAATAAAAGCTCAAGTCTTAGCGGATTTCCTTGCTGAGTTTACAGAGGCCGGAAAAGTGGCTCCCTTAGTGGAGAAATCACCCGTTGAGGAGCCGGATACAGCTGGCTGCAGTGAGCGAGGCCTTTCCCCGGAGCTGAACTGAAAACTACACGTCGATGGCTCAACCTGCGTCGATGGGTCGAGGGCAGGCTTGATTTTAACAAGCCCCGATGGATATAAGGTCATTTATGCCCTTCGTTTCGACTTCAAAACCTCTAATAACGAAGCGGAGTATGAAGCTTTGTTGGCCGGACTACAAATTTCCCGAGACCTCGGAGTTGATCGGCTGACCATCTATAGTGACTCAATGCTAGTGGTGCAGCAAGTCACAGGAGGAGTCCAGGCCCGAGCAGAATCAATGACGGCATATTTAAAAGAAGTGAAACGGTTGCTTGGACAATTCAAGTCCTACACTTTTAAGCAAATCCCCCGGTCTGAGAACGTGGAAGCTGATGTCCTTGCCCGACTAGCCTCCGGGATAGGCGGAGTAGACCCGATGTCCATTCCTATTGAAAGACTCTTTGGACCGAGTATCAGTAAGGAGGTCATGAGTCTGGCAGCCAAACCGAAATGCACGTGGATGGACCCGATCATCCGATACCTGACCCTAGCCGAATTACCTGACGACCGGGAAGAGGCACGTCGGATACGTAACAGCTCGGCCCGGTATTCGATGATTGGGGAAAAGCTGTACCGACGCGGCTACACGACGCCATGCCTAAGATGTTTGGATTCCCAGGAGGTCGAGTACTTAATGAAAGAGATTCATGAAGGCCTTTATGGCAATCACTCCGGTGGACGCTCCTTGGCCCAGAAATGCCTGCGGCAGGGTTACTACTGGCCTACTATGCAGCAAGACTGCGGGAGCTTTGCACGAAAATGCTTCAAATGCCAGCAATTTGCAAGGATGCTAGGTTCACACGCCGAGCCTCTAAATCCGGTGACTTCGGCGTGGCCATTTGCAAAATGGGCCATTGACTTGATCGGACCACTCCCTCCGGCTCGTTCGCAATTCAGATATTGTATTGTCGCCATCGACTATCTGACGAAATGGATCAAAGTTGAGCCTTGCACCAACATGACTGAAGCTAAGTGCACCAACTTCGTATGGAAAAACATCGTCTGTCGGTTCGGAATCCCACACACTATCGTGACCGACAATGCTAAGCAGTTTGACTCCTCGGGTCTACGCCATCTGTGCGAGAAGCTCGGCATTAAGAAAGTCTACTCTTCCCCGAGCTATCCGCAGAGTAACCGCCAGGTGGAGGCCGTGAACAAGACAATTAAAGACAATCTCAAGAAGAAACTCAAGGGGCTTAAGGGCGCATGGATTGACGAACTACCCCAAGTGCTCTGGGCATACCGAACAACTGCGCGAGCTGCAACCGGCGAGACACCGTTCTCCCTGGCTTATGGGGCAGAAGCCGTCATCCCAGCCGAGGTTGGATTACCGAGCTTGAGGGTCGAGCAATACGAAGAAGTACTGAATGAAAAACTCATGATGACCGAGCTCGACCTATTTGAAGAAAAAAGGAACCGGGCATCCATTCGTAATGCAGCCCAGAATCAGGTTGTAGCTCGATATTACAACAAACGGGTTCAGCCGAGAAGCTTTAAGGTTGGTGACTTAGTAATGAAGAAGGTCACGGTTCAACAACCCGGTCTCAGGTCCTTTGGTCCGAAGTGGGAAGGACATTTTAAAGTCGAAGGTGTCGTGCAATCAGGCACTTACAGGCTGACCGATTTGGAGGGGAATCAGCTCGGGCATCCATGGAATGCCGAGCTGTTAAAAAGATTCTATTCCTGAAAAAAGAAGAGGAAAAAAAAGAAGACAGAACGGAAATCAGAGCCAGATTCCTTTTTTGATCTCTAGCCAGAATTCTTTTGTAACTAGACCTGCTGAGCAGGGCTGGAAAAATCAATGTAAATATTACATTAATGGAGCACAACTTCCCTAAACTCATTCCACCTGAGCAATGTCTTTAAGGGAGGACTATGCCTAAGACGCCAGAACCCCAGCTCGGAAGACAGGATGTTGACTCCCCATCAAGGGAGTCATCCTCGTCAAACTGGACAGGGGGGCTAGTCAGTATATGTATCATGTCTGTCATGCAGACACCCTTAAGTTGCTCGGCACATCTATGTGCCCGATTAGTCCTATACTTGTAAAGTTTCTTTAAAACTTCAACAAGTCTATGGGGGGCAACAGGGTAAGGGTAGATATACGCCGTTTATATTCTGCCCGACCGAGACCAGAAACCTAAACTTGCTTGGATAACTAAGCAGAAATGGATAACTACTCGGAACGACCGAGAACAGAAGTCCTCGGATTAACTAAGGACAGAGGTACTCGGATTAACCGAGAATAATTGTACCCTTTACCTCTGCTCGGTCAATTGTCTCCCAGCCTGGGAACCCCCCAAGAAGTATCTAACTTTAAACATTACGTGGGATGAAAAATAAAACTACACGTAAGAAAAAGTGGATGCAAAACGGGAAGATATAAAAAAGTTTTAACTTTATTTATTAGGGAGGTACAAGAAAATCGGGTACCTCCCAAGCCTAATTACAAAAAGCGAGAAAAGCAGAGGATCAATCGGCCCGAGTCTCATCACCAGCCTGAGTCTCGTCCTTGGCCGCGTTGTCGTCTTGGCCTCCCTCGGCAGCTTGCACATCCCCGTCGTCATCACCGTCCACAACGACGACCTCCTCCTCAACATCCCGTTGTTGCTCGGCCTCGCCCTGGTCCGGCTCGGCAATGACCGACCAGTCGAATGCAGCCGCCTCGAGATGCTTTTCAATCAGATGGTCGCGGAGGTCCACCATTCCATCGAAGTAGAGATCGGTATATTCGGGGGATGTCTTAAACTCCTCGACCGCAGCGGCCAGCTGATCGGGGAGCCCGGCTACGAATCGGTGGTGCTCGGCCTGTATAGTTGCTAGCCGACCCTCTAGCCGAGCGGCTTTCTCTTCCTGCCGAGCGGCCTGATCCTCCGCCTCCTTGAGCCGCCTCAACATGTCCTCGGCCTCGGACTTTGCTTTCTGGGCCTCCTCCTTGGCCCGATCTAGTTCACCCTTCTTCTCGTTGAGCTCTCTGTCGGAGTCCAACTTCAGCATGAGGGTCTTCTTGTGCCTTTCTTGCTCCTTGTGGATCTCCCTCACCCCGACGGAGTGCGCCATGTGCACAACGGCGCCCAGCTGCGAAAATTACAAGGGGTTATCCTCGGCGATATTATAGGGAGTCACCCCAACTATTGGTCAGCTCAGATACTTACTGAGGCTGCCATTCGGAGCGCCATGTTGCACAAGTCTTGGAAGTCCTCACCCCGAATGTCCATAAAGAAGTCATTCGGGGGAGCCACATCTCCGAGGCGTTTGAGGAGCATGCCGCGGTAGTTCGGGCGCCTTCTTTGTTGGTCCTTGGAAGAACCTCTGGACGCCTCGTCTACTCGGCCGACCTCCGACGAGGTCCTTATTGGCGGTGGTGGTGGGGCTTGGACTGATGTGGAGGTTTGCCCGGTGCGTGTCAGGGGCTCGGGTGCTGGCGTCCGCTTACGCTTTTTGCTGGCCTCAACGGCCTTGCCCTTGCCCTTGCCCTTCCTCTGTGTTGTCATCTGGGCAAGCCTACCAGCGCGGGAGCTCGGTGCGGTCATTTCTGCACAAAGAAAATCTCATTTAAACGAAGGGCGAAATAAAAGAGGAAAGGGCGACTATAAATAAAGTTTCGGGCTGACCTCCGATCCGGAGTTGGCCCGACGGGTACAGGAGCCTAATCACGCCCTCGAGGTTCTCGTCGGCTACAGGTGGCCCCGCATCGAGGGAGCCACTAGACGAGTCCTCGGTACTGGACGATGAAGGCTCCCTCGTCGGCCACCCGGACCAGGAAGTGCTTGACCCTGGAAGATCCGCATCACCAGGACAGGCAACAGTAACCTGGGCAGGACGCCTAGCTCGGGGAAAACTGCTGGATTCCCCGAACCAACCGTATCTAGACAGAGTGTCCTTTCTCAGAAGAAAGGACTGTTGTCTGGACGACTCGGGCTTCTCGAACAGTTCACCCACGGCTTCTATTACGTGGCCCGGTGCCCAAGGGCGCTTGGTCCAGACGTGCCCCAGCTCAAATGACCCCGGCACTTGTTCATCATCGGACTTCCACAGCTTGTCCGAGTCGGGGTTGCCCAGAATAAAGTCCTTTCTGAAGCCGGTGAGTAGTACCAGTCGGACTGCCGAGGAAGCTTCTTCATCTTGAATACTTGCTTGAAGGCCTCCAGCGGCATCTCAGTACTCCGGTGGTACTTCCACAAAATATACATCCCAATCAGCGACCTATAGCTGTTCGGGTTCAATTGTGCCGGGCACACATTAAAGTCATTAAGCGCCCGGCGAAGGAAACGGTGCAGTGGTAGACGCAGCTCGGCCTTGAAGAACTCGGCGTAAAGCGTGATAAATCCCTCTGACGCCTCTAAAGGTGAATCTCCCTCTCCGGGAACGACAAGATTCACATCAGCCGGGATGCCATACTCGTCGCATAGGGCCTCTAACCGCGACTCCGTGATCGCGCTTGTATAACCCGCCGCCGAGGTTTGCCCAGGGCGGCTTATCCGATATGCTGTAACGCCTCGCACGCGGGTGGCCGGACCTCTTGCTCCATTTCTGGCTGTTCTGCCCCCGTATCCTCGGCTGCATGCTCCTCATCGGAGGCATCAACCGTAATCACACCTGCAACTTGGATGGGGGCCTCGGCATTCTGACCAGAGGCGCTCGGAGCATCCTCATGGGTTTGAAACTCGGTCCTCTCCCTTGGAAAAACTTGGGAATGGCCCGCTGTTGCCGCCCCTGTATAAGGGTCTTGTTCCCTGGACGGCCTGATAAGCTTGTGCCCGCCCAACAAATTTAAAAATTCTTGCTCGGGCACGGTCTGGGAATCGACCCTTAGGATCTGCTCCAGCCGCCTGGCCCCTTCCCATCTTTGGGATGCCACCTCGGCATCAGATTGAGTCGAAGAAGAACTACTGCTCTCCTCGCTACTTTCCGACCATGAAACCTCCACGTTTTGTGAGTCGGACAAATCACTCATTTTCACTCAGAAAATTACCTGCTCGGGTTCTTGGTAGCTCGGTTGATATAATCCTCGGCTATTACTTGAGCTCGGCAGCCAAAACTTCTCGTTCATAAAATTTCTGAAAATGAAGTGCAAATTACGGAGGGGAGGGACCCTATTTATAGCCATTTTAAGCGGGAAATTCGAGCGCAAAAACCCAAAAGGCGCAATTAATACGCCTGACAGCCGCACAGACGGCTACGACGCGTCTTTTTGCCTCACCCCGTCTGATCCGCGCGTCTTTTTGCCTCACCCCGCTCCTAAGTGTCGCTTGGTCTTCTTCCTTTGAGCCGACCTCACCCACTCGACATAGACCACCCGGCCGAACACCGACCAGGTGAACTGGGGGGCTAATGTTGAGGGTAAGCTCGGCGCCGCCACCGAGGACACTAACTTGGTGGTCGGCAACTCAGTTCGGCAGACATAGGCTACCGCCCGACCCGACGACTTATGCTTCTTCCCGAGGTGCCTTCCATTTATCTGAGGGCACACCCCCAAGAAGGCTGCCACCTCAGGGATGTACAGTAGCTCGGGCCGGGCTATGCTATTTATCATAATACGTCACTACCCATCCTTGTAGGCCAACACCAGGCAGACGTGCTGCCGTCCGATAGAGTCCAATCCATTGGACAATGGACGCGGCACTTGTCACTTATTGCTTGATACACTTTGATGTGACACCTGAGTAATGGGTAAAACCCATCTTGCACCCGATCCAGCTGGTGGCCTATAAATAGGATGCATTTATGACGTTTTAGAGAGAGAGACCTCTTCACACTTAATTAGCTGCCGACTTTTGCCGAGCTATACTTGCCTTGAGCATCGGAGAGCCCTTGTCTATTGACTAACCCCATTTCTCCGAATCATCCCTCTCGCAGGTACTCACTCCCGACCAGGGGCAAGCTTAAGAGGAGGTCAGAAGGTGTATAGTCACACGTGGGTGTTGATCCAACATCGGACAGCGGTAAGCATCAACAATACCCTTTAATAATAATAATAATAATATTATTATAAATTTATATTTTTATATTATTATTATAAATTAGTATTTTTATATGATATAAATATAAAAATTGTATTAATATAAAATAATAATTTAATAATATGGATAATAATAAAATTAACAATAATATTAATGTAAATAATAATATGTTATTAAGAATTATATTTTATTTTTATTTATATCCATAGCAATATATTATATATTGTATTCAATATTTTAATAGTAACTTATTGTTAAATAATAATAATTTGATTATTATAAATTATATGGTAAAAGTATAACTATAAATATTAAATAATAACAAATTTATAATAATGATTATAATACAAATTTAATGGTATAATATTAATATAAATAGTTAATATTAATATTAATATTAATATTGATAGTAATATTAATGTTATATTATATATAATACTATTATATTATTCATATTTATAAAGTTATTATTATTTAATATTAGTACTGACTTACTATATCGATATATTTAATGTTAATAGTAATATATTATTTTAATATTTAATATTAATATTGTTAAATAGTAATAATTTTATATTGAACAATAATAATATGTTAATATTAAATATATTAATATATATAATTTAATAATATTATTATTAATAATGATGATGATGATAATAACAATAGTAATGTCAATATTAGTAATATAATAATGTCATATGATTATTAAATAATAATAACATTGTTGTTGTTGTTAAATCTTTTTAAAGAGGTTTGTTTATGTTTTTAAATTCTTTCTAATGACAATGATAATATTATGAGCATAATTATCTTTTTAAAAATATGAATATAAACAATGTATTAAAATAAATGATAACGGAAATGTTTTTTTAAGGATAACACAACAATTCATTTTTGTGAATTATACAAGATTCCTATATAAAACCAAACTCCATAATATAGGACTCGTTTGTTTTTATTCTCAGAATTTTTGGAAATATTTTTGCACCTTTTCGAGGCAAAAATTTTAAAAACATTCTTAGCATAATTCCTCAAAAATTCTCATTTTTGAAAACAAAAACATTTTCACCTATGTTGAAAACAATGCCAAATGGCCCCATACTATTTCTAGGAATTTAAAAGAAGATTTTTGTGTACAACCAAACGTGATAGTATTAATTTCCTATGAATCATATTGTCTCTTATCACTTTTTTGGAAATATGATTCCTACTAAATACTAGATGCCAAACACCCCTATGTATATGCTAATAGAATATATGAACGTAGGCTATTTTGGAGTCATGATAGTATTAATTTCCTATGAATCATATTGCCTCTTATCATTTTTTTGAAAATATGATTCCTACGAAGTATTGGATACCAAACACCCCCTATGTATATGCTAATAGAATATATGAACGTAGGCTATTTTGGAGTCATGATTTAAACTGTTGTAACGCCCTTAAATTTTTAAAGTAAGGTTAATTATGTTAAGTTTAATTATTAAGTATGCCCATGTAAATTTTGTTGTTAATTTTAGCCATTCGAAGATTTTGTTGCATTTGTCATATTTAAAATTTGATTTTTAGTGTTAAAATATCAAATGACATTTTTACCCCATATTTTCCCCATATTTTCGAAAATACCATTAGGCCTTTATTTTCTTTTTTCTTTTCCCTTTCCTTTTCATTTTTCACGCTTTCTCTCTCTTTCTTTCTCTCTCGTGTTCAGCCCTCTCTCTCTCTTTCTTTCTCTCAAAAATTTTGATTTCAAGCTTCATTCTTATAGATTTGAGCAAGTATTGAAGTTCAATCATCAAGTTTTTCATCTAAAAACGGTGATTAAAGGTTAGCCCTTTTTCTCTAAAACTTTTGATTTTCGTTTTGAATCTTTGATGTATTTTGAAGTCTGAACTTTATTGAGCTTAGATAATATTTAATCTAAGCTTATTGGACTTTGTTTTACAATGAATCTAAGCTTTATTTGAACAAAATTTGATTTAATCAAGTTTTTATGTTTTCTTTGATCTTCAAATCAAAGGTAAAATTGAGTTTAAATTTAGAGAAAATAGTTTAAACCTGTTCTATTATGGTTTTTCATGCTTTCTGTATGATTTTCATGATCTGGGAATTGAAAAACAGGTTTTAAATTTAAATTTTGACCTTGGGGAGGTCGAGACTCGAGATCTCAGGTCCCTAGTTTTTGCTAGTTCGGCAGGCCGACTTAATTTTCAGAATGTCAGATTCAAGAGTTTGGTAGGCTAGATTCATCAGGTCGGCGGGCCGAACCTGAGAAAAGTTGGGCAGGCTGATCTGGATGTTTGGAAGGCCAAACTGTGCAGGTTTGGCAGGTCAGACTAGGATGTTCTGTAGGCCAACTGTGGACTTGGAAAATTAAATTTTTACTTCGGTTTTCAATGTTTGATGATTCCGAAATGTTTCAAAAAGGATTATGATTTTGGGTTATGATTATTTTCAGTCAAAAAGGCACACCGATATTTAAATTAACATAATGATATTTGTTAAATATGATTTCTGACTTTAAATGCAGTTTTTAAGCTCTTGAACATATATGGAGCATACATTGGATTTTATTTGGAGCTTACGTTATTGGATTTCAAATGAAGTAGGATATTTTCACCCCTTCTTTTGGTAGCCCTTTTTAAATTGTCTTGGCCAAAGTTTATTTCTTAAATGTTTCCTTTTAAGAATGATTTCTATCTTTAATTTTAAAGAATTGTATTTTTGATATTTCTTTCAGATTTTCAAAACCCATACGATGATGTTTTATCAAGATTTATTCAAGTAAGTATTTATCAATCTTTATAAATAATTTTTTAGACTTCTTGTAGTAAAAATAATTTATGAATGATATTTTAAATAACTTATTTTTAACTAATTATCCTACTGAGCATTCCGCTCATATTTTCTTGTTTTTAAAATCCCCCTTCCAGGTTTGGAGAGGAAGGATGGACCTAGGATCGAAACTTGGCTCTTTGGATTGAAATGGTATTTTTTTAAAAACTGTGGTATGATGTGTGTATTGTACGATTTGTCCCGGTATTAATGTATTTTTCATCTCTATCAACTGTATATTTTTTATTTATTTTAGAGACGATGATTTTCAGTATTTTTGTATTATTATCCTTGATATTGTATTTTATTTACCAGCCCACCTTCATGGTAAGCATCTATGTGATAGTGAATAATAATAAGATCTTGCCCCACTTTCATGGTATTCACGTGATGGTGACCGTCGATGATATTATTTGTTTTTGATGATATTCGTTTACTACCTACATATATTTATTTACTCTTTATTCGTTTATTTCATTTTATTTATCTAAAACTCTTAGAACCCCTTTCTGGGGTGTCACAGAATGGTATAAGAGCGTAGGCTTTAGATCTTTCAGGAACTGAACTTGTGAGATTTTTACTATTTTATTTTGATTTTTAAGTTTTATGTCAGGACAGTTGTCGTTACAGTTACGTTTGAGTACACAGTGTTATTTATGGTTTTAAACTTTTGATGTTTTTAAAATTTCGAGGACGAAATTTCTTTTGAGGAGGGTGGATTGTAACGCCCCTGAATTTTTAAAGTAATGTTAGTTATGTTAAGTTTAATTATTAAGTGTGCCTGTGTAAATTTTGTTGTTAATTTTAGCCATTCAAAGATTTTGTTGCATTTGTCATATTTAAAATTTGATTCTTAGTGTTAAAATACCAAATGACATTTTAACCTCATATTTTTTTCATATTTACAAAAATACCTTTAGGCCTTTATTTTCTTTTTCTTTTCCCTTTCCTTTTCATTTTTCATATTCTCTTTCTCTCTTTCTTTATCTCTTGTGTTCAGCCCTCTCTCTCTCTTTCTTTCTCTCAAAAATTTTGATTTCAAGCTTCATTCTTATGGATTTGAGCAAGGATTGAAGTTTAATCATCAAGTTTTTCATCCAAAAATAGTGATTAAAGGTTATCCATTTTTCTCTAAAACTTTTGATTTTCGTTTGAATCTTTGATGTATTTTGAAGTCTGAACTTTATTGAGCTTAGATAATATTTAATCTAAGCTTATAGGACTTGTTTTACAATAAATCTAAGCTTTATTTGAACAAAATTTGATTTAATCAAGTTTTTACATTTTTCTTTGATTTTCAAATCAAAGGTGAAATTGAGTTTAAATTTGAGAAAAATTGTTTAAACTTGTTCTATTATGGTTTTCTATGCTTTCTGTATGATTTTTATGATCTGAGAATTGAAAAATAGGTTTTAAATTTAAATTTAGAGCTTAGGGAGATCGAGACTCGAAATCTCGGGTCCCCAGATTTTGCCAATTTGGCTGGCCGAACTTGATCTTCGGCATGCCAAATTCAAGAGTTCGACAGGCCGAATTCATCAGGTTGGCAGGCCGAACCTGGGAAAAGTTTGGCAGGCCGGTCTGGATGTTCAGAAGGCTGAACTATGCAGGTTCGGCAGGCCGACTGTGGACTTAAAAACTTGTATTTTTTCTTTGGTTTTTTAATGTTTGATGATTCCAAAATGTTTCAAAAATGATTATGATTTTGGGTTATGATTATTTTGAGTCAAAAAGGCACACTGATAATTAAATTAACATAATGATATTTGTTAAATATGATTTCTGACTTTAAATGCAGTTTTTAAGCTCTTGAATATATATGGAGCGTATGTTGATTTTATTTGGAGCTTACGTTATTAGATTTTAAATGAGGTAGGATATTTTCACCCCTTCCTTTAGTAGCCCTTTTTAAATTATCTCGGCCAAAGTTTATTTCTTAAATGTTTCTTTTTAAGAATGATTTATGTCATTGATTTTGAAGAATTGTATTTTTAATATTTCTTTCGGATTTCCAAAACCCATACGATGATGTTTTATCAAGATTTATTCAAGTAAGTATTTATCAATCTTTATAAATAATTTTTGAGACTTCTTGTAGTAAATATGATTTGTGAATGATATTTTAAATAACTTGTTTTTAACTAATTATCATACTGAGCCTTCTACTCACGTTTTCCTGTTTTTAAAATCCCCTTTCAGGTTTGGAGAGGAAGGATAGACCCAGGATTGAAACCTGGCTCTTTGGATTGAAATGGTATTTTCTTTAGAACTGTGGTATGATGCGTGTATTGTACAACTTGTCCCGATGTTAATGTCTTTTTCATCTCTATCAATTATATATTTTTAATTTATCTTAGAGAAGATGATTTTCAGTATTTTTGTATTATTATCCTTGATATTGTATTTTATTTACCAACCCAACTTCATGGTAAGCATCCACATGATGGTGAATAGGAATAAGATCTCAGCTCCACCTTCGTGGTATTCATGTGACGATGACCGCTGATGATATTATTTATTTCCAATAATATTTGTTTACTACCTACATATATTTATTTACTCTTTATTTATTTACCTAGTTTATTTCATTTTATTTATCTAAAACTCCTAGACTCCCTTTTCGGGGTGTCACAACTATAGTTTTCTATTCAACTCAATTATGTTGTAATATATTTGCTTATACAAAATTTGAATTCATAGTATTTTCAACTCAAACTATGTTGTTTCGAACTGAGTTTCTAGACCCTCTATTAAAATATATATAGACTCTGCGTCCTCATTTTTTGGTGACCAATCTGCTAGAACGTAAAAAACCAAAAGAGAAAAAACATAACTGTTGAAACCTGTGAAAGTGACATAGATATATGTACACACACACAACATTGTAAAAATTTTGATATATAATAGCCAAGTTGTTCGTAATTTTCACTCTTTACGCCATTTATATGTTTCCCTTACTTTATTTTCCCAATTAGTGGAGTGACTAGGAAAATATATCATTTCAGTGCCATATTTGTCATTGTTATTAGAATAACTAATAGTGGTAGTTCTACTTACGTCCCAATCGCATGACAAGTTTTGTATTGGTTTGCAGCAGAATTAATATCCAGTCAACTTATAAACCATGCATAATAAGGTCATGGCAAATTATATATAATGAACTAATTCTAGGATATAAATCAAGTTGTAACCAAAACCAGATATCATGGCTCTTACTTATCATGTTAATAAGAAGTATTTTAAGGTAATGAATTTAATTAGAATAGGAATCATTATCTCCTAATTTTAGTGCTCACAGCTTACCACTAAGAAGTGGAATGAAAAATAATCCAATTTTCTTTGTAGTGTTTAGATTGACACTTTGTAACATGATTACTTAATGAAAGTTGATTTTTTTACATGATTAATTAATAAATAAGGGGATATAAAACAGGATACGTACGAATTGCCACCTAATGTAACTGAAACTTTTTTTATTTAGTTGTCCTTTTTCCAAGTTTTAATTGATTTCTTGCTAAGCAAAAGGAGTGAAAGATAAAGCATGTGGTGTTTAACAAACTTAGTTTCAATTAAAATAGTGTAAAGTTATCACATATTACAAAACAAAATAAAAATATGTTATAGTGTAAAGCTCTCTTATGCTCAAAGCATTTAGTTGATTGGTCGAAAAAATTCAGTGCTCCACTTCAGCCACTTTACAATTGGAAGTTTGGTATACGTACACACATATGCACAAAAACTTTGTGTGTGTATATATTATTTGTGTGTGTATAAAAGCAACTGACTTGCCAATACCTCTTATCCCTTATGGCCTTGGCCTATGTATTTTGTTTCTGTAGATCCTATGTGCACAAAAACTTTAAAATAAGAAAAGACATGGGTTGCTGTCGTATAGAATGACGCAACTTTAGTACTTATTTGATTAATTAAATGTCAATATTAATTCTTTTTTATCCAAAAAAAAGTTAAGATCTTGCTGAATCCACGGATATATTTACTTAGACACTCCTTTTATGTGTTATTTTTTCTCTAACATGCCCTCTGAGTTGTTAGCCAATTGGAGAACTTTACAGTTCAAAATTCAAATGGATGAGGCTGTTACAACATAAGACTCTCCAAATCCTCAAAAAACTTTTGAACGTTTTTTTACACAATATTGTTATAGTATAAGAGTTGTGATCCACAATAATACCCTCTCAGCATCCGTTGTTATTTTTAGTGCTACTTTTGCATGCAGGTAGGCTAGTACTAAAACAAATTATTTGTAACACAACGTACATTATTTGATTAATGGGACTTGGGCAACATAAAACATAAACTATTTGTAGGACACCAATTTTCATTTGGTTAATGGACTTGGACCACTTGGTTATAATCCGGTAATTAGTATATGCAAAAAAATTTATTATGGTTTAACATCATGAATGAATATGCGTAAAAAAACTATAAATTCTTAAAAAATTGAACTGTCTGTTTTGTCTTAGCCGTATTTTTGTACACAAGTTAGTTATAATTTCATGACGCTTCATAACTGTTTTTTTATAATGTGGAAAATTTTCTATGCATATTTTGAAAAATCATATAGGGATATATTAAAGGAAACATTGATATATATATTATATTTCTCTCAATCGCCGGACTCGTATATTCCTTATTGTGGTACGATTAATTTGATTTTCTTATATACATATCATAATGACATTCATTATATGATTTATGTACATGTATTGGACTGCGAATATTGCGCGTGTGGTCCTATACATTAGCAAGGATGCCGCCCTGGTCGGCCCTCATCACAGCTATTTTGAAGAATAAGATGTCACTATATCTACAAATATAAATAATATACACACCTGTACACTATACATATATATATACACACACGCATATACATATATTTTACAGAAAAAAAACGCTAATTACTTGCATATAAAACCGTGGTTTTTGACCCAAAACACACAAAAGTACAATCTCAAGTGTACTGTAGAAGTACCAGCACTATATCACTTTCTTGTTTCAGGTCAACTACTTCAAAATGAACAGCGACAACAACAATATTATTAATGGTCCTCCAGGTGCTTCAAACGTCAACGGAGAATTAGATCAAGAAAGGTTGCTTCCAATAGCCAACGTGGGGAGGATCATGAAGCAAGGCCTGCCGACGAACGCGAAGATCTCGAAGGAGGCGAAGGAGACGATGCAAGAGTGCGTGTCGGAGTTCATCGGCTTCGTGACGGGCGAGGCCTCGGACAAGTGCCGGAGGGAGAGGCGGAAGACGGTCAACGGTGACGACGTGTGCTGGGCCTTACAAGCCCTAGGGTTTGACGACTACGCCGGGCCGCTTAGAAGGTACTTGCATAAGTATAGGGAAATGGAAGGAGACAGGGCTAATCAAGAAAAGGCTAGAAATAATAATAATAATAATAATAATAATAATAATAATAATTTGAGATTGAATATTGACCATGATCTTCAAGAATTGGCCGGACGACGTTGTTCCAAGGTCGAGGACGGTGCCGATGAGTGATTAGTATTAGAGCTCTGGAAGATACTAGAAGCAGAAGATGATCATCAACTTACCCCCATAAAACTTCAATTTTTTTTTTTTTGGTTTTTTCATAAAGTAGCAATTTAACTCGGGTCTCTTGTGACTTTGAAGGTAAACTAAAGTGATATTTCACAATATGGGATAGAGTTATATATGCTGCTAAATCATGAGTTGTTGTAATAGTAGTACTAGCTACTACAAAGAAGACAAATAATTCTAGTTTAACCATGATTTTAATTACTGATGAACTATTATGTTTAAAGACTTCTTTTAATAATTTGGGAATTTCTCTCTCTCTCTTGATTAGCCTATAATTATATTTTTTCCATTTTAATCTATATATGCAATTAAATTGTTGATAATTCATGTTTGTTTGAACTTTGAAATTTGGGAGTGATCATTACACTCGTCTGATGATAGTATTGATCATATTAATGACTTATGTCGTTTGTTGATTGATCGAAACAATTTGGTATGCAATTTGGCATATACTTCATACTCTAGGAATATGCTAACTTTGTCCTCTATATATGGCTGTTCTTTCTAGTTTCATATTCTTCACCATTGTTGCTTTGGTGAATCCTATATACATATCTATATATATATCATATAAGATCTGTTAGTATTTGCCTACATCGAACATACCGATCAAGAGTCACTATCTATTAAATGTTTTTTCTTAAAAAAAAAAACTACACAACCAAGGTAGTATATTGTGTTCCTAAATGTTGACTAGAGATTGAAGATTAGTATATATATGTTTGTATATGTGCATATAATAATATGTTGGTTTTTTTTTTTTAATTTATTAGTGTGGAGTGTCGGGTTTGGGGACCACCATGAACCATTCATTGGTTAATGTATGACGCTACAAACAAAAACAATTCTTGGGTATGTTAATTATTCATTTTATCAAGTCACTTTTCTTGATCAATAAGAAGACAAAAATATAGCAAGTAACAGGGAGAGTTTAGCTGCTAGATTTTTACTTTCTAGAGTTCTCCCACTCTTTTTTAATTCTTTACTTAATTTTTCCTTTCATTCTTTGAGATATGCGAGTACTTCGTTTCATAGGGTTTTTAGGGTTTCTGAATTAAGCTAAGTTTTTACAGAAAATAAGTGTTGTCTGCGTTTAGTTCATAACTCCTATTTACAAATGACAATTTTTTTTTGCATAGTAATATTCACGAACTCACTACACATATGTCAAGTATATAGATAAATAAATATATATAGAAATTGTAAGAAATAATACATTTTCAAAACTAATGGAATTGTAAATAACATAATTAATTAACTTGTTTAAAAAATTAACATTTTTTAATTTTTTTTAAAAGCACAAAGCATGTAAGTTGTCAATTTTATTCAAAATTCAGTCAACCCCAAATTAAAAAAAAAAAAAAAACCCTAACCCTTAAACCTATCTCTCTCCTGCTTCTTTCTCTAACAACGACGGCGAGTTCGTGGTGGGACAGCAACGCCGTGGGCACCGATAAGGCGAGGAGACAAGTTTTTTCTCTCTCCAGTGAGATCATTTGTCCTCTTCCTCTCCCTCCTTGTTTTCTCCTTTCGCGTTGTTGCTGTCAAAGTTTTTCTCTCAGGCCGTAATTGCGAACTCCATCGTGACTGCCTGTCGCCGTCAAAGACGAAGCAACTTAGAAGATTGGGTGATCATGCATTCTACATCGTCGTCGTCTGTCCACAATAGGTTCAGTCGCGAGCTCCACGCTGTCCTTTGGGCTCGATCTTCTCTGACTTCGACAGGTTTGAATGCGAGGCTGGTGTCGTCATTGTCCGTCCATGACAAATCCGCTGATATCATCATCGTCCGTCCATGACAAATCCGTGCAACTTAGGTGATGGATGACACCGTCGAAGCTAATCTCCAATGTTGGGAGTTCGGCGGTAAGAGGGAAATTTGAGGATTTTGGAATGAAGGCGGTATTTCTGAAATTTCAAAAAAAAAATGTTTTTTATTTTTATTCCACACTTTAAATTTGTTATATATATTTATGGCAGTACATTGGCAAGCATTGTTTTCTTTCCTACAATTAACTAGATTTCTAATTTTCATAAGATTAAAGTTTAATACCAAAGACCAAATAACACACTTGTATTACTTGCTAGATTATATTACCATAATTAATATTGACTATTGATGCATATAGTTTAAATAGAAGTCTATAGTTGATGTTGTGAAATGATCATCATTGAAATTTCCCCCTTGTAAACAACTTAACAAACACGCTACCAAGAGTAAGTGTAAGTTATTTATGTTAGGATAATTAGAATAACAAACTCAATTCTTATTTATAAATTTACAGAATAGAAAAGACTTCATCCAAAATCAATACGATCAACGTGGGATTGCTAAAACAACTAAATATAAGCCTATAAAAGACAAAAAGCTTAGTCCAAAATCTATATAGGACTCAAAGCCCGTTTGAAATGGCTTATTTTAAGTTGCTTATGGCTTATTCTATTTAAAAGTTACTTATGAGCCCATTTGGATGATCTATAAGACAATGCTTATGGCTTTTATAAGTATTTATTGGAGAAGTCAAGCCAATGGTGCTTATAAAAATGATCTATAAGACAATGCTTATGGCTTTTATAAGTATTTATTGGAGAAGTCAAGCCAATGGTACTTATGAAAAACATTTATATAAAAAAAAAATTATTTACAATTTTGACATTGTATTTAAGAGTAACAAATTAAAAATTCCATCCATATCTTTCAATTACACTATTTTTTATATCAATAATTATTTTTGTTTAATTTAACCAAACAAGTTCAAAGCTCTTCTAAAATCAAAAAATACTTTTTTTATGCACTATCTAGATACTAATTAAAAAGCCCTAACTTATGATTCTTTTCTTTTACTGCTTAAAAGTAAAAGCACAAACTATCCCAAACAGTGCTTAGCTAAAGAGCCAAACCAAAAAATATATAGACTCTTTGGCTTTGCTACTTTGAATGTCTAGGCAACTAATTAATTTTATAAGCTTTTAATTCCAGTACTAGATTGAGTTGATCTATAATAATTAGGCATGGTATTATCTTAGCTAGGTTAGCATTACAACTCACACACACACATATATATATATATATATATTTCACATAATTCATTAAGTTGTTTAGAACTTTTTTAAAGTAAATTAATGGTAATTGTATTTTAAATTAGAAAAGTACAAACACTAATTTAGATACAAAAGACTACATAGCATTTAGTGACTTAACTCTAGATCGAAATTGAAAGTTTTAGGGGGTAAGATGTGTACTAAGTTCCAATAAGAAGAAATTGAAAAAACATACAACAAATCGAGCACATAAAAAGTTCTTTCAAATGCACCATTATAGATGATAGATTACTCAAATCAATTAAGATCGAGAAACTAAAAGCACCAAGATCAATTACAACACCGACGACAAACCACCTCTGTTGTTACACCAAGCCAATATAACAGCAAAAATACATAAAATAACCAGTGAAAAAATCACTGAATTTATTTGACAGACACACAAAACAAAAGAAAAGGGTAAAACCCAACAGACAACAATGAGCACTACAAAGACGAGCCAGCCGCTGCCGGGAAGGACGCAGAAAACATGGCGTCAATAACCAGCCGAAGGGAAGCCGAAAGTGAGATGGAGTAGCACATCAGCGTCGCAAAACCGTAGCATCACCACACTAACCACCGTTGTCCCCCCTGCCGACCAAATACGGCGACTCCTCCACTAAACAGTGACCGCCAACAGCTGAAAGACCCAAAACAACCATGATCTTTAAGCTGCCAAAAGCCTCCAAAAGCCTCCAATCTACGCTGAGGAACACCGCTGCACCACCCTGTCTGACGAGTCACCAAGCCAAAAGAGCTATGAGGTCGCCGCAGCCCAGACGCGACCACGAGGAAAAGCCCAACCCATGTCGGCAAATACCGCCTTAGCCCTAGACCTCTGGCCCAAAACATCAGCAGACCAGCCCATCGGCGGATCTATCATCGTTGTGCTCCACCGAAACCCATCCATGGGGTCGGGAGTCCAAAGGCAAGCCCAGGGGGACCGCCAGTCTCCGGCCACTCGAGCTTCTTCACAGAGGCAGCGCATCAAAATAGAAAAGGGAGAAGGAAACTTTAGGAGCGAAAGGAAAAAGACCGATATATCTACGTTACTGTTTTGGGTGGATAATCTTGATTTAATTGTGCTAATTATTAAGTTGTATAATTTATATCTAGACAAACGTAAAGATCACATGCATTCACAAAATCACGCTATAAACATACATACGTGTATATACAATAATATAAGCAAGATCCCTCTATAAATAGCTGGCTAGGATTATAACTAAAGTATATCATATATATATATATTTATATATATATATATATATATTAGGAGTTAGGATTTGACCATGTTTGAGAAGCCATCAAGATCTAATTGAGTAGTATAGTAATAATTTTTGTGGTTAATTAAGTACTACAGTAATGATGAACGAAAATGAAAATGTAAAGGAAGAATATACATGCATGCAGTTTCAGTGCTACAACATATTTGGAGAAGGAAATATAATATGAATCGATTTATTGATTTTGGTTGATTACGTAGACCTTGAAAGAGAGCTTTGTGGGTGTGTGAGTGTGTGATTGTTTACTTCATGAATTGATCGTGTTATCTTGTCCATTTTTTTTCGAATTAATAATTACGTTGAATATGTTTTTATGTGTTGTGTTTTATATATATGGGCCGGGTACTTGGCAAGAAAGATGTTCGGGCGGAAGTTGAAATTCATGGGTTTAAATACGGTTTTAGGACAGAAAATCTTACACTTGCATGTTGTCCCCAGTCTGAGATTGTTTGGGAGAGTGGTTTGAGATATATAGTTCAAACCACAAATAATAAATGCACCCACATGCTATAGTATAAAGTATAAAGTAAATTAAAATATGCTACAATGTATTGTTTAAACTCTAAAGTTGAAACTCTTCTCTTGTATAATAGTTAAAACTTTAAAAGTGTTCTTATATTTCTCATCTAAACCAAGGAAGACTCTGAGATATTATATGTCTTATAGACGCAGAAATGAGCACAATAATCCTATCATAATAATTAAGTGTTTCATCATATATGGTGTTTCTATGGGCATGTTTCTCACCCTTGAATTTAGTCAAAATCATATGAAAATAATAATAAGAAAAAAAGTATGCATGAAAAACTGCTTTGAATACATGTATGATGTTTTAAAAACAAAGAAACTCACTGATATTTTCAGGTCTTACTTTATAAATCTCTTTACAACTATAACCAGAACATTCTTTGCAAGTATACAAGAATTAGTAATTATTAATTAGGGAAAAAAAAAGAAACTCGCAAGTAAACTCTATAAGGTCACCAGTGATCACTTATACAGAATATGAAAATAAATAAATAAATAAATATGCTTCATATCGCCAATATGAAGCATATAGTTTATTTTCGAATAGGAGTGGTTAAACTCTGAGACACTGCATCCCAAACTCGAACGAGTCTGAGTTATAGTCCGTGTGTTTCCTCTGTAAAATAATGATAATAATAATAAGTTCTGCAAAAAGGGAACTAATGCCTATACCATGCCTATCATACATAAATAGAATTTTTTTGTGTGTGTGTGTGTGATGAGTTTCAATTGTTCACCAAACTCTTTGTTTCATATGAGTCACGTAGTTTTTTTCTTTAATTATTTTTATTAAATGAATCGGACACTGAAAAACTTTGGTATGAGAGAATTGTAAGTGGCCAGAGAGATGAAGATTGGTTTAGACAGAAGCATGCTATGTATTTAGGATCTTGTAGTTTTAAGTCTTTATATGTCGCATAATGTTGTGTTTTAAGATTCAAATTCTCTATTTAATTTTTGTATCATATTTAACTAATCGTATTATGATATATCATTTAATAAAAAATATATAAAAATCAATTAAATCTTGTCTTAAATTTTTTAAATGATATGTCATTATATAATTGATTAGACATCATTTGATACACCAAAATTAGATAGAGTACTTGAGACCATCTCAGTCATTATTACGTCAAATTTCATCTTCTTTTTTTCTTAGCCATCACCTTTTTTCTTACTCGCAAGTCATTTTTTTGGACTGTCGTTTTCTCTAGTTACTGTTCTTGTTGCTTATTAGGCAATGTCGTTTATCGAGTCGTTATCATTCTCATTAATTGTCGTCTTTTCAAATCATTGTTGTTCCTTAGTGGCCATTCTCCTTCAAGTCGTTATCGTATTGACTCTGTGTTTAATAAATTGCAAAAATAATCTTTGTTGTTCTCTGAATTTTTTACCCAAAAATTTAACTTTTCATACGATTGCTGTTTTCAATTTCGCTGTTGCCTTTTTTTTTTAACTACTTATTGTCGCTCTTTATGCGACTGCCATTTTAATTAATCCTTGCCGTTTCTTAGTTTGGTCCTGTCCCTCTTAATTGTCGTTTTGTTCCCCCTCAAATGACATCGTTTCCAAGTATACTAGTTGGGTTTTTTCTTTCCTTTGTTTTTTTTTTTAATTAAACTCAATCAACCGTTGCTCTATATAATCGTGTTTAGTTTTTTTTTTAATTAACTATGGGCACATTTTGGTATTGCATTTAGAGGCTACTTTTAGTTTCTTTAACCTCTTGCAGCAATTTAAGATATTTGATAAAACTTGTTTTTATAAAGTTGTTTCTAAATATTGTTGCCCAGCAAAATAAATAAATAAATAACAAGTCAGGACTACTTTTTTACAACAACTTTAAAATTACTAAACTAACCTTAATAATAATACATAATTCTTAATTTTTTCCTTTTTCTTAACAAATTAAAACATCAATACAAGAAATTTAGAATTAATTTTTAAGGCAATTTTTTTATTGTCATCGTACTTTTTTAAAGTGATTTTTTTACATGAACATATAATATATTTCGTTTATAAAAGTAATTTATTATATTAAATAATAAAGTATGTCTATTTTTATCATCATACATATTCACAATAATTTTACACATAATTTACTAAATACCTACAATTATGTTTCTAATATTCACAGCAACTTTAATAATAATTTACCAAACGCTCATCTACTCTTCGTTCAGTTCAGTTCACATCACATCACAACAAAAACAACTGTATAACACATCAATGTCAAACTCGCCCTATATCATGTTCCATGCTGTTCTCGTTTTTATTATTGTCCTTTGTCAAGTTTTTTTTTTTGTCGTTCTATATCTTTTTTTGGTATTGAGTATTGTCGTGTTCGGGTTCCATCTTAGTTTTTACTGGTCCTTCTTTTGTTTTTGATAGCTTTCCTTTTTATCAACTGTTTTCCTTTTTAAGTTTTTTTTTTTGTTATTTTTCACTTTTTTTTTTTGTAGGAGTTGCAGTTTGTTTTAGTTGTCTATTTCTAAATATTTTTGTGTTCTCTAAATTGTCGTTGTTTCGTCAACATTAATATTTCATTTCAGTGAATTATTCTGCTATTCCCTTCAAAAAAAAATATATTATTCTGCTGTCGGTCTACTTTGTTGCTGTCCTATGAGTGTTGTCGTTTTCTCTGCTTTTTTTTTACTTATTCTTGTGTTTTTATTTTTCTTTTGCCGTTCGTCTTAATAGTTGCTTTTATTTATCCTTGGTGCCTGTTGATTCTTAATAATTCCTTGGCCGTTTCTGAAGTTTTTGTGGTTATCTTTCCCCTTTTTCACTATATATGAACCGTCAAACTATTTTTTTTTTGGTCCCTAATCCAATGTCGGTAAAGTGATCGTTGTTTTGTTGTCGTTTTCATGTCATTTCTTAAGCCAGTTTTTGTGTCATTTTATTTTTTCTCATTGTTGTGAGTGATTCTTGCGTTATCCTGTCACATTCATTGTAGCATGAGAGGTGATCGTCGTTTTCTTAATTCTTGTTGTATGGAAGGTAATTGTTGTTTGTAAAAATTGTTGTCGTTTTTTCTTTATAACTTTTGCTTCGATCACTATCCCTCTTTGCCTATTTTGATAATTTCTGTCTTTTGTATATTGCACTTTATGATTTTTTTTTTTTGGCTCTTTTATTAGTCATTTGTTAATTTTTTGCTCTAATAATTGATCATTTAAAAAATAGAAAAAATCTTGTTTTTTATTTGATCAGCGTTTTAACAATAATTATGCAAAATATTCCTTTTGTTTTTTGTTTTTTTGTGAAACCCCCTAGTATCTTAGCCCATCACGAACAATACGAACCCTTAAAGGCTCGAGTCTTCTAACACCGGCAACTATGTTCACAAGGACTTGAACACGAGTTGCTTGTTTAGGCGAAACAGCAACAGCCCCTACCAACTGAACCAGTCAAATATTGGTTTTTGTTTTTTGTTTATAATTGTATTAATGCTCGAAGTTTCTTAATTGTTGTTATTTTATTACTAATATGGAATGCTATGATAAGACACTTTTATCTATAAGACCGGTTTTCTTTTAGCAAAATAGAATGGTTTAAAACACTCAACTCCTCTAAATAACAATAGGATTTCCAATATATGATCAAAAATAAAATTAAAATTAAAAAAACCTAATAATTTACAAAAAGAAAAAAAAATCCAAAATTTTAGTCTGCCCATGGAGGCTCCCAAAGGTAGCGTTGACAGCAAGACATGGTCGATCAACAGCGACCCACGAAGGCCAACGAGTAGTGATGGACAAAGTGCAACTGAGATCACAAGATCTCTGTCGCAATAGGCTTCTCCGTTGTTGTAACGAGCCGATGATGACCCATGAAATCGCAACGGGTTCATGACCCCATGGAATCTTATGGCCTCTGTTGTGAGCTTGACCCATGGTGAGCTCAAATTGTGACGACCTATAGAGAGACCCACCAAACCACAATAGGTGGAGGAGTGACATATTGACTAGTGGGTGGAGGAGCAGCAGTGGGCGAGGATTTGAGCAGGTTGACCTCCACCTCCCATTGCAAAACCCAACACACAGTGGATCGGAAACCCAGTCTCAACCTCCGTTGTGCTATCATTGTCGCATCTTCGGTGCAATAGAAGAGAGCTCCGATGACTCCTTCAGTGGTGGAGGAAAAGTTTTTTTGATTATGTTTTTTTTTTTGGTTTTATTACTGAATTAGGCGTGCATGGACTTATTATAGTTATGATAAGCTTGTTTATTTTTAATCGTTGGATTTAGATTTTATGGAGAAAAAATAGTTCATATTGGTAAGCACAAATAGGGGGTCTTATTGTAGTTTCTCCCATTTAGCTATTAACTTCTTTTGGTTTTTTTTTCCCCAAAAAATGTCGCCTAATATAACGGGAAATTTCATTTCTACTAATTACTATGTTTTTTGCCGTGATTGTCGTTTCTTCTAATCTCATGTCATGTCAAAATATTCCATAGAAATATACATTGCACTTATTTCATCCAAAAGCTTTAAATGATTTTGAAATTGAGTTAGTTGATTATTTTATAAGGTGTTTGAGAAAGTATTTTAAACCATCAGTTTTGATTTATAAATTAAAATATGTAAAAATTTTACACTATAAATTTTTATTATAATTTCTAAAAACTTCATATTATTTATAGTACAAACTATTTTTTTAAATACACTCTTGGTAGCTTGCCAACATACAAGCACGAAACCTCCTCGTAATCCTAAATTCCTCGGTTCGTAGCCGAGAGTGAGGAGAAAAAAAAAATGACCAGGACTTCAGAAGCATGTCGTTTCCAAAATATTGAAATATTCAAGTCAATTTATATCACGACACCGCTTAAAAAATCAACTTAATGGAAATTACAACACACACACATTTTTTAAAAAAATTAAAAAAAATTAAGGTAAATAACACATTTACCAGGCTAATTAAATAATCCTAATTTTACTTTTTTGCCCTCCACAGGTTTTCAATTTCTTCCATTTGCTCTTTTTCTCTCTCTATTTCATTGCTGCCTCCCTCTTCCCTTCTCTCCTCCCTCTGGACAACTCTCTCTCTTCCGAATCTCTCTCTCTCGCTCCGCTGATGTACTCTTCCTCTGTTTCCAACAACTCCAAGCAATCCTCTAAAGATTGCAAAGCAACCTAAAATCTCTGAGGTAGCGAGATCTTATCTTAAGAATGTACCTATGACGATGACTTGAGGCTCGTTGACAATCATCGCCGGATTGTCAGAGCAACAACAAATTTAGGCGTCAAGACGATGGGGGAGGCGCGACTCGAGACTTGTGTGTTTTGAGTTCGAAGAAAGAGAAGGGAAAGAGGTACAGTAGGAGAAAGAGTCGCCGGGGAAGGAGGAGGGAAAAAGAGCAGCCGTAGACAGTGTGTGGGGAGGGTGGGAGGTGGGCGAGATGAAATCGTCGGGATCTACCTCGCGATGACAAGCCATAGCATAGGCGACCCAGGGTTTCAACTTGGTGGTAGTCGTGTAATTTAATTTATTAGCAAATCTTTATTTACAGTTAATTAGTCTATAAGAGTTTTATAAATCTTGGTATATTAATTTTTATTCCTTAAATATTTTGTCATATTTGCCTCGTTGTCTCCTAACTTAGGGGGAGTTTAACAGTGGTGGAAATCATTTAATTTTCACCAAAATCTCAGTTATAAACAGTATAAAGCTCTTATAGTAACAATAAAAAAAATATGCTACAATATAAAACTCTCGCATGATACAGTAAAAGTGGTTCCCATAACCATATTAACTTCTTATTTATAAGTGTGCCCATATCATTTAATTCTCAATAATAAATCAAACGCCGAGACTTTATATTAAACTTTATCTTAAGGAAGTAATTCTATATTCTAAAATTAAATTACATATTAGTAAGATCGACTTTCACAAAATTAAATGCAAAAGTATATTTTAGTACTTTCCTTTTTAAAAAATTTTAAAAATTAGTTAATTTAGTATGTACGCATGTATTTAAGTAATTGCAAGTTATAAATTAACATTAATTTAATATTAGCAACGCAGGAATATGGTTTTTGCTTGAGAAAAAAACTTACTATTTTTTTTTAAAGACTTGCTAAATTAATCGGTGCCCATAGCCTCACACAAATTTTGTAATTATTGTTTGAAAAATTTTCATAAATTTCATCTTTTAAAATTTACTTTTAATAAATGCTACAAATATATTTTACTATAATATTACTTAAACATATATTATACATAATAATGTGACGTAAAAATGTGACATAACATATAATTTTCTCTTCTTGTTTTATAACGCCATTATTATGATAATATTTTAGATAGCATACACCAAAAAAAAAAAAAAGCAGCTTTCCTCCTCACTCGAGAAAAACAAAGAAAGTCATTTTCTATACAATTTAAAGAAAGGCAGAATCTTAAAAAAAAAATAGAGAATCTTCATTGGAAAAGAAATATACATGAGCAAGAAATCTAACCAAAAAAAAAAGAAAAAAAAAGAGAGAAACAAATTGGTTTGAAGAATAAAGGGAGGACAAGGCAAAATGAATAAATAAGATGAACATATATGCATATCTAACTATACCAATTAGTTTTCATCATATTAAAAAACAATAATAGACAATAATCTAAATTAATAATAAAAAAAATAACATGCAGCTGCAGTAAATCCATAGAAGATAAAAAAATAAATATTGAAATTAAATAAAAAAGAAATCATTTAATAGAACATGAAAATCTTAAAAAGAAAAAAGTAATGATTGTTTAAGAGGGAAACAATAGAAATAGAAAAATAGAAAAAAAACAGAAAAAAAGGGAAAATAATAGAGAGGACTCGAAATCCAAAAGCGTCCACTTCTGATCTCAGCCCGACCACAAAGACTCTTTCTCTCGGCAGAAAAACAAATTAAAAAAATGAAATAAAATCCCAAATTCTCCATTAATGCTCTGTTGGAGCTCGTCGTCCTCGTCGTCTGCTCTCCATCATCGCTAGGGTTTCTCTTCGCGCCTTCCTTTCTCTGCAATTCGCTGCCTTCGTCCATCGGAATCATGTCCCTTTTTTAGTATTTTTCATTTCATGGCTCTCTGATTTGCTTAATCGTTATCTGCTTGGTAATTCTCGATCCTTCGCTTGATTATTCGTGTTGTTTTCCTTTTTCTTGATTTTGTTGTTTTCGAGCTTAAATTTGTGACTTTTGAAGTTTGGTTGCTTTTTTTATGGAGTCTGATTTTCGGGGACTTTGGGATCTTGAGGGTTGCCTAGAAACGGTTGGATGGAATGTTCGAGTGTGATTTTCTGTGGTTTTCTTTTCTGTTTTTGGGATTTCCACCTGGTTTTCTGGGTCGCCAAACAGAGTTTAGGGTTTCCTGTTCGTAGGCGTCGGGTTCAAGTGATAAAGATTCGGAATTTTTTGAAGTTTTCTGTTGAAGGTTCACATTATTATGAGCTGTTCAAGTTTGAGTAATTGTTCGGATATGGACATTTTCTCATTATGCAGATGCAGATTTGACTCCGGGATTGTGATAATTGTTGATTAGAAAGTGGGAAAATGACGACGAATGAACGTAAGACGATTGACCTAGAACAAGGATGGGAGTTTATGCAGAAAGGAATCACCAAGCTGAAGAACATTCTAGAAGGACTTCCAGAGCCTCAGTTTAGCTCGGAGGACTACATGATGCTTTATACGTATCCATTTTCTTTGATATGCTTTTTTTAAATTATTATTATCATTATTCTTAATCAATCACATTCGGTTGTTTATTCTTAAGCTCAATTTTATGGAGGTAATTGTGTATTTGTCGTCCTTAATGTCCTTTGCAGAACTATCTATAATATGTGCACTCAGAAGCCCCCACATGACTACTCCCAGCAGCTGTATGACAAATACCGTGAATCATTTGAAGAGTACATTACTTCAACAGTGAGCAACACTTCTTATATTTTCTTCCTTTTCATGCATTTTTGTTCATTTTACGAAGATCAACTTTGATTAGTTGTCATAGACTTTTTGAGTGTAAAAAGGCATTCTTTTGAGCTTAAGAAGTTCCAAAGTCTGCTTGCTGTAATTTACAAATTGTACTTTGTTATCCCACTAAAAGCATGTTTGAGTTAATGAGTTCACTAATATTTGAACTTAACAGAATTGCATGATTGAATATTAGCCGTCCTTTTGTGTTTTTTCTATATGAATAGTGCTTACCTTTGTTGGAAAATTGGAGAGTAGACTCCTTTTAGCTACTCTTGTCTTACCATTAATTTGAATGATCTGTCCTTTAACTCAGGTTCTGCCCTCGTTAAGAGAAAAGCATGATGAATTTATGTTGAGAGAGCTTGTGAAAAGATGGGCAAACCATAAAATCATGGTTAGGTGGCTCTCTCGTTTCTTCTATTACCTTGATCGATACTTTATTGCTCGGAGGTCGCTTCCACCCCTTAATGAGGTTGGACTCACTGGTTTCCGAGATCTAGTAAGTGACAATTCAGTCCTAAGCCCCCATGATAATTTTGTCGTTATTTTTTCCCCTGATTTTCTCAATAGCACAACACTGTTGTGTCATTCATTTTTATTTATTTATTTATTTGCAATATATATCAAACTGGGATATCATGGGTGCATGTATTCTTATTTTCAGGTCTACCAGGAATTGAATGCAAAAGTTAGGGATGCTGTGATATCTCTGGTATGTCTGCATTTCGCTCAAATTGTGGAGTTTAGTCTGGTTTTGGGCAAAAGAGGCTGATAAAATACATTTTAATCAGATTGATCAAGAACGTGAAGGAGAGCAGATAGATCGAGCTTTGCTTAAGAATGTTCTAGATATATTTGTGGAGATTGGAATGGGGCAAATGGATCACTATGAGAATGATTTCGAAGCAGCCCTGCTTAAAGATACAGCAGCGTATTATTCTCGAAAAGCTTCAAATTGGATTCTAGAAGATTCTTGTCCGGATTATATGCTGAAAGTGAGCTGCTTTTGCTTGTACTATATTTGGTAAAAATGCAATATTCGTGCATTTCAAAAGAAAAAAAATGCAATAATTGTCTGTATCAAATAAATTCTGAAATTTGCAATTCCAGGCAGAGGAATGTTTAAGAAGGGAGAAAGAAAGGGTTTCTCATTACTTGCACTCTAGTAGCGAGGCAAAGTTGTCAGAGGTTTGTAATTTATAATCCAATTTTGGGTGAAGTAACTCCATCGGTGGTGGATGTTTGGATAATCTGACTCTTTTTTTTCCCTGTCATGAGCTTCTTTTAGAAAGTTCAACATGAGTTGTTATCCGTATATGCAACACAGCTGCTTGAGAAAGAGCACTCTGGATGCCATGCATTGCTGAGAGATGATAAGGTTTACTAGGATTTTGAAAATTTAAGTAATTGAACTATAGATTGGAGCAGTCAGGAAATCGACTAATTATTATATTTTTTTTTGGCTGTTTAAGGTGGAGGATTTGTCTAGGATGTTCAGGCTCTTTTCTAAGATACCTCGAGGGTTGGATCCCGTATCAAATATATTTAAACAGGTTTGCCCTTCACTTGTGAACTTTTCTTCTGAGTTAAAAAGGAATTTGAGTTTTTTTTTTTTTTTTTTATTTCTTGACCCTCTTTCTTGTGTTGTAAAGTAGTATATGACATTCTCTTGTCCATGCTGCAGCACGTGACTGCAGAAGGAATGACTCTAGTTAAACAGGCTGAAGATGCAGCAAGTAACAAGAAGGTCGGTGCCTTGATCCTCTTTAGCTAGGATATGCAATATCGTACCTAAAAGAATATATTCATCACTAATGCATCATTGTGGAGATCTCAAGTTGTCATCAATAAAACTTCTCAAAGCTCTAAAACTTTGGCATTAAACTTGTAGTCTAGACACGCTCCTACTTTTATTTGCATATTTATTTATTTACTTATTTACTTACTTACTTACTTACTTACTGAAGCCAATTGAGTAGCATATACCTTGTATAAACTGAGTTCTGCTTTTTCATGTTAATGAACACCTTTTGCTTTTTCTCGTGGCTTCATTCCTTGCGTCATTTTGTGTTGATTAATAGTTAATGCCATTGTCACAAACAATTAAGTTTTTTGAATGCTGATTTATTTGTCCACAGGCGGAGAAGAAGGATGTGGTTGGTTTGCAAGAGCAGGTAACTCTTTTAGATATCATATCTCTAGATTTTTATTGGATTGCTTGTTTTAGGTAGAAACTAATGCGGCTTTTGATCTTCAGGTTTTTGTAAGAAAGGTCATTGAGCTACACGACAAGTATCTAGCATACGTCAATGACTGCTTTCAAAACCACACACTTTTTCACAAGGTTTGTATATAAAAGTGGCTTGAGGAATGCACTCATCACTGCTTGACTCCTGTATATTATTATCTGATTATCTCATCTTTTGGTTGTTGTTGTTGTTGTTGTTTTTTTCCTTTTTTTTCCTTTTTCTGCAGGCCCTTAAGGAGGCTTTTGAGGTTTTCTGCAACAAGGGTGTTGCGGGAAGTTCAAGTGCAGAACTGCTTGCTACTTTCTGTGATAACATTCTTAAGAAAGGTGGAAGTGAGAAACTGAGTGATGAAGCCATTGAGGAGACTCTGGAAAAGGTTTGCAGAGTTGTTTGATATGTAATATTAATATTTAACTTATAAGAATTTAGATATTGACTTTTAATTAATTGGCAGGTGGTAAAGTTGCTTGCTTATATTAGTGACAAGGATCTCTTTGCAGAGTTCTATAGGTAATGATTGTTGTTGTTTTCTTTCTTGCTTGCTTTCTTTCTTTCTTTCCTCCTCCTTTTTCTCTGAAAGTAAAAGATATTAGATTACTGATCTATGTTCATGGCTGACAGGAAAAAGCTTGCTCGACGCCTTCTTTTTGACAAGAGTGCAAATGATGACCACGAGAGATGTATTTTGACAAAATTAAAACAACAATGTGGAGGACAGTTCACTTCAAAGATGGAGGGAATGGTCAGTTGCTTTAGGCGGTTTACAAGACAATACTGTTTGCCGGTATCTTACAGAAGGTATCTGATAAATGCTACTTTCCTTTACTAGGTGACGGACTTGACTTTAGCAAAGGAAAACCAAACCAGTTTTGAGGAGTATCTAAGTGCTAATCCTCACGCAAATCCGGGGATTGACTTGACAGTTACTGTACTGACCACTGGCTTTTGGCCAAGTTACAAGTCTTTTGACCTCAACCTTCCAGCTGAGATGGTATATGTCAACTACTCTTCTTCTTTTACCTCTTTCTTAACTTAGTAAGCTTAATTTTCTTGGAGAGTTAAACTGGTTTTCATTTTCCTCCAGGTTAAGTGTGTCGAAGTTTTCAGGGAATTCTACCAGACAAAAACAAAGCACAGAAAACTTACATGGATATATTCCCTAGGAATTTGTAATATCAGTGGGAAATTCGAACCGAAAACCATGGAGTTGATTGTAACAACTTACCAGGTTAGTTCAAAATTCCTAGTCTTTACATGCTTCCTCATTTGGTTCTTCCATAAAGATTTTGATGCTGGCTTTGATATTATGAGACGTTCTCCTTTCTTTTTTCTTTTAGGCCTCTGCCTTGTTGTTATTCAATTCCTCAGATAGATTGAGTTACTCGGAAATCATGACTCAATTAAACCTGAGTGATGACGATGTTGTTAGATTGCTCCATTCCTTGTCATGCGCCAAGTACAAAATCCTCAACAAGGAGCCAAGTACGAAAACTATCTCTCCTACTGATAACTTTGAGTTCAACTCAAAGTTCACAGATAAACTGAGGAGGATCAAGGTAGATAGATATTCCTTTTTTCTCGTCTCATTTCATCTTATCTCATCTCTTCTCTCTCTCTCTCTCTCTCTCTCTCTCTCTTTCTTTATATCATTTTGTTTAACGTACAGATCCCTCTCCCTCCTGTGGATGAGAAAAAGAAGGTAATCGAGGATGTTGACAAGGACAGACGATATGCCATTGATGCCTCAATTGTACGCATCATGAAGAGTCGTAAAGTTTTGGGTCATCAGCAATTAGTCATGGAGTGTGTTGAGCAGTTGGGTCGCATGTTCAAGGTTCGTACTTTGTATAATTCAGCAACTAGTCTTGCAGTTCTGTATTTTTCCTTTGTGTTCTAACCAATTGGCTTTGTCTAAATTTTCATTTGCAGCCCGATTTCAAGGCAATTAAAAAGCGGATTGAAGATCTGATCATCCGAGACTATCTGGAAAGAGACAGAGACAACCCGAACCTGTTCAGGTACTTGGCATGATGCGGTCTTCAGTATTGCCTTTTCCCAAATGAACTGATGACCTTCCCGAATCAGCGCAAAAAAAAAAAAAAAAAGGTATTCTGCGTTTAGAAGTGGGACTCACCTTTATTATAATCCAGTGTATGAGTGCCCCTTTTGTGATTCCTTAGAATCAGGCGCAGAGAATGCTTGTACATTTTGCCTTTGGAGCCTTGGTATGGGCAAGAATTATAGATTGCACACCCGTGGTGGAGAAAATTGTAATTGGCACAGTAATGTGGTCTGGTGCTTCAGTGGGACCCTCATGTATTCTGACTCAACCCCTACTTGCTGTTTTATTTTATTTTATTTTATTTTTTGTTGTCCCACTGAAAGGAAATTTGGTAATATTACTCCACAGTGGTGAATTGAAATCTATCAGGTATGTCGAATGGTTTGTATTTGAATGCCTACCCGTTTATGCATTTTGTCTGCCGTCATATTTTAATGGCAACTCTCACTTTCTTTGTAGATGCTTGTGTTCTTTTTTACTTGAAGTTGGAAGGCTTTGGAAGCATGGTTATACGTTAGACTTGAAACAAATCCATTGCATAAGAGATCATTGCAAAATTGGGATGGGAAATTTTCAGAAAATGATCTGACTAATTTGAAATTGATTTATAAGTCATCCCAAAACCTCGCGATATCTTGTCATTATCATTTTTTTTTTTTTTTACTTTTAGTTTTAAGTTTTCATCAGGAGTTGTTTTTCCCTGTTTCGTGACCTTTTTTTTCCTCCTAATAAACTTTCTGGTTTGAAGTTGGCTTCTCTTTTAATTGAAGTTGAGTGATAAGTGTTGTCAGTCTTTGAATTATTTTTTTTTCCTTTGAATTATTAGCGTCGTGATATTAGTCTTTAGAAAATCTTTTGGACTGATTCAACCCCAAACTTAAAACTATTTAAAGACAAATTTTACTCTACCTGACAGGCTTAAGTAAAATTTAAAAGTTTTCCTTGCAAAAGTTCGCCTTACCCTAACAGGTGGGACCAACCTCTGTTCCATTCAACTAGTCGAGTTGAATAGGAGTGCTCATATTCGAAGTGTACTACAAGGTTACGACCGATCTAGAAGAGACACCGTTGAGAGCGGTTACCGTTTAGTTTTTCTAGCTGGCATCGGAAGAAGGTAACCCATCTTTTGGACCGCTTGACGGGTGGTGGAAGTTTCTTCAACACTTGAAGCTACTGGATGCATTTTTCTTTGAAAAAGCTTCCCTGGACATCCTCCTTATTGCAGCGACGCTTTACATGAGGAAAATTATTGAGTGAGCAGCCTGTCATGCATGTTCAGTTGCTCCGTAATCGACCTTGCACTCTCTGAAGACGAGAATTTGATGATGTTCAGGCATTTTGTTGTTGTAGCCATGGCCAAAAAAGACGATGGTAGTTTTCTTGTGTTTATTGCTGAGCTAACTGCTATCACAAAAGAGCACGTAAATTTGCAGCAAATTGTGGACTTAGACCCCAATATCTTGAACACGGTTGTCTTGGAGATACAAATGCAATCAATAATTGGTACCTCTATAAAGGGTTACTTACAGAATGTAATTAAGAAAATGACATTTTCTATTTTATACCGAGCGATCCATGTTTCTACCACAAACTCAGTTATAAACAATGTAAAGCTTTCATATGCTACAATAATAATTAAAAAAAAATTACTACAGTATAAAGCTCTCATATGCTATAGTAAAAATGGTTTTAACTAACGGTTTCAATCACGCTCATCTAGTGGATAAAAAAGGTCATTTGGGTCCTTTGAAATAGAAGTCATTTCTCACAAATAAAATTTTTGAAAATTTTTTTTGGGAATGAAGTGTCCTTTCAAGGTTATTTTTTACAACAGCCCTCAAGTGAGCTTGAACAATCAAAGCTAGTGGTGGTATCTGCTGTTTTGGTCCTAGATTAGGTAATATTGCAACCCATTCATTGGCCAAGTTTGCCATCACCAATATTGAGGATAGTACTTGTTAACAGACGAACAATTTACAAAAATACCTCTCAAATGTCTCAATTTATTAAAAACATCCTTTAACATACCACTTATTAAAATTATCTTTTTATTAAAAATTAATGATTTATTAAAAATTTAAGTTACTCTTTTTTCTTACTTTTTCATGGAAGAATAGAGAGAGAATTAGGGTCTTCAAATTTTAAGATTAAATTATAAAGAGTAAAATAATAAATATGTAATAATATTTTAAAAATAAAATTAAAAAGAAGCAGTTTTAAAAAGTTAAAAAATAAAGGGTATTTTTAATAAGGGATGTCCTTAAAAGGCCAATCTATGTAGTTTTCTCTTAAAAATGTTGGATTATATTCTCTCTATTGTTTCCATTGATTCAACGCAAGCAAAAATCTTGAACTTTATAATTAATTCACGAACTAGCTTGAGAAACTGGTGTCTCTTCTATCTTTTCTTCTCATGCAAGCAAGTTTTTTTAAGTTCTCATCAACAGTTGTTTTCCCTTGGTCTGTAAATTTTTTTTCTAATAAATTCTCTTGATCAATGGTGGCTAATATTTCAATTAAAATTCGAGTTTTAGCCACTTGCTGGTGGTGGTCGAGTTTAGCTTTAGGTCTTATTTTCTTGAAAAGTCAAATAATCCCCAGAAGTCAACTTTTAAAAGTTTATGGAATAAGGTGATATCTGCTTTTTAAGAGCAAATTGTTAGACATCAATTCTATGATGGTCTTTGTCAGGCAATGGATAAACTTTCGAACTAGCTTTCGGTAAAAGATCTGAAATCGTCGGTGATGTTGTTGAAAGTTGAGAGCTTTGTGACCCAATTTTAGACGCGTCAAACTCTCCCTTGGGACAAAACAACGAAGTCAGAACTCTTGTAAATAAACTGGTTGGTATTGTCAGTTTTAACTAAAAATTTTAATTACTCTCACATGTTGTAATAGTATTAAAAAAATAAGATATAGATTATAGTAGTTTTAACCAAAATTAATTTAAACCAATGATCTCAAACATCTTAAAAAAATATAGTTAAAACCAGAGCTTTTAAACTGAAAACTAAAGCATATAGGAACTTTACATTATAGCTCATTTTATCTAATTACTGTAGCATATATGAAATTTACATCATAACAACTAAAAGTTTTGGTTTGAATTTATTTTACCAAACACATTCTAAAAGTAAACAATAACACATCCTTTAAACAAAATTATTAATAACTCTAATAGCTCGTGAACTTTAGGTATCATTTATTTTGCCTTCTAAATTTTAAAACTCACAATTTTATCTTTTGATCTTTTCGAACTTTTTACTTTACCCCATAAATCTTCAAAATGACTATTTTGTCCCTAAACTTTGAAAGCTTCTCTTACTTTGTCTCCTGAATTTGTGAATTTTTTATTCAAACAGACGGAATTAAACCAACGTAATTTATACATGAGTCACCTATAAGGGCAAAAATAAGATTTTATTATTCTTAAATTTTGTTTCACGTTTACACTCTCACTTAACATCTTTGTTTTTTCAATCTGAACTCTCGTTTAAGAAAGGTTTGCCTGTATATATATTTTCTCATTTTTAATGTGTAATTCATTTAATAAATCGATATTGTTCACCGATATCCGAATTTGAATGCTAAAAAAGATGAGTTACACGTTAATAACGAGGAGATATCGACGACCAATATCGAGAAAAATGTTCATATAGACCTTTCTTAAATGAGAGCAGATAAAATAAATTAAATGAGAATGTAAAACATGAAACAAAATTTAAACGTGAACTCATGTAAGAATCATGTGAGCTTCTTTTCGTATATTTGAACAAAAAATTAGAAATTAAGAGAAGCTTTAAAAGTTTAAAGATAAATTAGTTATTTTTAAAATTCAGAAGATAAAGTGACAGACGTCTTAAAATTCAAGGGACATTAATGTTAATAAAAAAAAAATACAAACATGATGTATATCTCTTCCTAACTTCCATGCTTTTGAAACTGACAACACATCAAATTTCTGATATTATATATGTGTCTCTATGCATAAGTCAATATACACATTTTTATAATTTACTCGGTAAAGACATTAACAGTTAAAAACTTATCAGTATGTCAGCTTGTTATGTATGGACTTGGCAAAGTTGGGGTAGAATATTTAAAGAAATGGGGGGTACGTATGCCATGATATTAAGTGAAAGTGCATGATGAACAACATGCCAAATTGAAGAATGGTTGGGAAAGGGAGTGAAAGAAGCAAAATTAACGGTTCTGGTCTTTTTGCATTCCCAACCCGCAAAGAAAAAGACTGGAACCGACGCCAATCATTGTCCCCTGCTACTAATGGTGGCATTATTTTTTGATTTCTAATTTGTTGATTAATCACGTTTGGCATTTTCAACTTATGAAGTTCGTTAGACTTGGATTCTGGGACCCATTTGCTTATATCACCTTCCTCAAAACTGCCCCCAAAAAAATAGGATGCGATAAAATAAACTATCAGCGTGTTTTTGTTTTTCGACTGTCAGATTTACATTAGAATATGTCAGTTTTGTATTCTTTTTCATTGTAATATGATTTTGATCATATTCAATCATAAAACTCGTATACTACTCATACTAGGTCCTATCGTAAAAATAAATTAGAAACAGGCTTCTGTTTTTCAGCCGTTAGATTTACATCAAAACCTATCTATTTGGTATTTTTTTATTATAATATAATTTTAATTAGATCTAATAGCATACGACTAGCTCCTATAATAGAAGGACCAAAGAGGGGTTTCCTCAAAGGAATGAGTTGGGCAGGAATTTGGTGAAGTTCCAATAATTCTGATTGTCATGGCAAGCAAGTTAATAACAGCTGACACCAGCGTGGGCACTCTACCTGTTTCTTTTTTAGTGGATACACAAAATGTCAAGCAAGTCATGAATGATTCAACAAAAGTAAACTTTGTTTTTTTCTACATGTTAATCTTTTTTTTTCTTTTTTTGTACGATACTATATGCTTTCACTGAAAAATTTTGAGAAGTCAATAACAGCATAATCAGGCTTCAACTTATTATTTACATGCATTATTGCCATTACAGGACTAGTAGCTGTCTATTTGGTCCAAAAGAGAATATGAGCAATTCAAAAAATTAAAAATCTCATGTACTAGTTGATTATGTCATCAAGTTAATGTTATATTATAGTACTGATTCTTGACTAATAATTACAGCACAGGAAAAAAAATGGTGGTAAGTGGAAGCTGATTCTACCATGTTTTGTGGAAGTAAAAGTTAATTAAGAAGTCATTTTTGATGGCGTAATGCATTCTTATTTTTGGTTATTTTTTTTATTTCCACTAAACTAATTGCATCATCATTCATATTGCTTAACTTATTTTATTTTCCAAATTGCAAAGAAGCTCATGTTGGACGGTTCAGCATTATATTTCCTTCTTCTCCACATTTGATAAAGCTAATTGCAGCTTTTGTTACTTTACTAAACTTTCTACTTATATTAACACTATTTTAAATCTTATTTTATGGTTCTAACTAAGTTTTTTACAGTATTTTCTCTTACATGTTACAAAATTTTTTGTTTTAACTTACGGTTCTAATTTCGTTATCAAATGCCCTGTAATTTGTGTAGTGAACTTTGTGGAGGGTCATTCTTCACTTATAAATTATAATGGCTCAGATCTTATGTCAATAATGTTTGAGCTTTTGCTCTATTGTGCTTTACATGCTATTACCACTCAAAACGTCACTTCAGCTGAGAATCAGCAAATGCCCATCACTCACTCACTTATTTGCTTTAACCTAGTGCTTTCCTTGAATAAATATATATGGATGGTTTTCAAGGATTATCTTTCTAATGGTTATCTTTCAAACAAAAGTATGTTTTAATAATAATTAATGATATAGCGTAATAAGAATTCAACCTCATTAATTATTATAAATTTTTTAATCAATTATTTATTTAATTACTACCATCAGATTTATATCAAATAACTGATAATAGCAGTATGCATTAAAAACGTAACCATTGAAACCATACCTCATGTATATATATGTACAATAAAAACCTTATACATGATGTAATTGGGGTCCCATATTTCTCCCACCACTGAGAAAAAGGGGTTCTAACTTTTCCCTTGAACAATGGAGAACCTATGATTTTGTGTCTCCACAAATTCAAAGTTTTCATCTGTTGAGAAACATGGTGTTGTGATGGTGGGCAATTTTGGATTCTGCACAAGATTGTCTCAAACGCTTCTTTCTATATTAGGAATCCAAGAGAGGGAAGAACAGTTTAAAAAAAAGGGACAAGCTGCTTCTGTTTTTTATTCTTGTTCTTATGATGCATACAACTGCTAATTGAGTTGATTTTAAATTCCTTACAAACACAAAACAGAATTTGACAAGAAAAAACTTATCATAAGCACAAAGACCCCACAAGCTTCATTAATTGGTAACATCCATACAGTACTGTCCAATACAAATAATTTAAGCTCTAATTTGAAATAAGCAAACCCCTCAAACCCCCTATTTATCCTATTTACAAGATTGAGGGAACTAAACAAAAGTCTCACAAAAACATTCTAGTTTTTTTTTCTCATACATATATTTTTCAATGATGCTAATTACTAATGATGGGAATCTCAACATGGGGTGGTGAGAGTACGTGCGGCTTAGTTTGAGTTGTTGGTTTGAATCTTGGCAAACTCCAGTGTCTTCTTGCCTTGCAACTTGTTTGTCACATAGTGTTTACTGTACTCTCCATGATTGTACCTTTTAAACTTGCATATGTTGTTTTCATCCACCATTTCCGGCATCGGGCCAAGCTCAATTTCGTAGCTCGGAGCGTAGAAAGTGACGATCGAAAGACGGTCCTTCTGCTTGTGAGTCACCGCTCTGTGTTCCACACTCTTGTACTTTCCATTTGTAAGAACCTGCAACATTCAAGGAAAGAACACAGTCTATATATGTATACATGTTCATGTTTGTAAAAATAAAAAATGTAGCTAAAGATTTATGTGTGACTTACTTCTATGGTGTCTCCGATGTTTATAACAAGTGCATTGGGGATTGGCTTAACTGACACCCATTTGTTGTCTTTGAGGATTTGAAGTCCTACCGAGCTTCCTTGTCTTTCTTGCAGAACTGTCAGAGCACTTCCATCTGAATGTGGGCTTAGGCCCAAAACAAGATCAGGCCTAGAACATGGTGGGTAGTAGTTCATCCTCATAGCTTGCACGGCCACACCAAACATCTCATTTAGGACATCCCCTTTTAAGCCAAGAGTCATGGCTGTATATTTCAAGAGACTTTGGCATAACTTCCTTACTTCTCTTGAATAAGCCTCTACAGTTTCACTGACCAAAAAAACAAAGAAGAAGAAACAAAATTCATAATCTTGAGAAAAACCAAAAAGACTTAACATAACTTAAAGCAAAATATCACCATTTTACCTGAACTTTGCAGGCTTAGTTGGCCAGAGTTTTGGGTTCCTTATAAACTGTGGCTCAACCCCAAGAGCAAACATGTTGCACCAATCCAGCTTTTGGTCCTCTGAGAAAACAAAAGCCTGCCCATATCCCTGAACCGTCCCGGGAGCCATCGGATACTTTTGCTTCTCTCCGAAAGGTAACATGAAAAACTCCTTGGCCACCTTCTCTATTTTCTCCAGCAAACTAAGGTCAATTCCATGGTTTATCACCTGAAATGGGGGAAAAATTAGTTTCAAATCACCTGGTTTTTTAAAGGCAAGTAACATGAACAAATGTAATTCCTTCTACCTGAAAGAATCCCCACTCCTCGCAGGCGGTTGAAAGCCGCGCAAGTTCACTAAGAAGTTGATCTTTGTTTCCTTTTGAAAGCTTGGAGAAATCTATTACGGGAATGTCACTAGCTGATGGTGCAGAAGTGGCTGGAGTTGGCCTCTCATTTATGTCCCTCACAAATCTTTGAGGGATTTTGGACTTAAATTTTCTGAGTTCTTGGACATCATCAATATGCCCAACTTTGAGGGTTGAAATGGGGAGTGGGGCCATGAAAATTGGAAGCAGAATATGGAGCTAAATTGTTTGTGTATATGGTAGCTCTAATAGTCTTGGGAAAGTCTGTATTTATAGAGGCAGAAAAGCATACTTAAGCCACTAGGTAGGTACTTTATTGAAAGTTTTTCTTTTTCCTTTTTTTTTTTTCCTTCCCTTTGTTAATCATTTTATTTTGCTTTGTTCTTTTTGCAATTGTTTCACTGTTTTGGTCCCACATCATGAACTTTATTAATTGATGCACAACTGAAGCACATTTGATCAAACAAATGATTCACTTTTATTGCGTTTTTAGCATGACACACGGTGCAATGTTTTTCTTTTTTTCTTTTTTTCTTTTTTTTTCACACTCTAGTATATAATTTGCATCATTTCGGCTTTTATTATCGTTGCTTCTTTTTTCTTTTCATTTTTTAAGTGTGTGATACAATCACCAATATGCAATGATGATGTGATCTTCATTGGGTTTTTAGCATGTAACACGCTGCAAAGTTTTCCTCTCTCACACCCACTAGCATGTAATTTAATATTTCTGCTTTAATTATCATTGCCTTTTTTATTTTTGGTGTGTGATATCATCATCTATGTGGGATGATTATGTGAAGAAATAGAGCTTTTTTTTTTTACTTTTTTAACTTTTAAAAAATGTTCACAAAAAGAGGCAGCTAGATGGAATGTGAAGAAATGGGCTTCCTTTTTTTTTCTTTCTTTTTCATTTTTTTGTGTGTGTGATATAATCTAAAATGATTATGTGAAGAAGTGAGGATTTTTATTTTTTTAATTAATTTTTCAAATATTCATATAAAGGGGTAGCTAGGTGGAATGGGAATCTAACAATAATGGTACTTTGTACATTCAATTGTCCCTTGTGGCAGACTTATTTGAGTGGCACTGGCAGGGGCCATGGGCCTTTCCCAATTGCTGTATAAATGTCTGCACTTCCACAGACCAATTCTAGTGTTGTAATCATCAACTTGTGTTCACAGGCCCCCCCTTCTACTCCCCATTTGCCTGATTTACATGTATCATCAATTTCAATCGTTTCGTTATCACATTATCCATGCAAAAAAAAAGCGTTGCTAAGCCGCCAGTCAAATTGCAGCCTGATTGATGGCGATTGAGGAAATATTATATAGCGCGGACCCTTGCTGGTAAAATTGTTTAATGAATCCTTGTCACGGATTTAGTCTAGATGATAATCACATCCACTTTTAAAGCATTTAGTGAAAATTAAGTGTGAAAAATAAGTTTTAGAGTGAAGATAATGTTAAGTTGGGAATGATTTTGGAATAAAAATGGTTTACTCACTTTGACTATACATTAGAACTAATGAAAATGTAAAATTTTCGCATGTTATATTGTAAAACAAGAAACAGCTGCAATATAAAGCTCATATGCTACAGTGTTTTTTCGATCCAAATTGATGTGTCAAACACCTTATTAAGTTCAATAGAGCTAGAATCTGAATATATTTTTTTGTCCTCCTGGTAGATATTAGTTTATTTTCTCGTGAAGGGAAAAAATGATTTTAAAAGACCAAAATACCCTAAAGAGGGAAAAGAAAAAACAAAAACCAACATAAAACAAGAGGAATTTTTCTATGCAATTTTCTTAGGGTAGCCACTAAATGCAATTTAATAATATACGTCTGTAACAATTGAAAATCAAGGGTATGCAATTTTTTTATACCCTCAAAAAAAAAAAAGTTAAACATAAAGCTAAAACCCCATAAAATCACTGAATAGTGGAAGGAAAAAGACAAAAAAGAAAATTACAACATAAGTTACTGCATTATTACCAAAATACCCTCGACTGATTTATGATAAATACTTCAAACAGAAACGACAACCCGTGGGAGCAGATGAGGAAGCCGTTAAACGGAAGTCTTGTCTTTGGCCTAGCTACTCGTACCCAGTTCCTTTCCCTCCAAAAAAACCTGTCGTTTTTCCACACCAACGCCCGTGTCATCCAAAACCTCCAAAACTGCAACGATTTCTTCGTCGCAGCTTCACTCCATTCCAACCTTCTCAAGTCCGGTTCTTTATCCGACACTATCACAGCCAATCATCTCCTCAATAGCTATGTAAGATTGCGGAGAATTGATTTTGCACGTAACCTGTTCGATGAAATGTCTGAACGAAATGTCGTTTCCTGGACCTCGGTCATCGCCGGGTACGTTGACACGGGTCATCCCCGCGTTGCCCTCTGGTTGTTCGGGAAAATGTCCGAGTGCTCGGTCCCGCCGAACGAGTTTACGTTATCCACAGCGATCAAGGCGTGTTCGGCGCTTTCGGACCTTAAAAGTGGCAAGGAAATCCATGCCCGCGTCGAGGTTTTCGGCCTTTGTGCGGACCTCGTGCTCTGCTCTGCGCTTGTCGACATGTACGGAAAATGCAACGACGTCGACGCTGCTCGGCGGGTTTTTGACTCGATGGGATGCAGAAATGTCGTATCGTGGACTGCGATGATCACCGCGTACGGCCAGAATGCGCAGGGCCACGAGGCGCTCCGACTTTTTCGAGAATTCAATTTGTTGACACTTGATCGCCCGAACCATTTCATGTTGTCCAGCATTGTCAACGCTTGTGCAAGCTTGGGAAGGTTGGCTTCTGGGAAAGCCGCGCATTGTGCAGTGATTCGTGGTGGCCATGACGTAAACGAAGTGGTTGCCAACACACTTATTGACATGTATGCAAAATGCGGGTGTCTTGACTATTCTTACAAGATATTCAGGCGAGTTCCATGCGCCTCCACAGTTTCGTACACTTCAATGATCTTCGGCGCAGCCAAGTACGGCCTTGGAAAACTGTCCCTCCAGCTGTTTACTGAAATGCTCGAACGAGGAATAAAACCGAGCGATGTCAGCTATCTTGGGGTCTTGCATGCCTGCAGCCATTCGGGACTGGTTGATGAAGGCCTAAAACACTTCGAGCTCATGTATGTCAAACATGGGTTATTGCCTGGCACAAAACACCATACATGTGTCGTTGACATGCTGGGCCGGGCAGGGAGGATCGACGAGGCCTACCAGATGGCGAAATCTATTAAGGCGGACGGCGATGCCGCTGCTCTTTTGTGGGGCACACTTCTCTCTGCCAGCAGGCTTGTTGGAAGGGTAGACATTGCAGTTGAAGCCTGTAGACGACTTATAGAGTCCAATCAACAAGTCGCATGCGCATACGTAACATTGTCAAACACTTACGCGTTGACTAGCGATTGGGACAGCATTCACAATCTTCGTTGCGAAATGAAGCGTGGTGGGGTCCTCAAAGAAACTGCTTGCAGTTGGATTGAGATCAAGGATTCGACCTACATGTTCATCGCCGGAGATGTGTCGTCTTTTGAGCAAGGGACTGAGGTGGTGAATTTGTTGAGGGAATTGGAAAAGAGAATCAAAGAAAGAGGGTATGTTGGAGGGAGTAAAGGGTTGGTGTTTGTTGATGTAGATGACGAAACAAAGGAGGAAATAGTGGGTTTGCATAGTGAGAGATTGGCTTTGGCTTTTGGGTTGATAAATATGCCTAAAAGTGCCACCATTAGAATAATGAAGAATATAAGGATGTGTAGGGACTGCCATGAGGCTTTCAAGCTTATTAGTGAAATTTTAGAGAGGGATTTCATTGTTAGAGACAATAACAGATTTCATCACTTTAAAGATGGCCACTGCATTTGCAGGGATTTTTGGTAAAAATGTCATTTTCAACGTTTTTCCTTGTTTTGTCAACGATCACTCTCTTTGAAAGATTGCAAATTACAACAGAAAATTTATAAGATTGACCCCTACGGTACAAAGTTGTTTCTTAGAATGAAAAAATGATTAGGAATTCGGTTTTTGGGGTTTGATATGGAAAGTTTGCTAAAATGAGGATCCTACAAAATGAAATTGGTAAAATATTTTTTTTTACTATAATCATTTTACATCGAGCGATCCAACTCGGGGCGACACACACACCTAACTTCAAAGTGGGGTGGTCAAAAAGAACAAATTCTGTAACAGAACAAATTCAGCAACCAAAAGAATCATACTTTATTGCATAATGTGTTTCTGAAGATACAAAGGTGTTTCTTAAAGGAGCTATAGATTAAGAATGGGAACCAAAGAATTATGTACATTTATATTGTAGCACTTCCCATTTTTTTAAAGCGACAATAAACGTAAAAATGAAAAAAAAAAAAAAAAAAAAAGGTCTCTTCAGAATAAACATAAAACTCAAAAAAGGTTCTGTGCATCAGCAGCCCATCACCAAGCCAGTATCATAATACCATCAATCAAGATCCTGCTTGGATCATCAACCAAACCTGTGGCAAATATAACGTTAAAATCATAACAGGCAACAATTTAAATATTTATAGTCAGTGTTTATTTGTCACGAATGAAAAGAAAAACAGGTGTATTTATTTTTTTTATCTGTTCATGTGTTTGCTAACAATATCATGAATACGGATCATGCGGGTCCACATGATTTGGAGAATAAGGAACTTAATCCTAATCCATCCCCTAGCTTTGTTTCCTCCAAAATGGGCATAAACTATGAAATTACTTGTATATCTTTACTAGTTTTAACCCAATAAATATATATTATTTATGCACAATGTCGGTTTAGTAATTAAGCGATCACGAACAACGGACCGGGAATCAGATTGTTTCCAATTCAATTTTCTGAAGAGCAAGTAAACAATTCAAAAAGAAATCGAGCATCTCCTTCCAAAGCCAAATTAAACAGTATGTAGAAAATTCAGAAAATTTACCTGTACTTTTCCAAATGCCAAATTAACTGATACTTGTCTAAATCGAGTTATTTCCTTGTGCCAATTTTTTTTAAGGGCATATTGTTAATTAGTAGACCTCAAACCAAGCAACAAATGTATATAAAATGACACATCCAATAGCAGTAAAATTACTTGTCAGCATCTCAATTTGCGTAATAAAGAACCTATTAAACAGGAGAAAGATAAAAGAAGGAAGAAAAATAGAAGAATCTATGAAATTAAAAAGAAACCTGAAATTGAGCTTTACCTCTTGGATTCCATGTTCCACATGCAGTAGCGTCGACTGCAAAAAAAAAAAAAAAGGTCCATATCCCCTCATCCAAGCATCAAGCAATTCTATTAATGCAGAATAAACAAAAATCCGTGTTATTTATATGTAACAAGTAAATATTATATTTCCAAAATAACATCTTCAATGAGCAAATTATTGCTATGAACAATTTTGAAAATTGACCAAAAAAAAAACCATTAAACTTGAGTTGAAGCATGACTTGCAGCAGAATGTCCTAAAAATGTTAATGAAATAGAAAATGACAAATCTCTTAAAGTTTCTAGCACGCCGATCATACCAATAAAACTGGCTCCGACCAAGAATAAGTTTTAAGTACAAGCCATGCCTGCTTGAAAATTTACACTTATTAACTCAAATAGATTGTAATATCAAAAGAAACTCATCTAAAAATGACATGGGAAATTGAGATGTACATACCTGAAGATTCAGGCCATCTCTCTCCCCTGCAAAGTTGTAGCGTATCCAATGGACTCCAAAAGTTAAGCATGCGATTTCACGGTTAATCGGGACCATATCCAAGAACTTCGAATTTGGATTCATCAAAAAATTTTGAAAATGTATTGACCAACAAAAAGTCATTAATGGAACACTAACAATTGTCAGTATCAGTATTTAACCTCCTCGAATTGGTTGCCTAAGAATTCAAAATCTCTATAAATATATTTCTTCCCCCAAGCTCCAAATGGATGGAGCCAAAAAAAAAAAAAAGAAACACTTAAAAGGAACTGTTACACAACCTCTAAGTCATGCTTCTGAACAAGCATCCATTTCCTCTTTTCCCAACCCATCAAAACTTAAGGCTGAGCATTCGCTGTGCCCTTATCCATGTCAATAGAAACTTAACATGAAAGGACCAAACAACAAAACATTACAAAAATTTGCTAATCAATCTCACTTTGTACACATGTACAGAGGGGATATGAAATGTCGGTGACCCACCACAGCAGATTTTCAAGTGCAGGTCTAGAGGTGGGCATCTCTTTTCCCCTTCTTTTCGCAATGCCCATTTACTGGGAGAAGATAAAAAAAAAGAAGAAAAAAATAACCATGACATATATACAGGGGTTGACTTAGTCTCTAGCACCACCAAAACCAGAACGACTAATGAACTCCCTTGCAAGCTGGACCAAACGTACGAGTTCCTCTATATCTTGGAAGCTGAAATCAATAACCCGTCTAACGGAAGCAATACAATCCTTATTTTGTGCCTCTTCCAGGATTGCATTAGCAGCCGTGAAAGCAATCTGGGAATTTCTTGAGGCCTCCATGGCAAAATTTACATCCTGGGTCTGCAAAACAATCGCATACGAGCATCTTTAACCCTCTAGTAGCACCTATAAACAAGTATAGCCATAACAAACTCTGCTGCCGCCGATCGGAGATCCCACAGCCACAAAATCCAAGAAACTATTTTAAAAGAACTCAATTAAATTCAGACTTTTTTTAATAGCATTTTTACAAAGCTAAACCTCTGTTTGTGACCCAAGGATGAATGCAAGTACATGTCAAGTGGATTGAACCTCATTCAAATTTATCGCCATATTGGCACATTCCCCAAAAAAAATTTAATCCTCGGTATTTTCCCTTCTATAATCATAGCTGAACATGATGTTCTTAACCTCAAACACCTTGTAAAGCAGCTACTAAACTAAGTATTCATCTAAACGAGGAGACTTTACACAATAATGAATTTACTTACAAAGTCAAGCAGCCTAAAAAAATTTGTACGATTTCGAAAAGCGAGGACATGGTTTCCAGCAACATGCGAAACACATCTAGGTAATGTAACCTTTTCCCCCGTTACTTGGGTGTTTAAGTTATCAACATCTGATGCAGAAGAAGATGGGGACTCACCTGAAGAAATAATTCAAGACAAGGAAATACATCATTTCGAACAATTTCAGAAGGAAATGACTTACCGTAATTTAATCAATTGTTCGCCCTTCAATTTAATAAACATACAAACATCAAAATCAAGCTTATTGAATATAAAACTTAAAAGCATGGATATTACGTAAAGAAAGATTGGCACTCCTTTGCCGGAATAATGAAAGATTAATATCAAAAGACTTGTATACAACATGAAAACGCCAAACAACCAAAAGAGTACCAACACGAGACCCTTCTACTACCTTGAGGAACCATATGCAAAGTTGCTTGCAACTCACACCGATCTCTGTTTGTACTGGAATGTTTACAGTATACGACCCTCATGTATGCAACCTCCATGCATTTATAGGCCAAGGCGGCAGCAGCCATTTCTTGGCGTCTTTCATATTCATGGGCACAGAGTCTGTGGAGTGCAAAGACATCAGAATTATACTAAACACGAACTATAATGACGACGCGCAGCGGTCACATGGACAACAAATTAGACAGCGATGATAAAAATTGGTAGGAAAACCAGGTCTTCCAACTCCCAAACTGACACATCACAATAAAAGGTAATTTTGGCCTTTGTTCTTCATCCCAAATGTGGACTTTATATAAGCCTCAAAAAGCACTAAGGCATTGCCTCAGCATCCTCATAGATTTGAAATGCACCAGTGTCTTATTTTGACCTTGAGGATTAAGCCTCGACACCAAAAAGATTCTCAGTTTAGGAACGCCTCAATTCACAAAACTAAAGCCAGCCTAACTAACTCATTGCCTTTAAAGCTTTTATATTGAACCTGAATATATTTACTTGACTTCCTCAAAAAAAAAAATATATATATATATATACACACACACACTTGTCATGCCTTAAAAATTAGAACCTTCAAACACACAAAAAATTGAAACTTGCTTTTCACATTACATGACCAAAAATGTTGATCCTACTGTTTTTATCAAATCAGAATAACTCGGTAATAAATTGTATGAAATATAATGCACGTATATAACCAAAAAACAAGAACTTACTCGCAAAGTTTAGCTGTAGTAGTGTATACTTGCATTTGAGTCATATCTCCATGTCTACCATTCTCGCTAGCTTCTAGAAGAACAGCGCCATGGAGAAACTTTAAGGCAGCTTGGAAGTAAGCCTCGTTACTTTCAAACACAAAGCCGGAGCTCTATAAATATAAGGGAAACATACTACAGCTTAGAGAACAGCAAAAAGAGCAACATGTTAATCCTACAAACAAAAAGAAAAAAAAAAAACAAGCAACACATAAACCTTAAGGCGATCCGCATAATCTCTAAGCTCTTTAGCTTCTTGGAGGGTACCACTAGCTGTCAGGTCAGAAGACTTTCTCAAAGGACTCGATGCACCAGCATCCCCAGCTCCACGTCGATCAGGCGAGAGATGCATTGAGCTGTGCTTAACCCTGATCTTGTCATTTGCACTTCCAGACTGTTTTATCTTTGGCCCCTTATCATTGCTGGATGTATCAACTGGAGGAGCATGCAATGTGCCCACTCCTTCAGACCCTGGCACTGGTTGACAACCGAGGGACTGTGCTTCTCTTTTAGCTCCATTTTCAGAATGAGAGGAAAATTTCAATTTACCGCTTGTTGATTCTATTGTCCCAGGACAACCCTCAGCAATTTTCCCATTAGAACTATATCTGGCACCTAACTTCGCATCTGTTCCATCATTGTCTCTTTGTTTAAGCTCGGTTTCCAACCCTCTGTCATTTGACCCTTGTGCTGCGTAATCATTTCTACCGCGATTCTTCTCCTCCTTGACCGTTTTGATGATCAACATTTTTACAGAACTTTGTTTGACATCAGTTGCTGTTCCAGGACTAGGTCCAAGGTGATTGGGGTCAATCTTTGAATTGTATTTTTGGTTCTTCTGTGAGTACTCACTCAGTGGATCGGCGACTTTGTTCCTACCTCCATCTAAATCAGAAATCAAGCTCTTGTCTCTGTCCTTGGACTGCAAAGTGGAACCCGCCTTACAAGATTTGAGCTGAGAAAAACCTTCCTCAGGGTGATTCTTTTTCACTTTAACCTCATCATAGTCATGTCCCACGACATGCTGATCAAAGGTATCAACATTACCACTAAACAAATGGCTCTTCCCAACTTCAAAAGAAGGCCTATCTTTTGCACTGAAGTCCTGACTAGCATCTCCAGTTTGGTATGCTCTAGTTGAAAATTTATGGGATAATTCAGAAGGTACGTTGGAAGAAACTTTCTCCTTCCTCGACGTCCTGGGTTGATTAGTTTCACCATTAGCATCTGCAGCCAAGGGTCTTTTAGAATTACTCACGGATGGGAAGCCGCCATTAACTGCATCATCTTTCCTAAGAACATCCCCCGCAGCTGATGTAAGCTTGTCCAAATTGGATGTTCTGAAAGGAGAGGACGAAACGGATTCCACAGGCGAGCCTCTCGGTTCTTCAAAGCTGCCTCTCACTTTTTGGGAACTAGAAACTTTTGAAGAGCTTGAAGTGGCAGCCATTGAAACATGCCCATACCCCAACTCCTTTTTTAAGGAGTATATGCCATCCTGAGCTTGTTGCGATGCAACTTTTTTTCTATCTTTCCTTAGTTGCTGGTCCTTATCAACAATTCCACCCTTTCCCATTCCATCAACTTGATGACTTTTAACACCTGACAAAATAATTGGGGGCACTCTATCTTTTCTGTTAAACTTATCATTGCCACTGTTACTACTTGACTCCTTCCCATCAGCCTTAGAAATCCTGCGCTTCTTTTCCTCCCTAAATCCACTTTCGGTTCTTTCCTCCTTATGTACCTTGCCATCGTAAGCAGAATTATCAACCGTATCAATGTGCGCCTGACTGTCTTGCCACTCCTTCAATTTCCTTTTCTTCAGGGACCTCTCATTTCCATATGAGACCCGACCCTGGTCTTCAAACTTTTTAACGGCAAGTTGAGAGTCCTCCGCCTCAAACTTGGCATCTTTAGATGAACAATATTCACCATTTTTCAAACCTTTCACCTTTGCCTTGGTGCTTGAACTCAGACCTGCCTTCCCCAAACCAGTATCAGAATCTTGATGGTTGACTGCATCGTACATACCCTCAATCTTAGGTTTCTTTGAAGTTTCACATGCATATTGATCAGCATCCCTCTTGCTTTTGTTCCTTATTTCCTTGGAGTTCCCTGCAGAAGATATCAACCAGGATAAAAAAATCTAGAGATTACTAAGATTGGCATAAAGGAAGGCAATCACAACCGTGGAAAAAGCAGTTCTACAATAGAATAGATACCTCCACTGGCATACTTATCTTTCCGCTTAGCAACGTTTTTTTCCAAGACCAAGTTGGATGGCTTGCTCATATGTTGAGAACTAAATTTCTTCATTTGGTTTGAATCTAAAGGAGACAGGTTCGTATCATTAAAACTTCTACTTTTCACAGGTTCGTGCATGTGGTTTTTTGTAGGATTCAAGATCTGAGAAGGACTACCACTAATACCAAGATTTGATATTTCTGTCAAACCATGTCTCTTCTTTCCTCGATTAGATAAAGCCTGGGGGGTGGAATTCAGGTTATTTTGGTCAAGATGTTGGAAATCAGCTGAATTTACATGATTTTGTACGTTTTTTTGGTTTTCTGCAACTGGCACTTGGTATGATGCACGTAGCGCTTTCGTTGTCTCCTCTTCACTGAAGTCACAGCGATTCATTCCTGGCCTACAAGATAATTTCAATGCCAAAGTAAGAAGGCATCAAAACATGCATAAATATATGTATGCATATAAAGATAAATGTAGGTACGAATCAATGTTATACATTTGCATAAGAAAGAAACTTAGGACAAAGATGACACACAAGAGCAATGACAGAAGGCATTGCAACAGAAATATATTTATCATTCAACTGAAATTAAGCCACAAACTTTATCAAAAAAAAAAAAGCCACAAATATTAATAGATGGAAAGCTGCTTTGTCAAGCTCTAAACCAAGGATGAAGAGGGAACTTACAGCCAGTTTAGCATGCTACACAACCATTTCTCTGGAAGCTGCTCTGGCTTTATGCCAAAGGGTAGAAGCCGCCATGTCTGACAACGATCACAACAAACCCAATCTTCTTCAATGAGCACGGTAGGAGCCATAACAGGTTCCATTTGTGAAGTGCTACCATTTCCCATAACAGGAGGATATACACCCAGAGCACCTTTTAGAGATACCTGCTCGTTAACCTTTTTACCGCTTACTGTTTCGTTTGGTTTATCTAAAACTGCAGTCTTATCTACTTCAACATTTCCGAGCTTGGCAGCCTTTGGTCTATCAGCCATATGCCTCTCTCTGGGGTCCAGTCTGTTGTCTGTCAGTTCCAAGTCTTTGACACGCAACAAATCTAAATTATTATCTCCAACCTTGCTACTATTATGTGACTTCAGCTCCCGCATTTTACTACTGCTGGGGCCACCACTATGGCTGATATTCTTTTTATCTTTTGGTACTGTACCCATCTCAGTACCCAAACTTTCCTTTGCCCCTTTCGACTTGTTCTTTCCTTCAACGGATTGCTTTTCTTTCTTACGGGGAAAATTTGATTCATTATGTTCATTAGATGTATTCTTTTGATCAATATTCTTCTTTTGCAGATCTAGATCTTCTTTTAAGTTCACAGAAATCTTGTTACCCTTGTGCTTGCTGTCATCCCTTGGATCATCTGGAGCATCCTTGAACGAATTTGTTACTCTTTGTTCCGAAAACTTTTCAACAAAACTATCCCCAGATGTTTGTTTCTCATTCTTCCTGCAGTCCCGACCAGATTCAGATTCAAATGATTCCTCTTTTGGTAATTTGGAGGAAAACAATTTGTCTTTCATCTCATCATTATTGGCCTCCTTATGAACTTCAGACTCCCGATCGATCACTTTCACTGAACCACCAGCATCACATTCTGCATTCGATTTAGGCATGCGTTTTGAGCCATTACACAAAATTTCCTTCCCTACAGTGGTTTCCTTAGTTGACTTCATATTTTCACGAACAGTAAAGTCATTCTCAACGTATATACCATTCTCATGCTTCATTTCAGTCTGCCTTTTACTTTTTCCTGATGATTTTGCCTTCTCCTTCAACACTTTTCCATCCCTCTGCTTTGAACCTGATTTATCTACGGACAGAACAGAATTATCTTGAAGGCCCATAAATGAATGTTCTACTTTACTTGCTTTAAAACACTTTTCCTCTCTAATCAAGCAAAGCAAACTATCGTGGAGAGGTGATATTGTTTCATCACCAGGAATTGGAAAGGAAGTCATAACCTGTTCCAACGCATCATATAAACAAGAATACAACCAGATTATTTAGGCCCATTCCATCCATTGCCAGAATCATAATACAAAGCCAAAACAGTACAGCATATCACCTTTATAATGTTAGTGGGAGACTCGTCCACAGTCTCTTGAGGTACAGCTGGCATTCCCCCACTTTCCTCGGAGCTATTCCCCGAAGATGAAGATGGAGAGTTATCAAGGCCAAGACCACTATAAATTGCATTCTTTTGTGCCAAGTTATCAGAACTCATCTTAATTCGAAACTTCAATGGTCTTTGATTAGTTTGACTGGCTGATCTATTTGTAGTTTCATCCTTCAAAGCACCTCTTTCAGTAACTTGGGCAGAAGGCAATCGTGAACGTTTCTTCACTGAAATATTCCCAGAAGGTGGTCTTGGAGTATGCAATGGAGGATCACTGCTCGAAACAGTTCCAAGCCTCATACATAGGGGTGCATTTGATGAAGCTTTCAAGACCTGAGAAGCACCCTGTATCGTAACACAACCCACAGTGCTCAAGTAAAATAGAATTTCCCAAGCTGACAACATGTTAGGAACATATATATCTCCATCCTACCAAATGACCAAAAGACAAGGAGGAAATTTTTTCCATATACCTCCAATGTTAAATTGTTTGGTGATCTGGATATGCTCTGATTTTTCTGTGGTGTCTTTGGATGAGACCAAACAGACAGCGAGCGTTCATACGTAGGTAAAAATGAGCCATACCCACCAAATTTTGCCCCTGAAATAAAAATGTCAGATACTATCAGTTTCCAATGTACAAACAAATATGTACTCATCTTGACAGTCTATAGCTTCTATGATCAGTCGCTTACCCAAATTATCAGCGGAAACTCCACCTTCAAAGTCTTTCTGGAAATGTCCCAGGAGATTGTGGATCCTCTCATCCTTTTGGACAACAAAAACCAAAAATTTAAGTTATTTTACTACGTGTACAAGCAATAGAATCATGAAGAATGAAGTCATGAACTGTGGAAGAAATGAACCTAACTCAATAAACAGGACCAATTGTTAAGTTAAACTTTGATGTCTTTTTCCTTCTGCTGAGTTTGCAGAGATGATCAAATTGTATACACCACTCTTTAGCATGATCCTTACCATTTTGAAAATGCTTCATTCTTTTAGTGAGAAAAATAGGACAAAAGGCAACACTCCCAATTTAGTGTTCATGTTATTGTACTTTCCAAGCACCAGATATTATTATTAACTAGTAACGTTTGCAAGTTCAAAATTCTCATCAAGACTTGATTTTGTAGTAGGTTTACTCTTTAATTTCCAATGAGAAAAAGTTAACTTGATTGAAACAAAAACCGAAGAACGCCCTTACAATGTAAGAGAGATCAGTGTCAGGGTCAATCTTGGCGTTGTTGTCATAGCAAGTCTCGCCTTCTTCGAGCTCGCCATTCTCTTCCATTTCCAACACCATCAAAAACCCTAATTCCCAATCCCCCTTCTCTAACCCCAAAACCCTAGCTTTTCTCCTTCCCTAAAGTCCAGCATCACTGCTACAATTTCAACAAAATTCCTCTCTTACCCAACAAACCACTCACAAAAACAAACAAAACCCAGAAACCAATTCCCTTGAAAATGACTCTAGCAATACCAAATCACAAACCCTCATTTAAATCCCAAAATAAAAATAAATAAAAACAGAAATAGAAATTGGAAATCCCTCAATGAACCAAAATGAAGAAACACAAATTACGAAAACTAGGAATTTCACAATCGGAATCGAAGAATTCGCAGCCGAATTAGGCTGAAGCCGATCACTCGGATTGACGAAACAGCGAGCTTGCAAGGATCCGAATTCCTCACTTGTTTCTCTCTGTTAATTTTTTCGTGTTTTTCTTTTTTCTTCTTTAATCGCATACGGCAGAAGAAGGGCTGGGTTTTGGCCTTTGCAAGCTTTCTTCTTTTTTCCCTTTTTTTTTAATTTATTTTTTTCCTTTTTCTTTTTTAATAATTTTTAATTTGTCCTCCTTTTCCTTGTCCTTATTGGTAAATTTCTTTTGAAAACGCTTATTTTTGAAAACAAAATAATAATATTTTGCTTTTAGTTCTAGAATGGTCTTCCTCGTTCTGCGCGTGGCATGAACAGAAAGCGGGTTTTGATTTGCTGCTAAAATTGTTTTAGAAAGAAGAACATTGTCTCCTTAAAAAAAAATTAAAATAAAATAAAATAAAATAAAACAACAACAACAACATCGTCATTAACCAGGAACATAATAATAATAGTCAAGGTTGAAATAATCAACGGTCAAATATTACTCTAAGCATAAAATCACAAAAAAAAAAAAAAAAACTTGGGTGTTTGGGAACACTTACCGCTTCTAACTATTTTTTTTTTTACAAATTTTTTTTTATCATGGTACAGTATTTTTTTTTTGGTTCTAACTTATAATTTCAATTATATTACCAAACATCTTAATATTTTTTTGGTAGATATCCAAACGTCTTAATATTACACTAAGTATTGAATTTTTTTCTCTAATATCTTTTATAAAAAAAATTGTTAAAGTTTCTTATTTTTTACATCATACATATACTGTTTGAGGCTATTCAAAGTTATATTCTCTTTCAAAAAAATTATAGGGTCCGCTTGATAAATGAATAGTGATTTGATTTGAGTTAGTGTGATTTAAATTAAGATTTGAGTTAGTGATTTGAATTGTTATCCGAATTGGAATTTAGATGTGCATTTAAGTTTTAATCTGAGTATAGAATAAAATTAAAATTTATATTTAAAAAAGTAGTTAAAATAGTTTTTGATTTATTAACAAATCTAATAAAATGTTAACGTTGTTAATGATTCTAAAAAATATGTAATATGGATCTTAATTTATTCCTCTCTTTACTAGGAACATGATAAAAAAAGAATGATCTCAATTGGATATCAAATGAAGAAGTTATGATTTTTTCCTTCAAATATAAGAAAGAGAATTCCAGTTTTTAGTGTAACAGAGATATCCAAGTATCAAAAATTTAGAGGGGAGTCACACCTTTGAAAATTTAGATTCTTGATATTCAAAGGATTCAAATTTTAGGGGAAACAAACATATATTCAAAAAATTCTTATACTCGAATTCAAATTTAAGTTTATTAAGTACAAAGGGTCCATTTGTTTCGTGGTTTGAATCACGGTTCGAATCATTTTGCTACAGTATTTTCTCTTATAAAAATTTAAATCTTCATTCAAATACTTTATTCAAATACTCGAACCAAACGGGCTCTAAGTACTCAAAACAAACAATTCTTGTACTTTGGATTGTTGCACAGGTATGCTTTAATATTTCAGATCTATGTTTAATTGTTACATGTTCTTGACTATAGCACCTGCGACCCTACCCTTCATTCGGTAGAAGGAACAAAACAAGGATGAAAAGGAGAATATGTTGGAGATAGAAAAAAAGTGAAATTAACGGTGTTGGTCGTTGTCAGTTTTTAGCTTGTTGGCTGCCAACTAGTGGCAATCGCGTTTTATAAATGAAACCAAGCACTAACTTGTTGAAATAGAGGTTTGGTAGACAATGGTCGGTCTGTGTGGCTGTTGGTTTTATAAAATAGTAACTAGCCATACTACATATAGTATTTCATCAGTAACCTATTCGGTTTCACTTATTTTTTTCCTACAGTATAATATATAGATGATTTTAAAGAACCCAATATTTTGAGAACAATAACGATAAGATAAATAATAAAAACCAAGCAAATTAGTAAGAAAATTCATCATTTAACAATAAAGTCAAAAGTTTTAAAGTTCAAAACATGACATAGTATTTAATATAAGATATGTCATTGTAATTTATATTTATTTATTTTTAAGAGATTAAATTGGTTTATCGATTCAAAAAATCTCTTATGCAAACCAAACCGCTCCCTTTGTGAGCGATCGATTTTTTGACTGAATTGGTCATTTTTGTAAAGCCCCTTTATTCGGACGTCACAGATATCGTTACATACTTATATTCATACATGCTTAAATAATTAAACACATAGATAATATCAACTCAATCGTACTATAGATTTTAAAAGTACTTAAACTTACATTACCAGGATCCATTCATATAATTTTTTTTTTTTAAAACTTACATTGTTTCGAAAAACATAGTTTAATGTTATTTCATAACATAATTTATTCGTTTATACTTAATTTATTCAAGAACTTATTTAATAATAAATGATAATCAAATAGTAAAATCAAGATTTATTAAAATCTCACATTAAATCACTTTGATCAACATATCTTTGAATTCCTCTTATTCCCACAGTTCGGCAGGCCGAACTTGGGACTTCGGCAAGCCGAACAACATCGGCAAGCCGGAGCGTCTTCCACCGGCAGGCCGGCAGAAGCTTTGTAATTCGGACCAAAAATTCATCCAGGTTCGGCAGGCCGAAAAAAATGGATCGGTCGGCCGATCTTCTGGTCTTCGGCAGGCCGGACACGGAGTTCGGCAGGCCGTCCGAGACCAAATCTACTTTGGTAAAAAAAATTTAAAACGTTCTAACTTTACGTAAAATATAGCGAAGGTTCATATTCATAAAAAAAATGATAAAATAACTTATAAAACCATAATATAAGTGTTCTTAAAAACCCAACATAAAATATGTTCAAAATATATAATTTTATTGAATCATAAATTCATTTCTTCTTGGCGTGCTTCCGGTTACAATTCATCGTTCATGTTGCTCACACGCCGTTCCATGTCCTCCACCTATTCCAAGACTCTCTTACCCTTATCTGCAACATGACATATAAAACATGAATAAGCTAATGCTTAGTAAGTACATAAAATTCTCACAATTTAAAACATTTCATAAACTTCATCATCATCATCATCATAAAAGTGCCTTAAGCACAATTTCATGGAAACATATCTTTCATAATATTGACCATTTTAAAATTTATATATCTATATATTTTTTTTTTATTATTATTCTTAAGGGCCCAAGTGTTGCACCATAAACATCATCATTGGCGCGCCGTCATGAGAGGAGAAGGGTAGCTAATCCCTAACCATACATGACATCATAATATATCATTTCATAACATTGGGTGTGCAACACTTATTAGGTGATACATAAATACATAATGTTCATACTTTGAAACATACCATAGTCATCATACATGCGTAACTTTGAATCATGAAAAACTTTTTATAAGAAATCCTTTAAGAAAAATCATCATGAAAATCCTTGTAAACATATCATTAAATCCTTGTAAAACGTGTCATGTTGCAGGTGAGAATGTACTTACTTGATCGATAGCTTACTTAACCTTAATATTGCACTTGGTGACGACACCGCGGTCTCGTTGTGCTTGATTCCTTAAGTGTCCATGCCATATATCCATTTTAAGGTGCAATAAAAAAAATCAATACTTATCATAAAATATCCATACACTCATCTCATATTTTATTTTTATTATCATAAAATCTTTTAAACATACATAACATTTTATGATCAAACAATCCAAAAAAATAACGTTTATTAAAACATTTCATAATCATAAAATACATTCATCTTACATACTCATACATAAGCATAATTAACAACTTTTCACGAAAACATCATTCTTTACCTATAGAATAATCATTACATTTTTCATACCTTCAAAATTAAACAGTATCATTTTACTGTGAGGGGTAGAAGACAGAAATATTCATTTTTCATAAAACATTAAAATGACATAAAACGTGAGGAGACATCACACATAACAAAATACAATACCTAAAGAAGACATTGTAGACAAAATTTGAAGAGGAGAACATCTTTTTACATTTACCAAAAAAAACTGAATTCATACCTTGAAGTTTCTTCTCGAAATTCTTGAATTCGATCAACGAAACAAGACTTCTCTCTCTTTTTTTTTTTTTTTTAGAAAATTTTCGTGGAAGAGAAAAAGAAATTTTGTGAGGAAGGGAAGAGGAAGAGAAGTGAAAGAATGTCTCAGAAATTTTTGAGAAGCAAAACGTGTGAAGGAGAGAAAATAATGAAAAAGGAAACGTTAAAATTTTAACGCAATAAAAACCATTGATGGGAATTCAATTCCCTTCATTAAGTCAGAAAAATTCTGACTGTAGGGGCGTGACTTGGGGCGTGAGAGGAGGAAGAGAAATAATGAAGGAACGTCTCAGAATCGAGACAAATTATTTGAGGAAAGAGCGTAATAAAAATTTTTAACGTAATGTATATAATAAAGAGTCATTACTCTTCATTAAGTCAGAAATATTCTGACTATGAAGAAGGTGATTGGCGTGGGAAAAGGAGAAGAATAGAAAAGGAAGGTCAAACATCATCAATCTTACCTTAACTCACCTTCTAAAAATAGGAAACCTCTTAATATAATACAAATCTAATCCTTTAATTTCCTTAACTGATAAAAACATTCCATTATTATGCCAATTAATCACATTAATTCACCCAATTAACGTAATTAACTCAGTCATAACTCTGGAGAGATTTCTGCTGACTGTTGTCAACTTTGTTCGGCCTGCCGATTTTCCCTCTTCGGCCTGCCGATTTTCCCTCTTCGGCCTGCCGATTTTCCTTCTTCGGCCTGCCGATCTGTCATTAAATGCCATAACATAAAACATTCACACATCATTGCATCATAAATTAAATAATCATATATTTATAATTTCTCATGAACACTAGAGCACAACGATTCCTTGCGGTCGTCACCTGTCACAAATCTTGACATAAAAAGTTAGTAACATGCACATCACATATCATATCATATAACGTTATTTATTAAATACATTCCTTAATAGCGTTACTAACTTAACGTGGTCCGTTACATAAAATAGGCGGGTGTTACAATTCTCCTCACCTTATAAAAGTTTCGTCCTCGAAACTTAGAACAAATGTGGATACAAAACTTTCATGTCATCTTCACGTTCCCATGTAGCTTCTTCAACTTGCTGATTTCGCCATAACACCTTGACCAATGGAATTTCTTTATTCCTCAAAGTCCTAGTTTTTCGATCGAGTATCTTCATTGGCTTTTCTTCGTAACTTAGGTCTTCTCGTATCTCGATCACTTGTGGCTCAATCACATGCGTAGGGTCCGGAACATACTTCTTTAGCATGGAGACATGAAATACATTGTGTATTGCGGACATTTCAGATGGCAACTTCAGCTGATAAGCTACTTTGCCTATTTGTTTAACAATTTCATAAGGACCGATGAATCTTGGGCTTAACTTGCTTTTCTTCCCAAACCTCATAACCCCTTTCATTGGTGCAACTTTTAAGAACACATATTCGCCTACAGCGAACTCTAAAGGTCTTCTTCTTTTATCAGCATAACTCTTTTGACGGCTTTGAGCAGTCTCTATTCTTCTTCTTATCAACTTTATCATCTCAGAAGTTTCATTTACAAAGTCGGTTCTTTCAGCATCAACACTTTCCATCAACTTCTTTTCACCAGCTTCGTGCCAACATATAGGTGACCTGCATTTCCGTCCATACAATGCTTCATATGGTGCCATTCCAATTGTCGCCTGAAAGCTGTTGTTGTAAGCAAACTCTGCTAATGGTAACATTTTACACCAGCTGGTCTTAAAATCGAGAGAACATGCCCGTAGCATATCTTCTAAAATCAAGTTCGTCCTCTCTGTTTGGCCGTCAGTCTGAGGATGAAAAGCTGTACTGAAATGAAGCCTGGTTCCCATTGCATTCTGGACACTTTTCCAAAATTTAGATGTGAACCTACCATCACGATCTGAGATAATTGACTTGGGAATCCCATGTAGTCGTACAATCTCCTTAACATAGAGTTCCGCTAATCGTTCCATGGAATAAGTGATCTTGATAGGAATGAAATGCGCCGTCTTCGTCAGCCGATCCACAATTACCCAAATTGCATCATAGCCGTTCGTAGTTCTGGGTAAGCCGGTAATGAAATCCATTGCTATTTCCTCCCACTTCCATTCCGGTATTTGAATAGACTGTAGTTCACCACCAGGTTTCTGGTGTTCAGCTTTTACTTGCTGACATGTCATACATTTCTTCACATACTTTGCAACATCACGTTTCATTCCAAACCACCAAAAATTACCCTTTAGATCATTATACATCTTCGTTGCACCTGGATGAATAGAGTAAGGAGTGTCATGAATTTCTGCCAAGATCCTCTCCCTTAAATTATCAACATTGGGAACACATAAACGATCCTTAAGGTACAGAGTTTCATCATCAGCAGTACGAAACTCTTGACATTTTCCCTCTTTTATTTCATGCTTAATCCTTACAAGGCTCACGTCGTCATCTTGCTTACTCCGAATTTCATCATACATTGTCGGAGCAAGAGAGAGTGCTGATAGTTGACCTGCTATAAGTTCTAAACCGAAGTCTAAAATTTCCTTCCTTAAAGGTGGAGACATTGCTTGCATAGACATCAATGTGGCAACTGACTTCCTACTTAAAGCATCAGCTACTCGGTTTGCTTTACCAGGATGATAAAGGATTTCACAGTCATAATCCTTCACCAACTCTAGCCATCTTCGTTGTCTCATGTTCAGGTCTTTTTGTGTGAAGAAATACTTCAGACTTTGATGATCAGTGAATATCTTGCATTGGACCCCATATAAATAGTGTCTCCATATCTTTAATGCAAAGACGACTGCTGCTAACTCTAGGTCATGAGTAGGATAGTTCTTTTCATAATCCTTTAGTTGCCTTGAAGCATAAGCAATCACCTTTTCATTTTGCATCAATACAGCTCCTAGGCCCATCTTGGATGCATCACTATAGATTACGAACCCATCATTTCCCTCAGGAATTGCCAACACTGGAGCCGTCGTTAATCTTTTCTTCAACTCTTGAAAACTCTTTTCACATGCATCCGTCCATTCATACTTCCTTCCTTTGCGAGTTAGGTTCGTGAGTGGAGCTGCTATCTTGGAGAAATCTTCTACAAATCTCCGATAGTAACCTGCTAGACCCAAGAAGCTCCTTATTTCACTTGCATTCATCGGTTGCTTCCAATTGAGTACAGCTTCTACTTTAGTAGGGTCTACCATTATCCCATCCTTTGAAATGACATGCCCTAGGAATGACACTTTATCAAGCCAAAACTCGCATTTAGAGAACTTAGCATAAAGTTGGTGTCTTCTCAAGGTCTCCAGCACGATCCTTAAGTGCTCCTCATGCTCTTCCTGACTCTTCGAGTAGACAAGAATATCGTCGATAAATACAACAACAAATTTATCGAGAAAATCCTTGAATACCCTGTTCATTAGATCCATAAAGGCAGCAGGTGCATTCGTCAAACCGAAAGGCATAACCACAAATTCATGGTGACCATACCTCGACCTGAACGCAGTCTTGGGGATATCTCCTTCTTTAATCTTCAACTGGTGATATCCTGATCGTAGATCAATTTTTGAGAACACCGATGCACCCTTGAGCTGATCAAACAAATCATCTATTCGAGGCAACGGATACTTGTTCTTGATTGTCACCTTGTTCAGTTCTCTGTAGTCGATGCAGAGTCTCATAGTGCCATCCTTCTTTTTCACAAATAAGACTGGTGCACCCCACGGTGAGTGACTTGGCCTGATAAATCCTTTGTCAAGCAGCTCCTTTAATTGCGTGTGAAGCTCCTTTAATTCTGCCGGGGCCATTCTGTAAGGAGCTTTAGAGATTGGTTCGGTGCCTGGAGCGAGCTCAATCTCGAATTCAACTTCTCTTTCTGGCGGTAGACTCTTTAGATCATCAGGAAACACATCTTCATATTTATGAACAACATGCACATCTTTAATTCTTATCTTTCCTTCTTGGCTTTTGTCTACAACATTTGCCAGATAGCCCATACAGCCACTTGCTAACAGCTTCCTTGCTTTCATTGCCGATAAAAACATGTGGGGTTTCTTCCTGGTCTCGCCAACATAAACAAATTTCTGATTACCTTCAGGATGGAAGATCACCTTTCGTTTCCGGCATTCGATCGCGGCATTATACTTGCTTAGGAAATCCATCCCAAGAATCATGTCATAGTCATGCATATCGATCACAATGAGGTCGACAAAAAGTTCCCTATCAGAAATCCATAGGGGTACTGCACGCAAACAATGCGTGGATAATATCACTTCCCCGGAGGGTAGTGTCGTAGTGAATCCCTGTCTCATTGGCTCTAAACGAACCCCTAACTTCCTAGCATGTGACATAGACACAAAAGAATGCGTGGCACCCGTATCAAAAAGAACATAAACATCATTACATAAGCTTGTTATCTGACCTGTGACCACGTTGGAGGTTTCTGCAGCCACTTGTTCCTTTGTCATGGTATAGATTCGGGCATTCGTTGGTGGGGCTTCAAGTCTCCCTTGGCTGATTAGTGGCCCATCAAGGGAGGCTTGCATCTGATGCAGCTGGGCCTGAGGAGTAGGTCTCTGTGGGGCATTGGCATTTATCAATTTGGGGCAATTCTTTACGAAATGATCTTCACGCCCACATATGAAACATTGGTTCGTTCCCAGTCGACATTCCCCCGGATGCTTCTTTCCACATTTGGCACATGGTTGGAATCGCCTGTCATTGTTGTTGCGCTGACCATCATTGTGCCTTTTGTTGTCTTGGCCCTGCTGTTGTTGAGGATTGCCCTTCCTCTTATTGTTTCTCCAGTTTTGACTGTTGTTGTTGCTGTTGTTGTTGTTCCTGTGGGAAGGACGGTTCTGGCTATTAGCATTGTTGGCTTGCTGGTTGGGCTGAGGCTGATTCCTTCTTAACTTTGACAAATGGAACTCAGCACGTTGGGCCCTCATAACAACCTGCTCTTGGGTCCTTGGCGGACTTGCCCCATCAACAATTGCAGCAATGTCTGGTCTAAGGGCTCTTATCAACCTTCTGACCCTTTCATCTTCATTCATAACCATCCCTGGACACAGACGAGCAAGTTGATCAAACTTTGTCACCACATCAGTGACTGTCATATCCCCCTGACGTAAGCTTTCGAACTCCTCATAATGTTTCCTCGTAACATTCATGTGGAAGAACTTCATGTTGAACTCGTGAACAAAGTCAGCCCATGACATTTCTTCAACACTTCTGCTCTGTTCGATGCCATCCCACCATATCCTGGCCTCCATAGTAAGGCAGTACGAGGCACAGAGGACCTTTTCATTATCCGTGAAATCCATGAGTCGTAAGGTAGCCTCAATTGTCTTTAACCATCCTTGAGCGACTAGCGGGTCCTTAGAACCCTCAAAGTCAGCTGGCTTAACTCTCTTCCATCTGACCAAAAGAGGTTCTTGATAGGCTGCTCTTGGTTCAGCAGCAGGAGCTGGGACTTCATTTACTTGTACTTGTGGCTGCGGAGGAGGAGGAGGCACATCATTGCCTGGTTGTTCACCATTCTGGCTATTGGCCCTTAATGCAGCTATTTCCCGTCGTTGATCCTCCAACTGCCTTTGTAGTTCAGCGATCATTGTCATAAGTCTCTCGTTAGACTGGGTGCGGGTCTGCATTCTTCTATAGCCGTCCATCGTAAATTTCCTAAGATAATAAGGACTTAAAATTCATCTTCTATTTATGAGACAGGTTTTCATTACTATGTCTTTTAATCATTAAACATTCAAACCTTAATTTTATTATCATACTTGCATCAGTACATCTAACAAACTTACTTGGAGGACTTGGATTGACGTGTGGCGATATGAATTGTAATCGAAAGATTCGCTCTGATACCAAAGCCTGTAAAGCCCCTTTATTCGGACGTCACAGATATCGTTACATACTTATATTCATACATGCTTAAATAATTAAACACATAGATAATATCAACTCAATCGTACTATAGATTTTAAAAGTACTTAAACTTACATTACCAGGATCCATTCATATAATTTTTTTTTTTTAAAACTTACATTGTTTCGAAAAACATAGTTTAATGTTATTTCATAACATAATTTATTCGTTTATACTTAATTTATTCAAGAACTTATTTAATAATAAATGATAATCAAATAGTAAAATCAAGATTTATTAAAATCTCACATTAAATCACTTTGATCAACATATCTTTGAATTCCTCTTATTCCCACAGTTCGGCAGGCCGAACTTGGGACTTCGGCAAGCCGAACAACATCGGCAAGCCGGAGCGTCTTCCACCGGCAGGCCGGCAGAAGCTTTGTAATTCGGACCAAAAATTCATCCAGGTTCGGCAGGCCGAAAAAAATGGATCGGTCGGTCGATCTTCTGGTCTTCGGCAGGCCGGACACGGAGTTCGGCAGGCCGTCCGAGACCAAATCTACTTTGGTAAAAAAAATTTAAAACGTTCTAACTTTACGTAAAATATAGCGAAGGTTCATATTCATAAAAAAAATGATAAAATAACTTATAAAACCATAATATAAGTGTTCTTAAAAACCCAACATAAAATATGTTCAAAATATATAATTTTATTGAATCATAAATTCATTTCTTCTTGGCGTGCTTCCGGTTACAATTCATCGTTCATGTTGCTCACACGCCGTTCCATGTCCTCCACCTATTCCAAGACTCTCTTACCCTTATCTGCAACATGACATATAAAACATGAATAAGCTAATGCTTAGTAAGTACATAAAATTCTCACAATTTAAAACATTTCATAAACTTCATCATCATCATCATCATAAAAGTGCCTTAAGCACAATTTCATGGAAACATATCTTTCATAATATTGACCATTTTAAAATTTATATATCTATATATTTTTTTTTTATTATTATTCTTAAGGGCCCAAGTGTTGCACCATAAACATCATCATTGGCGCGCCGTCATGAGAGGAGAAGGGTAGCTAATCCCTAACCATACATGACATCATAATATATCATTTCATAACATTGGGTGTGCAACACTTATTAGGTGATACATAAATACATAATGTTCATACTTTGAAACATACCATAGTCATCATACATGCGTAACTTTGAATCATGAAAAACTTTTTATAAGAAATCCTTTAAGAAAAATCATCATGAAAATCCTTGTAAACATATCATTAAATCCTTGTAAAACGTGTCATGTTGCAGGTGAGAATGTACTTACTTGATCGATAGCTTACTTAACCTTAATATTGCACTTGGTGACGACACCGCGGTCTCGTTGTGCTTGATTCCTTAAGTGTCCATGCCATATATCCATTTTAAGGTGCAATAAAAAAAATCAATACTTATCATAAAATATCCATACACTCATCTCATATTTTATTTTTATTATCATAAAATCTTTTAAACATACATAACATTTTATGATCAAACAATCCAAAAAAATAACGTTTATTAAAACATTTCATAATCATAAAATACATTCATCTTACATACTCATACATAAGCATAATTAACAACTTTTCACGAAAACATCATTCTTTACCTATAGAATAATCATTACATTTTTCATACCTTCAAAATTAAACAGTATCATTTTACTGTGAGGGGTAGAAGACAGAAATATTCATTTTTCATAAAACATTAAAATGACATAAAACGTGAGGAGACATCACACATAACAAAATACAATACCTAAAGAAGACATTGTAGACAAAATTTGAAGAGGAGAACATCTTTTTACATTTACCAAAAAAAACTGAATTCATACCTTGAAGTTTCTTCTCGAAATTCTTGAATTCGATCAACGAAACAAGACTTCTCTCTCTTTTTTTTTTTTTTTAGAAAATTTTCGTGGAAGAGAAAAAGAAATTTTGTGAGGAAGGGAAGAGGAAGAGAAGTGAAAGAATGTCTCAGAAATTTTTGAGAAGCAAAACGTGTGAAGGAGAGAAAATAATGAAAAAGGAAACGTTAAAATTTTAACGCAATAAAAACCATTGATGGGAATTCAATTCCCTTCATTAAGTCAGAAAAATTCTGACTGTAGGGGCGTGACTTGGGGCGTGAGAGGAGGAAGAGAAATAATGAAGGAACGTCTCAGAATCGAGACAAATTATTTGAGGAAAGAGCGTAATAAAAATTTTTAACGTAATGTATATAATAAAGAGTCATTACTCTTCATTAAGTCAGAAATATTCTGACTATGAAGAAGGTGATTGGCGTGGGAAAAGGAGAAGAATAGAAAAGGAAGGTCAAACATCATCAATCTTACCTTAACTCACCTTCTAAAAATAGGAAACCTCTTAATATAATACAAATCTAATCCTTTAATTTCCTTAACTGATAAAAACATTCCATTATTATGCCAATTAATCACATTAATTCACCCAATTAACGTAATTAACTCAGTCATAACTCTGGAGAGATTTCTGCTGACTGTTGTCAACTTTGTTCGGCCTGCCGATTTTCCCTCTTCGGCCTGCCGATTTTCCCTCTTCGGCCTGCCGATTTTCCTTCTTCGGCCTGCCGATCTGTCATTAAATGCCATAACATAAAACATTCACACATCATTGCATCATAAATTAAATAATCATATATTTATAATTTCTCATGAACACTAGAGCACAACGATTCCTTGCGGTCGTCACCTGTCACAAATCTTGACATAAAAAGTTAGTAACATGCACATCACATATCATATCATATAACGTTATTTATTAAATACATTCCTTAATAGCGTTACTAACTTAACGTGGTCCGTTACATAAAATAGGCGGGTGTTACAATTTTGCTACTGGAACCATTTTTTTATCGGATTGACAATTGGTTTCGATCGGTTCTTTGTTTTTGGTTTTTTTGAACAGCCCTAAACAAAAAATGATGGAAAAATAGACTTGTTCATTATATATGAAAGAGGGAAAACAAGATATTTTCACAATAATTGTTTTATTCACCTACTTATATCACCTTGTTTTGAAAACAATGTAAAAAAAAAAATTTTTGTTATGTTATTCAATTTCAATGTTTTCATTTAAAATCCACTAAAAATTTGAAAATTATTATAAATTTGTGGGATCCACCACAGCTTTTATCCATTGTGTTTTTCACTCTCTTATTTTCCTTCTTACCAAACAAGCTATACTGTCATTCTTCATATAACTATCATTCCTCCCTTTTCCTTCTTCCTCCATTCCATTTTACCAATAATTAAAAAAATTTATTATATAACAAAAATAAAAACCAATAATCAGCTTTGACAAGCACGTCCAAACGATAACCAAGGACATGTTTATGGTGCCTCCAAACTCGTAGGCCTTTAATCTTTTCGCTTAAAATCCACTAAAAATTGAAAATTATTAAAATTTGTCAGATCCACCGTAGCTTTTATCCGTTATGTTTTTCACTCTCTTATTTTCCTCCTTACCAAACAAGCTACACTATCATCTATGTCCAATTATCAATCCTCCATTTTCTTTCTTCCTCCATTCCAATTATATCAATAATTAAAAAAATTATTATATCACAAAAATAAAAACCAATAATCAACTTCGACAAGCACGTCCTAGCGATGACCAAGGACATGTTTGTGGTGCCTCCAAACTTGTAGGCCCCGTGGCCGTCGTTTCGCAGGGTTGCCCTCCCGACCTCACTAGATCACCTCTCTACATGAAAATATTAACCAAGTCTTGCCTCACACCCACATGACTGCCGCCACAACAGCCAGCTTTGAGTTTTCTGCAAGCCCCTTGCCCTCACAAAAGTTGCAAGATCCGCCCTCATGGATGCCATATGTTGCCACTTCTTCGCGACATCTTTTCATTCAGTCGGGCACAAGAAGAGGGAAGAAAAAGAATAAAAGCATTTAGGGAAGAGATTTCAAATCTATCAAGCTGCTAGGATTATTTTTCTTTCCAATTACAATTATCTTTTTATTTTTTAGAGTTTCTATTTTAATTTTTATTTGCCAAGGGCATTTAAAAAGTAAGAATTTAACATTAATTTTAAATTAATGTATAAATTTGGGACAATATAAAATACAAGGTGTGTTTTTTATAACTTTAAAATAAAGTAAGAAAATAAGAGTAAAAAAATGGATCTAGCAGTTTTTAGGAATTACCATTGTAAACTGTAAATTCTCAAGTGGTTTGACACAAATAAATCCTACAATTTTAAAACGACCTCTATTTTATGATGAAAATAACAACTATGCCCTCGTTATATACTTGCAAAATGTTGTTGTTTCTCTTATCTTACAAGAAATATTAAACGTGCCCTTCACTCAATTATAAAAGTATATAACTTTATATCCACGTGATAATAACACTCTTTTTTTTAATAGTGCCCCATGGCCAAAAAAAAATAAAAATGTATAGCTCTATCACTGAACAAACGCTAGTTATAATATGCGGCGATCAATAATATTATGATTGTTATTATTATTATTATTATTATTATTATTATTATTATTATAACTAGTTAGAGATCAACATATAAGATTATATATGGGATTTTGTTATCCTCAAATTGAAATGCGAATGTCTGGTATGAAAACTAAGGTATTGTTCATCCTAAACAAATTAGCGTCTTTATTGCTTTACAAGTAGATTTCTCATAAATAGAAATCATATATTTTGACAGGTTTTTCATAATTAGCAGTGTTATACTACAATTTGCATTCATGAGATCTGACTAACAAATGTCGTTTTTCAACGGTTTTTTTTTTTAAAGGAAAAAAAAAGGTTTCTAACAGATAACTAATCCTTAAAAAGTCGTTAAAGTCATTAACGACAAAAATAGCTAGTAAAATATGATTTTTAATGAAAGGTGATAAATATAGCTAGTGAAGCATTTTTGTCAAAGTTTGACTTTCAAGACATCAACATAAAACACCAACATGAATTTGGAAAAAGAACTGTTGAGGTGTTGAGATCCCCAGCCGAAGCCTCTCCTAAGAGTCGAACATTTTTTCTCTTGGATAAAAGAGTGAGTCGAACATTTTCCCTCTTGGATAAGAGAGTTTTAAGGTGCTCTCAGGTACCAATCCCTCCAATTGGATAGATTGGTACCTGGGAGCACCTTAAAACTCTCTTATCCAAGAGGGAAAAGGTTCGACTCTTAGGGGACATGCTCCCCTAAGGGAGGCAAATCCACGTGGGGTCTCCGACCTCTTTAGGAACTCGGTTGGGACACTCGGGGTCGAGCTGGGCTGTCTCCCCGACAATACGTTCGAGGTACCCGTCGGCAATACGTTCAAGGTGCCCGTCAAGCTCCGACTGGGGATCTCAACACCTCAACAAGGACATTACTTTGAAATCCGAAGATAACTCACTTATGTTGGTGCGCCGCATTACCCAACGTCATACGTGTTGGTGTCATAAACTTTTATTTCTTTTATATATATGCTAAGGATTATTTATTGGATATATATAGAAATGTATTTGAGATGGTTAAAAAAAGTTAAGAAAAAGAGATTTGTTAAAAGGAATTAGAGACCTATTGCCTATCATATTTAAATTCCTTCCATTGTTCATTTAAAACATACTCATTATATTAATTGTAATGTAAAATAAAATTACGTCCATTATTTTTTGATAAATCAAATTTGAGTACTTTAAACCTAATGTTTTTTAATATATATTGTTGGAAAAATAGTACACAGCAGAATTTTAAAAATTTTATATCAGAGTATTTTAAAAAACACAAGTTTGACATATTATATGCATAAATTAACCAAATCTTACCAACCTTTGTGTGCCGAAAAACTTCTGCAATCAGTGAAGAGAAGTAACGTTCTAGAAGAGCCTCAACCAGCTGGTCTTCTTTGCTATTCTCTATCCATGATAGGAGTGAGTGTGGGCTCACACATACAACTCTTCCTTTAGGTGACTCTCCTTCCAACCAATTAAGAGAACTCAAAGCTAGTGTTTGTGACTTGTGAACAAGAGCTCTCAGGGAGTTTTCAGATTCTCACTAGCAGAGTATCACTCTTAATCTCTCAATTGATCTAAATAACTCTTAAGACTTACTCCTTATTTATAGAGGTCGAGTCTAAGGTCAGTCCTTATCAGATTAGGTCTCAAAATTCGAATCAAAATCAAATTCAGATCAATATCTGATAAGATCCGCGTAAAACGCGTGATCTTATCCTTCGCTCATTGGCAGGCCGATCAGGATGATCAGCAGGCCAAACTTGAGGATCGACATGCCGAACTGCCGATTAATATCTCAGCGAATCTTTTATTTTTCACCCAATATTCTATAGGATAACGTCTTAGTTTCAATTCAAATAACCCAATACAAAAGTTATCTAAATAAAACAACTTTATCTAGATAATCTTTAGGAAAATAAATGAATTCCTAATAATTTTACAAGTTTGTCTTGATCTAATTTATTCAAAATTAAATCAATCGATAAACAGACAATAATTATCCGATCCCAAGAATTCAACAAGTTTATCTTAAATTAATTTTATCACAAAATTAATTCAACCGATAAACATACATGAATTATTTGATTCTTCCGAATTTTAACCAATCTAATAAATCTGACATAAGTCACCAATTTGTGGAAAAGCACGCCGTATCGTTACAGGATGTTGTGAGCTAACAAAGAGGACCAAATGGACCTATATAGTTCAAGCTCCCGATAATTATGAAACCCAATATCCCAGATATACATTTCATAATTATCAATTCCAATGCTTCTCCACTAAAAGCTTGAAGTTGCACTCTCGAACTACATAGAATTACGAAGCCCGTATAGCTAAGTCTCCATAACATATCATAGTGTATCATATACTCATATGATTATCTATAATGGGCTTAAGGACAAGTTCTGTCTTACCTTCCGGATTATTTTTATCTTACGTTCTATTATCTCACCATCGAAAAACTTTCCATCCAAAGACAGTATACCAATCGGTTACAGCTATGTATCCAAATGTTTGAGCCCTCTAGTTTTTCAATTACAGGATATCACATATAAGAGGATATCACTACTCTTAAAGAGGAGCTATGGATTCCATATCTATGAATAACAGGTCTACGCTAGCAAGAATCATGCTTCCAACGTACTGGCATGCATACCACTATTAAGATGTGGTGTCACCCTTTGGTACATCAAAAGATACAAGTCAAGACAACAGGCCTACTATTCATCTCAGGATTAAGATACAATATAAATGATTATCTAAAGTGAATCGATTTACCGAGACAGAATTATTAATCCAAATCAATTCACTTTATGTCCCGATCCAACACATTGTCACCTATGACAGCGCGCCAATATTTTTATTCACAGAGTCCACATCCGATGGCCAAGACAAACTATCTCCCAATTGGGATATAGACAAATAACAATCTTTACATGAATAAAGCGCCCAACTTTATTCCCTCGATTGCGAATCTTATGATTTAGACCATCACCTTAAGAATCGTGTCTTCCGAATAATCTGTCTATCATATACCCAATTCTTAAGGTTTAGACCAACAGTCTCAGACTATTATTTGCTTAACATACATTCAACAAATATGAACGTAAAGATGACAAGATTTGGTATATAAATAATAAATAAATTCTTTATTGATAAAAATGTCTCCAAAAACTTATTATATTTTTACTCATTAGGGCATACATGTCTAACATATATAATGTAGGGTCAGATTCACTTTTCAAATTCAAATTTAGTGTGGATTGTATTGACGTGAGAAGACATTAGTTGGTGTGGCAATTGTGATGTTTTTTCTTATTCTCCTTCAACAATGAGTCAATGGTTCGAGAGCTTGACTTAAAAGGTTCTTGTCTTGTCCATAACCTGTGCAGCATTGGACTTGTGAATGTGTGAGTGAAATTACACCTATCTATTGAGTAAAATTAAATAAGGTTCTTTTAATTCTATTGGTAGGCTCTTAATTTGTATTACAGGTAAAAAAGGCATGGACATGATAGCACCAACGATTTTTTTCTTTTTTTACAGGAATTGTAAGAAATGTTAAATTTTTTAAAACTATTGGCAACAAATGTAAAGTATGATTCAATATATTAGTAAATGTCATCTATCAATCCAGTTGTTTAAATTAAATAACTGTGTAGACCAAAATACCTTCAATTTGATATAGGTTTTTTCTTCTCTTTTTCTCCCTCTCCTATCTCTCTTCCCTTTTTCTTTCTCTCATCCCTCTCCTAATTTCTCCCTCTCCTCTCTCTCTTTTTCTCTTTTTCTCCCACTCCTCTCCTTTTTCCCCGGTTTCTCTTTCTCCTCTATCTCTTTCTCCTGCTTTGTGATTTCAGGTCACTTTCTCTCTCCTTCCTTTGGGCAATAGGTGACGATGAGCAATAGCGGATCTTAGCTTGCGACGATTTAATTACCTTCACTTGTGATGGGAGGTGCCGTTAAGGTCTTGTAAAGTCCTTTGCTCCCAAACTAGGCTGATCTTTACTGGAAGATAATCGCCTTTGACGTCACCACCGATGACCCATACACGAATATCAACGACCTAGGAGGTGGCAAACTTTGGTGGCATATGGGCTAGGTCACATAAAGAGACGAGAAAGAGAGAAGCGAGGAGAAAAAAAGGTATTCTTGATATTTTTGTATATGATTTATTTTAATAGCTTTTTACTCAATATGTTTTTAATATATTTGACATTAATTTTAATTAATCCACTTAAACTGTTATTTTCCTCATTCTCTATTTTTTTTATTAAAGAAAAACAAAAAAAAAGAAGAGAGTTGATAATAACACGACCTTCCAAGCTGAATAGTTTAAATAAAGGAGAATGAAAAAAATGTCAGATTTTTGAAACTTTTTGATGTAAATATTAAGTTTTAAAAATATTTATAATAAACGTCAGATTTACAATAGTGTTTATTATGTAAATCTGACGTTTATTATGTAAATAGAAATATTTACATTGTAAACAATAAGGTAAATACATTATGTGTATCATAAATATATTTATTATGTCAATAAAAATTATTTACACTATAAATAAAGAGGTAGATAAATTATTTATATCATAAATTTGACATTTACTATAAATATTTTTAAAACTTGACGTTTACTACTATTAGTTTTAAAAAATATATTTCCTATAATTTTCGTTGAAATAATTCCCCTTCTAACTCGGAGCTTGATATACACACCGTCTGAAAATCCGGTACCTTAAACTAAGACTGGCAAATGGCCTAATAGATGATTTCTTTTATAGACTAGATCAATATAATTTCAAGTTATCAAGGATTGTAATTAAAAAAAAAAATGGATCTGCTTACAAATAATTTTAGTAAAGTTCAAGATAAAAGTGACCAAAAGTAACTCTACAATACCCAATTGGATTAGATTACCCGTCGTAGTACTACCTGCGGGGATATTAATAGTAAGACTGTTAAAAACCAAGAAAACAAGTAATTGAAGAGTCCGTTTGGTTCAAGTATTTGAATAGAGTATTTCAATAAAGATTTAAATTTTTGTGAGAGAAAATACTATAACAAAATGATTTGAACCGTGATTCGAACCACGAAACAAACGGACCCGAAGTATTTTTTTAAACTACATTGTATTGTTTTTCCATTTTCTAATCACCCATGTAATAAGTAGAATCATTAAATTAAAAGTGAATTTTGCAGGATAAATAAGAATAGAGAAATTGCACAAAAATGTCAGATTTTAATTAGTCATTAGTAAATAATGTTAAGCATTTTGAAAATGTGTAAATAATAACAGATTTAGTTTTAATAAGTTTTTAAAAAGCATAGAAAGATTAAATTGCCCTCAAAAGCCACAAACTCATTTAATTTCAAATAACATTGCTTTCTCTCTCCTCACTTATCTCTTCCTCTCTCTGGTTTTTCACCATTCTCTAGCTCCTATCTGGAGCAGCGACGTTGTCCATCGCGATGTTGCTAGAAGATCGTCATCCATTGTGATGGCACAAACGATTGTTGCCAAAAGATCATTGTCCAATGCCCTACTAAACTTTGACGAAATCAATGCCAGAAATTGTGTGTAGCTCATAGCCTTTGACAGCAACTTGGACCACGAAAGCAGTAGGCCTAGCTCAATCTTCCACACTAAGCGCTATTGCATTGTCATGATCATCAGGGGAAGAACACACGCTCAGGAGCTCTCTCAATTTTCTACTAAAGAGGTTGATGAGCGATGGTCGATGGTGTTTACGGTGCCGAACAAGCTTAAAGTCGTTGAGGTTTTGTAAATTGGAGTCGATGATTCTATTTATGGCTGCGGTAACATCGTACGTGTGGTTGTGACGACAGGCCACGGTGGCCGGCGACTGGCGACAATAGATTTTTATGTCTTTTTAATGTTTTTGTGTTGAAATGTTAATTTTTTTTGTGTAAAAAGTAAAACATTTATCATATTTGCTGATCGGCAATGTCGCTAGTGAAATTTTAGATTCACTATAATACAATATTATTGGAGAAATACTATTTCCAGACCGCTAGTGGTCCAACGAAGTCGCCAATGAAATTTTGTATTTATATTTTAATACAGTATTACCAATGTAATACTGTTTTTCTCAATTACCAATAAATTTTTATATTCACTAGCTCTCGGCGGTCCACCTAAGTCGTCTGTGAAATTTTATATTTATACTATACAATATTATAAGGTTAATACTTTATTTCTCAGTCGTCGGCCGTCCGACAAAGTCATCAGTAAATTTTTGTATTTATACGGAGTAATATTGCATTTCTTAAAAGCTAGTTCGACGAAGTTGCCTTTAAATTTTTGTATTCATACGGTAATATAGTATTACTTGAGTAATATTATATTTTTTGGCTGCCCACGATGACATTATGGGAGGAGTGCGAGAGATATAAATGAGAAAGATATGAGGTTATTTTGTGGTTTTTATTCTTAATTTCTTATTAGATATTAATCAATATCATGCTATTTATTACAGTTTTTAAAATTATATGACGTTATTTATTAACTTTTGAGGAAAAACCTGTTATTTTGCTCTTTTTCCCATAAGAATAACCCCTTGATATTTATGGCTAGTGAAAGAGTGAGCTAGAGGCTAATTTTTAATTTTAGTTCTAGATAACATGACAAAAAGACGCATTGTATTTTTTTTATTATATTTTAACTTTTTGTTTCAAAAGAATTATATTATTAACTCTCATCAAGATTAAAAACAATTTAGACGTTTGATTCACCGGTTCAAAAAATTTCAATTCGAACAATTTTATTATAATATTTTTACTCATAGAATTTAAATTGTTATTATTTTTTCAACTTGAGCTAGTTTAAACCGGTAATTCATACATACTTATTTGAAGCGTTGAGAACCTATGCCTAAAAAAGGAAAGGAATGAAAGGAGGAAACATGATTGCGGAAGGACATCTTACCCGAAAACTGAAAAAAGAGCAAGCTGGTTTACCGTTTATGTTCCTATTTACAATAAACGAAGGTATGAAAAATAAAAGGGAATGAAAGGAATGTTTCCTTGTTCCTTTATTTTTTTGTTCCCTTAATTATTGTTGACATAATACATCTATAAACAGGATGTTTTCCTCCCTTTTTTCTATCAAAAGGACAGAAAAAAAAAGGGAAACATTCCATTGTGATAACATCATATTCATATAATTAAGGGAAAAAAAATTAAATGGAACTTTCAAAAAAAAAAAGTTTAAATGGAGGTCCTTTTTTTTTAAGGACTAAAATAAAATGATTTAGGAATGAAACAAAAAGCTTGCATAGGCCATCAAATTTATGTGAATTATTTGTGTATTTCACGCGGAAAATACAATTTACCTAAAAAACTGTTAAAATTCCTTAAAATAAGTTGAAAAATCCTCAAAAACTTATATCTCTATTACTTTTTTTTTTGCTAGTTTGCATCTCTATTACTTGTAAGTACAGATCGTTGCACAAACTCATTAACAAAAAAATAAAAATTGAAATTCACTTTCTCTCCCTCTTCTCTCTATGATAATTTTTTTAGTATTCATTCAAAAAATATATATATTCTTAGGGACCACACAAGGAAAAAAGGTTCTGTATAAGAAATAACTCTTTTAGAATTTTTTGACAATGCACTTCCAAAAATTTATACATAGATATGTATATATAGAAATATAAATTTAGTGCAAAAAAAAATTCAAGAAATTACAGGTAGTTTTAAGGGAAATTTGTACTTTCTGGTGCTATCTAAAACGTAAAAAAAACAAAAAAAAAAAAAACTATAAAAAGGGAGGAATCTAAAAAAAAGAAAAAAAGTCGACTTGCCTATGGTTGTCCCTTTCTGTCTGGTTCATCTCCTTCGAGTTCACTCACCAGCCAGTCACACATGCGTCCGCTGCCAAGGGCCTGACCAATCAGTTCTACAATCTCTCAAAACCTTTTTCTTCAAAAAATAAATAAACACACTTACAAAAACGAAAACAAATTATTTTTCCTTGTCGTAAATAAAAAGATTAATTACAAAAATTCTCCTTGAATTATGCCTTTGTAATACTTTGCCCCATGAACTCCAAAACGTAAGATATATTCTCTTGAAGTATGAACCGTTAATAAAAATAGTCCTTATGTTAAAATTTTAACAAAAAATTGACAAATAATTATAAAATAAAGGGTATTTTGGTAATCATAGTCTGAAATAACCATAAAAAATTAAAACTATAATAAAAATACTCTTTACTGATTATTAAAAACAATAAAATGAATTAAGACCGCTATATCATTGGAATCCTTCTTTTTGATATACTAAAATTTTCTTCAAATTTTTATTTTATTTTTCACAAGCAAAAAGTATTTTAAAATTTTAAAAGTTGTATGTATTAGTGAAATGAAAAAGAATATAACATAAATATATTTATTATAACAAAAAAATGTAGCATAACATTTTTAAAGAGAAAAAAACTTTGACAATATTAATAAAATATATTTCATTTTTTTGAAGGTTTTAGTGGTGTTTATATCTTTTGAAATTTCAAAATACTTTTGAGTGTGAAAAATGATAAAATTTTAAAGAAAATTCTATATATCAAAAGGAAAAAGAGATCCGTATAGTAGTTTGTTTTTAATTATTTTTTTAGTTTTTAATCATCAATAAAAACTTTTTTTATTATAATTTTAATTTTTTTTGTTGTTTTATGACTATGATTACCAAAATACCTCTAATTTTAAAATTATTCGTTAATTTGTCATTAAAATTATAACAAAAGACCATTTTATTAGTATTTTATACTTCAGAGAAATTAATTTTATGTTTTAAAATTTAAAAAATAAAATGTTATAAAAGTTATAATATAAAAAGAATTTTTGTAATTAATTTAAATAAAAAATCTCAAATTTCCATAAAACTCCCACATTTCCCCGAAACCCAAAAAGTAAAAAAAGGAAACAAAAACCCAAAAAAAAGGAAATAATCCCATTTTCTTTTGATTTATTGCTTTTTCACATTTGCCCAGAAACCAAAAAAACACAAAAAATAAAAACGGAAACAAAGAAAAACCCAAAAAAAGAAATAACCAATATTTTTGAAAGGAATAATCCCATTTTCTTTTGATTTATTTATTTGTTTTATTGTTTATTTTAAGTAATTAAGGTTTTTTTTAGACATCTCTATCAAAGCTTCTGTCTTTTTAGGGTTCGAAATTAGATTCGATCGTATCGCAAAGTCCTCTCGGTTTTCTCACCCAAACCCCTTTTATATATATAATATATATATATATCTATATATTTTTTCCCTCCTCTCTTTAATTTCGTTTCCTCTCCTTAATTCATGCATAAAATTTGATTACTGTTCGTTTAGGGTTTTCAATTTCAATTTCCCCAGCTTGCATTTTCCACACCATTTCCAAATTCCTCCCAGAAAACTCAAGTTTAGGGTTTTGTCCTTGCGGCTTCAGCTGGTCTGGTGAGTAAGTAGTCTCTACTCTCTCGATTGATTTATTATGGTTTAATCAAATTTTTTTTGTTGGTTCCAATTTCGTCTCTTTTTCTTTTCATTTTTTTTCCTTGATTCGTTGGGAGATGAAGGAAAAGTTTAGTGATTTTGGGTGTTTTGAGGGAATTTGAGTTTTTTGTTTATGAAATTATGATCTAATTTTGATGAATACGTTGTGCAGAGGTGATGAAATAATAACAGTGTGAATGTTGAGGACTCTTTGACGTTTGTGAATTCTGGGTAAAGTTTGGGGGTTTTTTTTGGAGGCAAATGTTCACGGCGAACATGGAATCCGGGCGGGAAGTTGGTGGGGTTCCGAGCACAGTGATGATTCCATGGCGGTTCGTGTGGCCTTATGGGGGCAGAAGTGTTTTTGTCAGTGGTTCCTTCACGCGGTGAGAAGATACTTTTCTGTTCACAAATTTGTTCCAGCAAATCAGTTTTTCTTTGTTTGAATAATGTAGTTATTTACTTTCAGTTTTTGATCGTTAAAGCTGAAAAGTTTAATCATAAATGGGTGTTTATTTATATATATATATATATATTTTTTGTTTTGATTTGTTTTTTGGGGTGAAGGTGGTCTGAGCTTGTTCCCATGACACTGGTCGAGGGTAGCTCCACTATTTTCCAGGCTATTAACAGTGTAGTGCCGGGACACCACCAGGTTAGTTGATGATGTGTGTGTGGTAGAGAGCATTAGGAAAAAAATGTATCTTTAACGTTGCTAATGTATTTGGATTTACACAAAGTTGTATTGTTGGCTATATAGTTGGTGAAGACGTGTGCTTGCGCTTGTTTGTGACCACTTTTACTTACGCATTTACTTAGTAAAATAAGAAAAGTCAAAGCGTGGGTTTTTTGAGTTACTGTTTGAAAATATTCTAAAAGGGATTTTGGTTCATTGATCAAAGTGAAGAAACAGAAACAAACAGCATTTATTAAAACTCCAAAAATAACTCCTTGAGTTTTTATGAATTTTATTACAAAACCCTCCACGCAGCGGGAAGGTGTTAGGATAGCAAAAGAAGAGCCTTATAAAGCTACTTGTAGGCCCGAATCGCCAAAAGACGGCTTGCTAAAAGCCATACTAAATAGGCTGTCATACTACTCGTGGCAAATACTAAAACGGCTTTTACTGTCGTAACGCCTTCCCGTCATGTGGATGGTTTGTAATTAATTGATTTACACAAAGTTGTATTATTGGCCATATAGTTGGTGACGACATGCGCTTGCGCTTGTTTGCTACCACTTTTGCTTGCGCATTTACGTTGTAAAATAAGAAAAGTAAAAGTGTTTGAAAACATTCTAAAAGGGCTTTTGGTTTATTGAAAAAAGTGAAGAAATAGAAACAAACAACATTTATTAAAACTCCCAACAATAACTCCTTTAGTTTTTATGAATTTTATTGCAAAACCATCCATATGGCGGGAAAGCATTTTGATAGCAAAAGCCGTTTTAGTATTTTATTCAAGCGCCTTATAAAGCTACTTGTAGGCCTGAATTGCCAAAAGACGGCTTGCTAAAAGCCATACTAAATGGTCTGTCATACTACTCATGGCAATTACTAAAATGACTTTTGCTACCATAATGTCTTCCCACCACGTGGATGGTTTTATAGTTAATTAATGCTGGGTCATAAGGACCTGCTGTGTTGAAAACCGTCCAGAAGGTATTGAAGGGGACTGGCTATCAATGTCATAAGAATCAATTTGGGACGTTTAGGGGGGTTGGAATGCTAACCATGTGGGTGGCCATGGCTAAAAGTGTTTTCTATGATTAGTTAAACATAGCCTTAAATGGTGATTTTGAATATCAAGTTGCAATATTTAAATGTATCTTTTTACCGTATGCCATGTGGAAAATGTAATTTTTTTTTCTGATTCTTTGTTTACAAGAAAGATACTCAGCTGTAAATTTTACTTAAAATGGAAGATTTCTGTGAAAGGCGTATCTTTGCTAGCTTCTATCACTGCTATTTATTTTGGTTGCTTGATGTGTGTGAATGTCATTGCCGTATCTTTACTTCCTTTTGGAGTTATATTGCTGGTATTGGTATGTTACATTGATGCATTAAATTCTTGGGTTTTTCCATTGGAGGCTTGTGTTCATTTGTGTGACATATCCCTTGTGCAGTTTAAGTTTTATGTCGATGGACAATGGCGACATGACGAGTGCCAGCCTTATGTGAGCAGCGAGTATGGAATAGTGAACATTTGCTTTGCTACAGAACATAATTATAATGTTGGTCATGTGGTCCCTGGTCCCAACAACCCTGGACCTAACATGGATGTGGATAACCAGGCCTTCCAGAATATGGTAAGATTTGTCTTTTCATCATTAGAGAATGTTATGGATTGCCCAATGGTTCTCTAATTGGCTTTTAACTTAGTGTTCCTTGAATATTTGGTGGAAATACAATATCCAGTTGTATTTCTAGGATAGTGATTAGGATTTCTGAACCTCTGCAAACTCTGAAGCTTGTATTTTTATGTGTTCTTTTCTGGTAGAGATGTTTCATTTCCGTCCCTGGTCATGTCTAGATACTGTCCATTTTTTGTTTTCTGCTGTACTCTACTTAACGTGACATGCCTTTGGTGTTTTATTATCTCTAGCACTAGAGATGTTCCTTTGGGCTGTTATTATTGTTGAGAAGGCAAGAACTGATGTTGCTCTTTGGCCTTTTCTCCTCTGGCCTTTTTCCCTCTTCTTGTAGGTCCGCATTGATGATCGGACCTTGACTGAAGTACCAAGGATATCAGAGGCTGACTTGCAGGGTTCCCGTCACCGTATTTCTATGTTTCTGTCCACACATACAGCATATGAGCTACTCCCCGAGTCAGGCAAGGTTTGGATGCTTTTCCATAAATCCTTTTCTTTGTCTATTTTTTTTCTTGTGCAATCTGTTTCTGTTTTCCTCGTTGAACTTAATTCTTTATGGATTAGTTTCACTGTTCTTAATTCTGACGGCATCAAACTTACAGGTTGTTGCATTGGATGTTAATTTGCCTGTAAAGCAAGCATTTCATATATTGCATGAACAGGTACTTGAGCTTTACTTTTTCCAGATTGCAATTGGTTACAGTTGAGGTATTTTGGGATTTCTTTTTTTGCTTCTTTTCTGGAATGTTGGGGTTTCTGCTCGTTTGGGACTTTACATATACTTGTCGTAACACTTGCTGATATATAGCCTAGTCCAGGTTAAAAGAGAACGACACTCTTAAGGGTTTTTGTTTTGTTTTACTGTAAATTTTGTAGTGAATGTATGATTTTGATGAAAAGGTTGTAACTTTTGGTTTTGGTTATTCTATTGGAAAGAGCAATCCAAAGTTTTAAGTGGTAATCTCTTACTACTTAAATCTATTGGGAGGAAGGGGGAGGTGGATGTCACAATTCCGGGAAAGGAAGTTCAATTTAATGGTTGATTTCCATGATTCTCTCTGTATGTAACTGCAACAATTGTGAACTGTAATAGAAACTTGGCTAGCCTTTGTGTAGCTCTTGGATTTAAGTTTTACCGATTTAAGTTGTTCCCAGGGAATCCCTCTGGCGCCTCTTTGGGACTTAGCTAGGGGGCAGCTGGCTGGTATGCTTAGTGCCTTGGATTTTATACTGATTCTAAGAGAGGTATGCCTTTGTCTAGAACTATGATCTTATCCCATTCACGAGTTTTCCTAGTCGCATATGTTTTAATGTTGCATGTGTTTGTTTTATGCAGTATTTAGTCAGACAAACACACATATATTTTTCTACGTGCAAGCATTTAAATTTTATGATGCTTTTAAGATTATACTAACTCACGTATTATCTTTAGCTTGGGAACCATGGTTCTAATCTAACAGAAGAAGAGCTTGAAACGCATACCATATCTGCTTGGAAAGAGGGAAAAGCATATTTGAATGGACAAATTGATGGTCATGGGAGAGTTCTGCCGAGACGCCTTGTCCAGGTGAGAATTCTGAGATTAAATGTACTTTTTATATGTGTGTGCTTTTACGGGTAGAAGCTGATTATCTGCTCGTCTCATCCGTGCTTTTTGTACCCGTATGATATACAACGGATAAAGGCTTGTGTCCAAATTTATAACGGACATCTCTATTTTTTTTTTAGGCTGGACCATATGATAATTTGAAAGAGCTTGCTTTAAAAATTTTACAAAACGAGGTGGCTACAGTTCCAATTGTTCATTCATCCTCTGAAGACGGTTCTTTCCCACAGCTCCTACACCTTGCTTCACTATCTGGAATACTTAAATGTAAGCTGTTGAGAGTGCCTTTAAACTAACGGTATGATTGTTTGTTGTTGCTGACAAGTGGTGTTAGTTTTTCAGGTATTTGCAGGTATTTTAAGCATTGTTCTAGCTTGTTGCCCATGCTCCAGCTACCTATTGGAGCAATTCCTATAGGTACATGGGTTCCAAAAATTGGTGAGCCGAATCTACGGCCACTAGCAATGTTGAGACCAAGTGCTTCTCTTAGTTCAGCACTAAATTTGTTAGTTCAAGGTTTGTGTTTCTTATCTTCTCTTAAAAGGTTATGCTGAAGATACTGAACAGATAGATGATGTGGTGGCAACGTGAATCTAATTTACAATTTCGGAAGAAGTAGAGCCTTTTGCTATAGATTTGATGCTATTTGCCTTTGCTTTTGCAGCTCAAGTAAGCTCAATACCCATAGTTGATGACAACGACTCTTTGCTAGATATATATTGTCGGAGGTGAGTTTTTATAACTATGTAATACATTCCTACATGTTTCTTTTTGCTTACTGATTACATCATATCTTGTTCTTTGAATTTGATATATAAATTATATGGAGGGATGCTTATTTTTTGTTGTTGGGTTCCTTCTTCTTCTTCTTCTTTTTTTTTTTTGGTTACAGCGATATTACAGCTTTGGCTAAAGATAGAGCCTATACACATATTAATCTTAATGAAATGACCATTCATCAGGTAACTACTACCTTTTGGGAACAGATTTTCTCACAAAATGAAGTTATCCTTATCTGTTATCTAAGCGTTGACTTGTTGAATTGATGCGGTTGATTCTGCTTTTGGATTCAAGTTTAGGTTGTTGTTTGTTTGTGTTTTTTTTTTTTAATTTTTAAAAAAAGAAAATTAATATAGAAGCTTTGATTTCAAGATTTCTGCATAAAAGTTACAATATTGATTGTTATTATTTTGGGAGATTATTTTTATTGCCTTGGTTTTTTTGGAATATTTCATTAGCGTGGTCAGAACAGTAGGTTTGAAATTTGTGGTGTAAAATATGATGTTGATGAAGATATGTTGTGAGATTCTTTTTTTATTTTTTATTTTTCCGTTTTGGATCAAAATAAATTTTAAGATGACTTTGAAAAAACCACCGCATAACATATTTGCCTTTTGACACTTTGTAGGCACTGCAATTGGGACAAGATTTGTATTCTCCTTATGAACCTAGGAGTCAGAGATGTCAGATGTGCTTGCGCTCTGATTTGCTGCATAAGGTGATGGAGCGATTGGCAAATCCAGGTAACCTTAACTTTCCTTTTCCCCACCTGTTTTATAAACCTGTCATCTTTTTGGAGTTCCAGAATCTTTCATCATTGCCATTTTTTTGTTTGTATCAGAATTCCTTTTTTCCAGGTGCAGATGTCTAAGATTCCCTTAGTGGTTCTTCAGTACACCCCCAAGTACTGGAATTTTTATTCTGACTCATATCCTTGACACAATTTTCAATAGTTCTTATAGTATGAGAACTTAATACTTGCGTCATTTTCCCCGTCCGAATACTCAAGAGGCATTGTTTCCATTATGGCCTTAAAAATGGTCTATACAAGGTTATCATTTTTTAAGGCCCGGTTTTTAAGATATTGCAATGTGTCAAAATCCGTGCGCGGATGTCCTTTCTTAGCATGTGTAGCTTGATGAATGTGCTTGGTAATGTCTCTTATTGTTCTTTTCACATGTTGCAGGTGTTAGACGGCTTGTCATTGTGGAGGCTGGAAGTAAGCGGGTTGAGGGGATTGTTTCGTTGAGCGACATTTTCAAGTTCTTGCTTGGTTAGATCAATGAAATGGCTGGAAATGAGAGAGGAGTTTTATGTCAGTGGTTATCTGACTCTGAACCTGGTTTCCGGAAATCATGACCTACCAAAACTGTTCATTAGAGAAAATCCCGTACGTCATCAGTGACTTTGATCCCAATTTCTTTGGAAATATACAATTGGATTGGCCTCTTTGCTTCATCGCCTGGTTTTTTAGGATATTAGGCTAAAGAAAGAAAATGAGGCCTGTAAATTGAGAGGGTTTGCTTTCCTCCGAAATTTGTTGGTCTTTCACCCCTTTTTACCCCTTTGTTTTTATTTTTACTTTTATTGACCTCATTGTGCTGCTGATGTGTAGATGGAATTTCTGGGTAGCAGGGACTTTTGTATTAGTTTTTTGTCACCGTGAAGAAATGATGTGCCAAAATTGTGGGGGGTTGGAAGAACTTTAACCATTAAAATTATTCTGTGTTATGCTTACTTTTTAACCTGTAATTGTTTTTTTTTTTTTTGGGTATGTTTTCTCTTATTTTCTTTTTGCAGTTTATTCCTTTGGAAGACAGTGTAGCACCTTAAAAACATCCTCAAATAGGCAAAGCTATGGATGTAGATTAGTGTTCAAAGATTGTTAGAAAGGATGGATTCTATAATTTAATCTCAAATAAGAGAGGATGAGTTCTATTGTTTCTTGTCTAAATGAAGGTGATAAAATGGGAGAAAATTATATGTTATGCAACACTTTTAAAAGTGTTTATTTATGTCACATTATTCATATTATTGGTTAAGTTGTGGTATTGACAAACATGTGTTGTATTTATAAAAGGTAAATTTTAAAAAACGTTATTTATAAAAATTCCTCGTAAAATTGTGATGGTTATTCCTTAAATTTCCAAGTAAGGTCGAGTGAAAGCTCAAATGAACTCCCCATGAACAAAACATGAATGCATTGTTAGTTGTTCATGCCAAAGCATTTAAATGGAATTAAAATAGAAATAGAAAAAGTGATTTGGAGGATGTATGAGTATAATTCTAATTGCCAGATGGTATCAAAATCATATTATCCTAAGGTTAAATTTATACTAGGCTTTCATGAGTGTAAAGTTTAAATCGTCGCCTCTAAAATTTAAAGGAAAAATATCATAGTTTGATAAAATTTGATTTCAATTTATAAATAAATATGCAACAGTTGAATGGAACTCCATAAAAATTTAATCATAGTATTGTGTGATGAGGCCTAAAAGGAGTCCATTGCTAGAGTATGGTTATGAATTTTCATCGTAAAGTTACATGTTAAGAGCTGCATAAGTTGTTATTTTAGTCGTTAGATTAATTTTTCATCCATTTAATTTATGAGAGCAATTTTATGTCTTATTCTGTTTAATATGTCAATATTAAACATAAATACTCGTTGACTTAGACTAATAAAATGTTAATCTAATAGTAAAAACAACAGATCTTGTTAGCAGATAAAAAAAGTGAATATATTAGAGTGTTTGATATAATGATTAGAAACATTAGTTAAAACTGTAACATGTAAAAGTTTTACACAGTATCAAATTTTTTCTTTTTATTGTAATATGTGAGAGTTTTATATTATTTATAACTAAATTAATAGTTGTATATTTTACATTGTTCATGACTGAGTTTATAAGTCCCCAAACACAACTGAAGCGGCGGGAAAGAACCTAATTTCAAACTGAGCCGCCCAAAGAAAGAAAGAACAAGAAGAAAATGAAAATGAAGGAGAGCTGAGCGAAGAACAGAAGAAGGCTCTGAGAGGAAGTAATTCGCACCTCTTCCTCCATCTTTGCCTTCCTCTTCTCGTTCCCAACCCAGGTTTCCTCTCTTTCTCTTCATCTTCATCTTTGTCTTCTAGGGTTTTTCTGCATTCGATTTTGCTTCATCAAAGAAAAATTTTGAATCACTAAGCTTAAATTTATGAGTTTCTGAACCAAAGACATGGACTTTTTTTTTTCATTTTCTTTTTGTCTTGATTCGAACTGACATGATTGAAGGATTCATCAATTGATAAATCTGACTTTTAGCCTAATAATAATACGCTGTTTCTTCGCATTCGATTTTGCTTTATTAAGAAAAGTTTTGAATCACTAAGCTTCAGTTTTGAATTAAAGTAATCAAATTTTGTCATATTTTGTCTCGATGTGAATTAAAATTGTTGAAAGATTCATCAATTAAGATGTCTGACTTTTGCCTAATAATTTTACCCACGTTAATTCTCATCCTGTAGGGTTTTAGTTCACCTAGAAATTTCGAATGAATCATAAGAAATATAATGTTTTTTTTTTTGGGTGCATTACATGAAATTAGCGCAATAATTTTTACCCACATTAGTTTTCACATCCCGTAGGGTTTACTTAACCTAGACATTTCTTCTGGATCGTAAGTCAAATAATTTTTTTTGGGTGCATTGTGTTTGGAATTGTGTAATGAAAGTTGAAATTTAAAGAGAAAATCTAGGTTGGCGCATCCAGGGGGACCATTGACAACAAGTAAGGCAGCAGCTTTAGCCAAGTTTCTTGAGAGAAAGCTTCAGGATCCCAATGGTTTGGCCTCCATAAACCCTGATCTTCTCCAACTCGCTGTCAAAAATGCCAAAGACACCGTTCTTGCGAGTAATTTTCAAAAGCTTTTCCACGTTTCAATTTTAATGCTTTTTGTGTATTTCCTTTACTTTCATTTCCGTTAAAATCTTCTTGACTTGAAATCCTCATAATAAATTCTGATCTTTTTTTTCTTTTCTTTTATTTTCAGCTATAAATTGTGATACCCGGAAACATTATATTAGAAATATATATTTAGGTAGCGCTGAAGCAATAGTTATTGCACCTTAGAACTATTTATTTTCTGATATGGATCATTCAGTAAGCCAGTAATTCTTGAGTAGTAAGAAGGAAAAAAAAAGGTTTTATGGAAAGATTTTATTTTGAAGCTTTAAGTTGGAGCCAATTAAGATTTCTGAATTATGGACAACGAGATGAGTAACTTTGTTTTCGGTTCAAAGGCCAATGAGATAGTCTGTCAGCCTCTTGAAGGGTTCGAGCGTCAGGTTCAAGGGTCCTTTTAGTGGGGCTCAAATTCAAGATGTTTGGATTTATAGATTATTTTGGACCTGTGCTCCACCAGTATGGGCTATAACTCCATTAGTAACTTGCTTTAGAAAATTTTACTCTCTTTGTATCCGTTATCTATCTTTTCATATGAAGCACCAAATATTTGATATCTCCAATTAGTTTTAGTACATTTTTGTTATGTCCATGTGACTGGTTGGGTTTATTACCCATATGCATATGTGCTTTTAGAATTTTTTAAAGGTAAACCAAATAACAGTGATTATGGTTATTTGTTTTTTTCCCCATCAAAATCAGATTGTACTTCAAGTTTAGGGGAAGTGTTAAACATGTAGACTCCTTTGGAGACGAAGAGGTGCTTTGCTTCATCCCAGTCTTTTGGCCTCTGAATATTTGTTAAAGCATTTGTGTGGCATTTTTTCGAATTTTTACAAAGATGCAGGACGCTTCTGAAGAAGAAAACGATGGAAGTTCTGAACTAAAGACACGTAAGAAAAAGAAGAAGAAAAAGAAAAAAAACAAAAAACAAAAGAAACAAAAAACAGAAGTTGGTTATTGTTGACCTTCGTTTTCTTTTGTGTTTCTGTGGCCTCTTTCAGCTCTAACAAGAAGTTTGTTATTAAGCAGGTGGAGGACCAAGGGTGTGCCAAAGCCTAAAAAGAAGTTGAATTTGTGATTGCTATAAGAATTGGGTTTTTTGGGTGAATCAATTTATGGTTAAAAAAGTTGGGAGCAAGTTTTGAGTTGTTTTTGCTTGTGTAAAAATAGTATTTAGTAGTGACAGGCTTGAGAAAGCATATATCCTATTGTTTTGGTGTTGCAGGATTAGCTTTTTTTCTTTCAATTCTTAAGTTACCATAGGGAAATCATTTTCCTTCACATTACCCCTTGCGAGATTGAGCTATGACAGATGGAAAGACCCCTGCATCCTTGTCAATTAAGGATTTGATGTTGAAGCCTCTGCACAACAGCAAGGAACTCTGGCGATGACCCTCACTATACATCTTTGTTAACTTTCACTGGGGGTTTAACCTATGTTTGTGTTGTGTTCTGTTCTATTTGGAAACGTAATTCAAACCATAAAATCATAGTTAGTTCAAACCAAATCTATTATAATATTTTCTTCTATAAATTTTTGAACTACAACCATAATTTTATGGTTTGTTCTCAAGCGGGCTACTAGTATATGAAAATGCTTTTTATCGCTTTGTCCGTGTCATAATTATGTTTTGCTGCGTGTAATTTTGGTTTTAGAATACCATCTTCAAAGAGCAACTTAATCGGGCACAAAACATGGAGTAGTTTTTCTTCTTTTCCAATTGTTATTGCTAATCAAGTAGACAAGGGCTTTGTTTGCCAAAACCAATTGAAATTTATTAGTTTCTAACTGTTAAAATATAAAACAAGAGTTTGCTATTGTGTACTTATGGTTCTAATTATGTTCTTAAACAATAAAACTAAAAATATTTGAGGTCGTTGGAATATGTGGAACATGCTGGACAATGCTCGGTAACTTGAACGGCCCTCCTTGCAAAATAGTCCTTAAAACCAAACCAGCGTACAAGATTATGTATCCTACAGGAGCACAGACAACTAATGCAATGCAGCACCAAGTGCTCCTTTGGTGCAAATATTCTGAAGTACTTAAATGCGTGTCTATTATATACATATATAACGATATAACTTTGAGAGAAAAAGGGAAAAAAGATGTTAGTTTCGTCCTTATATAACTAGTTATATACACTGCACATCAAACATCACATGTTAAACCTCAGGGATTAGATCCGCTTTACAAGTTGCTGGTCAAAAAATAGAAGAGTTTAGCGTGAAATTATATGGGTATAAGTGCCAATATCTGAGTCCTAATAATACCCATGAATTTCTGTATCTCCTCATAAAGTGAAAGGTTCTGTGAACATAGTGGCTGCAAGCTCGTAAGAGCAGAATCTAGCACCTGAGCGACTTCAGCCGGCGGAAACTGCCCTTCTGTACATTTCTGCAATTTGTTTCAAAAGTTCGATCAAAATCAAAAACTTACATTAATTTATTAAAAAGAGGAGTTAAATATATTTCTTTGTATAACAACCAACTACACATTCCACTATTCTCGAAATCGGGGTTTACGCAACATTGTATGTTTACCTGAATCATGAGCAAAGCAGCTACACAGTGTGCAATAAGTTCTGAAGGGATATCATGTGCATTTTGGTTGGATTTTGACATGGAATTCAACTTAGGGTTGGGTGTTGGACTAGTTGCTGGCACAGTTGATGAACGCGTAGGCAACTGTTCCGAAGGAGCCACTACTGAATTTTTATGGGTCAAGTTTCTCACGGCTGGCATGCTAAAATCCTCTTCTAGGAGCCGATTATTTACAAAGTCTATAGCAGCCTCAATTTGGTCCGAGGTTTTTCCCATCTTTTCTAAAGATGACATTGTCATTGCCTGAGACGGTAATAAAGAGTAAAAGAACTTTAATCAATAGGGAAGAAATGCGAAAAGTTAATTTATTAGTAGCTAGACCATTATAGCTTAAACTATTATACTACCCAAATAATATGATTCGAACGCGGCTGTGGGTATGTTCTATTGTGATGCTGATCTAGTGCAATTATATTTGACCAAGATAAAGCTAGCCAACTGATAGAACGTCTTATAGTTGCACATGTCTGAACAATTTGTAGAATCAACTTTCTTTTATCTTTTTCTCGACACATTTGCAAAAGAAACTTAATCCGGCATAAATATATACTTACATAAAGATGCATTGATCGTTTTTATTATCACACTGCACTATTGCATGTATTTTTTTTTTTTAAAAAAAAAACACATTCTGTCGTTAGCAAACCACACAAGGACACTCGACGAGAGTAGCACTAGCTAACCTCTTCATACCTGCAGAGCTGCGCCAACTAGTTTTTGCGCTCTTATTCTTGAACTTTCCACAATTTCATCCACCTGAGATCCACATTCCAGGGTATTGAAATAAGAACCACCCAAAGAGCATGCACAACCATCAGGGTCATTTGGACTAACCACAGGCTTTGGCAGCAGAAGTGAAGGTATTCCTTGATATGTGTTGCGTTCTCTCAAGCGCAATAGAGCAGAAGAAACCTGCATATGAAAGGGGGAAAATAAGCTAATTTCTGCATGACGAAGGAAGAGGATTGGAATTGAGAACAGGTCAATGGTAATCCATGCCTGTTCATTGACTTCATTCAATTGCAAAACTACAGCAGCATATGGCGTTTTGAAAGATTCAGAATCCTTGAGGGGGTTGTCTCCATCCTTTTGTTTTTCGAAGATCTCATCATTCATTCGCTTCAACTCAAATACTACAGCCTCCTACATGTTTAACATGATTCATCAGCTCAGTTCTAGACTTCCAAAGTTGAAATACAACTTAGAAAGTTCATTCTTGTACTTTTTTAGAATTCTACAAGCATATGCATCAAAATTGGTAGATTAATTAAGTGTCAAGGAATAGAAGAACCTTTTTGTCAAGAGCACGAGTTAGTTCAGCAACAGCTTGTACATCAGCTTCTTTTGCCCGGATCTGTGAAACGGTTGGAGGCTCAGAGGCTAATTTCTGTACATTAATAGTTTAACCGGATCCAAGTTTAGCTTACAGATTACAAACAAATAATTCACTGTGGAAAACTTCTAAGACAAAAATGTGATATTATTCTACATTTTGATTTTCTATGATGGAACTTAAGCCACCCCACTGAAACAATGTGTGATTGCTTCAGATGATCAGCAAAGACAGACAATAACAGGAACAATGAGGTCCAATATATGAACGATGAAATGACTACATAATGACTTACAGATATTAGTTTTGAGTACTAAGAATTAAAAGAACCAGTTTGATTTCTGGTTCCACCCAAACATATTTCCCTTGTGAAGAACGATAAGGGTATGATGCTATCTATCATTGTTTTACCAGAAACATGGTATTGTTAGGAAAGAGAAGTCTCTATTACTGTTTTACCAGAAACATGGTAATGTTAGGAAAGAGAAGTCTAAATCTCAGAGAAAAGCAGAAGCAGTTTATGGTCACAGGTCACAGAAGAGGTTTCACCTCATTAGAATGGTGAAACTGAAGAATAACAGACAGGTCGAATGTCCGGAGATATGAAAAGCCTCAATATGGTATAACTAAGAATATGCATGAACATTAATTATCAAGGAAAAAAAGGAGGTTTTTAGCACTTTTGCAAAAGTTTGACGACTTGATTCCACACACACGCACACACGTGCGGGGCAAAATTCTTGCGACGTGCCCCATTTTCCTAGCAGCTGTTAAATTATAGACGGAGAAACTGACTGATAGGACTTGGATAGTTAGTTTAATTTGTTAGCTTAATTGTGTATGAGGGCAGGGATCGTTGCAACAGGTTAGTAGTTCTTAAGTTGTTAATTGCTGTTAGGAGACAGTAACAGTGGTTAGAGAGGAATAGTATAAATAGGAAGAGAATGGTTTGACTGAGAGGGGACTCAATCAGGGGGTTGAGTTGAGTCTTGAATCATCCAAGCAAGAAAAATCTAGCAGTGTCTCAAAGGACTGGACTTTTCTAGGTTTTCTATAATATCGTTAGACAAATTCCTGTCTTTAAAGACTATCCATTCTTCAAATATCTAGTGTGATTGTGTGGATTTCTGGTGCGTGTTATTAGGGTCCTATCATGAAAAATCCACTCACATGAAGACGAAAAAGCCCACCTTCCAACCAAAAATCCCCAAATCATTCAAACCCTGTACACAAATCACTCAAATCTCCAAAACAACCCACAAATCCGACCAAAAAAGTTAAAAATGGAGCACATTGCAACGATTTAGCAAGTTGGTGGGTAAAGTTTCAAAATTAAAAGTTGAGAGGAAATCCAAAAAGTTTGGGAGGCAAAAATGCAAAAACCAATAATAATAATAACAATAACAATAAGAAAAATAAAAATAAATAAAAATGTTAGCATTTGATCGATCTGTTTTCTCTCAAGAGTTAGAATTCTGTAAATAATCACCAATTAGAATGCAGTTGCAATCATACACCCTTTCCACAATTCACCCCACCATTTAAAAAAAAAAGGGAAAACTGATATAATAAGAATCAAAAATAGATAAATTCCCGAATGTTTTTCTCTAGCCAGAATGGTTCTTAAACTGAAGAAACCACTAACCTCTTTGCACTTTAAAAATTCTTCAACTTCATCACTTGATGGGGAAATATAATGCGTATCATTGTTATTTTGGCTCTCACTCAAGGTAACCTTAATGGACTCGTCATTCTTTCCTTCTTTTAACTGTTCATTGTTTTTGAGCCCCTTAAAATTCTCAAAAATATTGTTGACAAAAGAATTACGCTTTCCAAAAGATGCCGGAAAGTTTTCCATTGGATTTAAAGGCATGCAATTAATGTCCTGCAATGAAAAACAGAATCTCTTGGCTTGCATTCTTTTTACCAAAAAATAAAATAGGTGATGATCTAGAAAAATGATGCAACAATGAAAAAGAGTTACCATGACATATTCAACTCCTGAATCAGGCTGGTCAAACTGAACATGGTACCTACTGTGATCAACAGTTAGTACAGTGCCATTATACACCTCTCTTGTCCTTGGATGAATTGCGATAACACGTTGTCCGACTGATAGAGGCCTAGCTAAATCAGCTGGAAGTCCTTCCCTGGTACCAGCACGAAGTTCAGCATAATGTCTCCTAACAGACTCCCGGTATCGATTAAGCTTCTCTATTTCTCGCTTCAAATAGTGCTCAGAAAATCTTCGTGGTTTACCAAGGGAACTGCATAAACAAGATATACAAATTAACCATTGTGTAGCCTAGTTAATATAATATGCCCGAAGCGCAACAAATATCAACCCAAAAAACAAAAGGTTGGATAGAAAATACCCTTTAACAACATTCCACACAACACGAGACAATCTTGGAACATGACCTAATCCAGTGTGATCCAAGTACTCAACAAACTCACTTTTTGCAAACCACGGGTAATCAATTGCACTATAGAACCACTCAAAAGCACACCATCTCCGTGCTTGATACCGAGATAAGCAATTAGAAAGGCTTTCCTGTAAGCATACCCAAACGTAGATATTAAAAAAAAAAAAAATCAAAGATTCAGGCACTGTATATAATGGCAAAGGGAACATGGGGGTGGTGGTCGTGTTAACCTTAGGATTTAGTTCTCTTTTACGAAGTAAAGGAACAGCTACATGAGGTTGATCATCCAACACGTTTACGGGAGAGTGTGTATCTTTTGTAATAAATGTATTACATATACTCCTGGATTTCGTAGGTAAGTTGAACTGGTCGCCAGATGGAACTTCTGTCATTAGTGAAGTAGAATCACTCACTTTCCTTTTAGAATTGGTATCTGACGATGTATGGTCTAAAGGTTTCACCAATTTCCCTTGTAGGTGTGCAGAACTATGAGAAGAGCGTTTTCGGTCAAACTCAGACATCTTGGGCTCATTTGAAGCCTGAAATCAAGTGCAAAGTGCATTGCAACCACATATCACAAGATGCAATAGGAATATAATACTTTGAAGGAAATAAAAGCTACAACTAAAATAAGAGCTAAAGAAAGAAAGAAAGGAATTTCCACTTTCTTCTCAGCAACAAAAACAGATTAAAGGGACCAAACCGTCTCATCCCCTTTTCAGTGAGGCCTTTTGTTTGCAAGAAAACAAAGATAAGTTGATATGTTAGACTCTTTCAAAATATAACAGTTATAACCTTCAAGGCCAGATTAAACACCTCAATCTTCTGATAATTACTCACATGGGAATCAGCTTAGGCTTCATCGTCATATTGTTAATATCTAGGCAACTAATAAGCAATATTCATACTCTTAGTCATTCCATAAACCAAAAGACAAGTCCTAAGGAAGATGTTTAAAGTCTAAAGAAGAACTAGGAAAATTTGTTTTGACGAACTTACTTTCCTAATTTTCTGCGGGAAGGACTTCTGTTTCCTTTTCTGTATTCCAGCATCGGACTCATGGCTACCAACCTTGGTCTTTTCCTCCTTTCCCTTTTCAGATGACTCTTCTTGAACTGAAAAAGAAAAAGAAAAAGAAAAAAAGGGTCTTTCAGTCAAACAAGCACTTAGAGTTAAGAGAGCCACATTGCATAAAAGATTATTCCCCTTTAAATAAGGATAAGTAGATGACAGATAAGCTGTTGATAGCTATAGTCTGTTGCATAAATACCACTAAAACTAAAAAGCAAATTAGGAAAACATAAATGCCTTACCAGTGACAAAAATTGTTGATGGCATCATCAAAGAAAGATCCGCCAAAGTTTGAAGTGCATCAAAGGAGGAGTCCTCATCTAAGCAAAGAAAATAGTCCAAACAAAAAATAAGAAAAATCTACACATGATTGAAAGAATAGGATGAAAACTAACGAGAGTAACTATTTGAAATCTTAATTTGGTAAAAATGGCAGCCAACAGAACATCAAATCAAGAGCTGCTTCAAAAAATGAAAGATACTTAAAAGATAGGAACAATTCAAAACATAAATTTACCTTGCACAAAAAGAGATTTTCTACTTCTCTTCCTTAAACTCTTTGAAAGGGATGTTGGACTTTCCACGTTCACAATTTCAGTTTGAGTTTTTCCCGTTTCAGAACTTAATTTTTGTTTTTCTGTCCCAGTACAGGCTTCTTTAAAGTTATCCAAATGATCATTTGTACCACCTTCAACTTCCAGCTTTTTGCAATGACCATCCTGAAAATTTGTATATGAAACTTTGTGCTGGTCATTTCTGGTTCAGTACTTCAAATGCCAAACAAATTATGAATATATACACACACAAACACACACATATTTATATGTCATTAAATAAAAGTTCTGTGACAGTTTCATATTACCATCCTTCCGCCATCCTGAAGTGGTGAAGCTATCGCAGCTTCTGATTTCCTATTTGCCATCCGAGAAAGATGGGGCAAACCATTTATTTGAGAGGCCTCAGTCAGAACCATAGCTATCTCATGAGCAACATCATCATCACTAGCATCCATACTGACTTTCAACTTCTGCTTAGCAGCAGGTGAGACATTTTTGTCAGGAGATGATATAGGGACACGAGGAGTTCTTTTCCGAACAACATGAGACACAATTCCTAGAAAGAAAATTTCCAACAAACATCAATGAAGTTAACACTAAATAACAATTACATAGTTCAAAAAATCAACACAAATGAACAAAAGAATTTTCATCGTGGTGCGTAATTGTTCTGCACCATTCTGTTGACTTGGAAGCTCTATATATTTTATATAGGTGCAAAATCTATGAATTGAATGGCCAAAAGATAGCATGAAAGAGGAAAGAAGAGAATTTTTTTTCCCACCTGTCTGCCTCTTCTTCAACAAAGGCAGGCATCCATTACTTGGTGAAACTGAGTGAGATTGTGAAACGTCTAGAAATTGCTCATCTGATTCTTTATAGGCACGAGTTTGGAACTTCCCCCGTGCACGCTTGTTAGGCTTTCGAGATTCTCCATGCACATACCTTTCTGATTCAGTATCACTTCCTCCCTGATATGTCAAAAGACACTTATCTTAGTTCCACACATGGCATTCCGGCAAATGTTAGCAAACTAACCAAATGAGAACTAGCTTAGCAGACATTAGCGGTAGAAAGTCATTTAAGTTTTAAAAGTTAATAATTGAGACCTTCACCCACCAGTACACAGTAATGATCAGTCATCATTGCTACTAGTCCAACCACAGAGGCAGTGCCCTCAGGAAGTGATAAGTAGGCCTGGACATGAAGAAAAAACCTAAGTCAATATGTTTTAAGCAGAGTCCAAGAGAAAAGAAGCCTCCTACAAGTCATATTCACCATCTACCGCACTAAAGAAGCAGGGCAACAATGATCGATAAAATGGAAACATAAAGCACATCTAGCATGATAATTTTAGGAGCAAGCAGCATAGACAAAGGTATTCGCTAAGCAGACATACCTTATTCATAAAGTAAAGGGCCTCTACCATTTCTGAAGACCGATTACGAACTGCAGTAGCCAGCTGAAAAATGAGACCATCTTATTATTTTCTTAAAAAATAAAATAAAAGTTGGCAAAGGGCAAAGAATAATCGTGGATAATTTTCCAACAATGCAATGACAGGAGAACACCCCCTCCCCCCAAAAATATGCAGACAAAAGACTGTTCCTTTACATCTATATCTACATGTTAAAACACACAAGCCCCGGAATATACTTCATGGGAAATTTTCTAACCTTCTTCCAATCTTTCCCGTACTTGCGGTATGCTTCATAAAAACGTTCAAGCTCTTGCTTGCTCCATTGAGGCCCTAACAAGTCAGACAACTTCCTCTTCTGCACATGTTAGAAGAAGAAAAACCACAAAAATTCAAATTACAATCATCTTAAGTTTTACCCATATAAAAGTTTGTGCAACATTAGGGAGGAAAAGAAAATATCTCTTTTAGGTAATACATAGATGGAATAAAAAGAGAAATCCATCAAATATGCACTGCAGATTCATACGTTGCTGCTTCTAATCCCCAGAACAGCAGTGCATAGACATTTCATATGGACTAAATTTAAAATTTTAGGCTCCAGTATATATAATACACCCAAAAAAAAAAAAAAATCACATTTTAAACAAGTTCTTGAAAGCCAAAGGAGAGGACAAAAACAACAGTATCAAGATTTAAGAAAATAGAAAGAGTATCTTCTGACTTCCTTGTCGCACGAATTTTTCAGGACCAGAGGCAGAGAAGACCATTCGAAATTCTTTGGCTCCAAAGAGAACAAGCACATAGAAAATGGTCTGTCCTAACTTAATTGGCGAAAAGGAATCATCAAAGATCTTCTCAGTAAGACTATAATATAGCCAAAATGAGCAACCAAATCATCATAAAAGAAAAAGAAAAAGAAAAAAGCGTAAATGTTTATATGATCAAATTTCAAAGCATTACCATGCAATGAGTTAGGGAACACCATTACTTACTTTTTGCCTCTTTTTTTTAACATTCTCTCCATGTTTGTTAGGAGAAATTTCACTAATATAGGAAAACCGCTTAGTCCCACCCTTTGATTTTTTTGATGGGGCCATGACGAACTTCCTTAGCTTTCTGAAACAAACCAAGTAAAATAAATTAAAAAAAAAAAGCAAGATCAGATTTTCTTATTACATCACAGAAGACAAACAAATCCAGCCATAACACAACAAGCTTCCAATATTCACTCTTCTTTATCTTTTGATTTACTTATTCCTCTTGTCCATTTGTTAACTTTCCCGCCAAGTCCATAGAACAGACTAATGAAGAAATTCACTGTTCTAACTCATTAAAGCAGTGTTAATTCTCCGGACAACCAGATGACCAAGCAGTGATGTTTGTCTGCTCACGAAAAAAAAAGTAGAAAAATAAAAATAAAATGAAAAAGAAAATCCACTCTCGAATCCAACAATTGTCACGATCCAAGGCGCCATAACTCTTATTAACAACAATCAAAACCGAAATTAAACAAGAAAAAAAAAACCTAAAGACCTAAGCGCCGAAGCAAACTACCGATTCATACTTCGACAACACGAAACGACCGAAAAAGGAGAGAGAAAACCCACAAACTTCGCAACTATTTATCGGCCCTAAGATTTCTCAGCAACCAAACGGAAAGTATAAAACCCCCAAAAAAAACAAAAACAAACGAGAAATCCTCCACATTGCACGAATTTGGAGCTCCGGAATCGGAAAATTTTTGGGAAAGGGGAAACGAAAACGGAATCGGAGAATTTGAGAACGCCGTGCTCACCAATCAAGCCGGAGAAGCGGTCGGAGACGGAGACACCGAACGGAGCAGAGAAAATCCGAGCGATTGAGCAGAGAACCAGAGGAAACGAGCTAGGGAAGGAGGAGAAGATCGTGAAGAAGAAGACGACGACGAAACAGTGAGATTATGTTGGAGGAAAAGAAAGGAAAGAAAGGGAAAAGAGGAAGAATGAGGGAATTTGAGGGCATAACCGCGAAACTTTAAAATAAATACCAAAGATTTTTCTCTTTTTTCCATAAAATTTTGCCTCTTTTTTTGAAATTCTAATTTTTTATTTTAATTTTATAAGTTGGTGATTCATCGGTCGTTGTGAAAGGCGCACAAAGTGGGAACAAACGGCGTCGTTTGTAGATTAAAATGGACCGTTGTTTGGCAGACGCACGTGCTACTATTTCTGTTGTTTGGACTGTGGGCTTGATGGGCTTGATTTCAGTACCTGAGAATGGGCCTAGTTGTGGTCTACGGTCTGTTCAAAGGTTTTTCCGAACGACATGTCGTTGCAAAGCGACATTAATATTTTATCCTTATGATTTTACTAGTATAGTTAGTCTATTTGTTTGAAGGGTTGGAATCCAGTTTTGACCAGAGCAAACGTTTGGAGGGAAAAAAAAATTCATATTCAATCTCAAATATTGAACTTAAAAGGTAGAATGGATTCGGATACAATACCTAACTAATTTCAAGATAATTTAAACTTAAGTTTTAAACTATTTTCTCACAAAGTCGTATTATTCAAACACATATTCAAATTTTATTATTCTTCTAAATCCAAATCGATTAACATCCAAGCATTAATTTCGATTATAGTTTTAAATCACACTTTTTAAACTCTTATCTCAAACAAAATAAATCAAACCACTAAGTTTGGAACACATGAACCAAAGGGATATATTGTTTAGAATCGTTGGCAGCAATTTTTCACCCCCCACTTAAAGCAATATGTTCTCTTGGAGGGGGAGAAATAGAATGACATACTGTTTATCATTCAAGAAAAAAACAAAAATAAATGGATAAAAGAAAAAACGATGGGAATTAAAAAAAAACCTAGGGAAAAGAAATATAAACACATTTCCAATGGGAGAAACAAAAAAAGGAAAAGAAAAAATAATTTCGTAGGCAGCTTAAAAGTGCATTAAAAATGATGTTACAACTATATATTAAAACCAAAACAATATAACATATGATAAATTGTATTGTAACATACTTTTATTTATATTATAACATATAAAAACTTTACATTATAACAGTTAATACTAATATGTTAGAATGATTTTACCAAACAAATCATAAAAAAGAAAAAATAAATTTAACCCTCATAAATTAAAAGACTTGTCGTTTTATATAAGCAACTTACTCCCGTTTTGTTTGATTTGGCGTTACCATTAACAGACTGCGTCGCGAATTGCAAATATCACCTGCGAGATTACTCTGGACTTAGGGTTTTTCTTTCACTACCTGTTCAAAGACTCGAGCTTTCTGCAATTTCCTCAAGAATTAGCTGTCCACAATCTGTAAAGTTTCTTTTACACAACTAAAATTTCAAAACCCATGTCTAAATTTCTCTGCAAAACCATTCTATTTGGAAGTCGTATTATAAGACCTTCTTCACCAACTAGTAATTTGGCTTTTCTTCTCGGATGGAGCTCAATTAGCTCAAATGAAGAATCTTTTACAGTTTCATACCTCAGAAACTCACTTGGGTTCTCTCCAGAAGATGCTTTACGTGCTTCTAGGTATGTTAATTTTGAGACTCGTGAAAAACCAGACAAATTCATTAACTTGTTCAAAAAGTACGGTTTCACTCAAATGCAAGTATCAACCCTTGTTAGAGTGATGCCTAACCTACTCTATTTAGATGCTGAGAAGATTATTTTGCCCAAGTTGGAGTTTTTGAAAGCTAAAGGCATTTCAGGCCCTCAAATGGCGAAATTATTATCTGTATTCCCTAATATCTTAGGAAGGAGTTTGACTAATCAGATTATGCCTTCGTACGATTACATGAGGAATTTGTTTAAATCCGATGAGATGCTCAGTATAGCTATTAAAAGAAATCCTGATATCCTCAAATACAATATTGAGAAACATGTGTCGCCTAAAGTTGATATTTTGCGGGAACATGGAGTGCCCGACTCCAACATAGCTACTCTAATGCGGCGCTATCCTAAAACTTTCATGGCGAGTCTGGACAGTTTCCAAAAGATTGTGTAGAAAGTTGAGGGCATGGGGTTTGATGCTTCGAAGTTCAACTTTCTTCTAGCGGTGGTTGCAATATGGATGATGGATGAATCAAGGTGGCAAAGTAAGATTAATGCGTATAAAAGGTGGGGCTGGTCTGAAGAAGATGTTTTCAAAGCCTTTAAAAGAAGTCCTTGGTGCATGATAATATCTGAAGATAAGCTTATGGCAGGTATGGATTTCTTCATCAACCAAATGGGTTGGAGGCCATGCCTTGTTGCTGAAAGCCCGGTGATCCTTACGCTGAGCTTGAAGAAGAGAATCGTCCCGAGATGTTCGTTTTTTCAAGTTTTAGTGTCAAAAGGCTTGGTGAAAAAGAAGGTTAGCATTCATGCGTTATTGATAGTTTCAGAAGAGAAGTTTTTGCAGAAATTTGTTGTGCCTTATGAGAAGGAAGCTCCAAAGCTGTTGAAGTTGTACAAGGAAAAATTGGATCTCTCAAGTGGATCAGACAGTGATGAGAATATATGAAAAGTATATTTCAGAGTGAGACAAAGCAATGTTCTACATTCTTATATCTTCATCCTAATCGCCCTTGTCAAGTTAGCTTACCAAATTGAGAACTTGCATTTGACCTCCCTCGAGTCCAAGAGAGAAAGCTTTTGTAAATAGTAGTTTATGTGCAATTTATGAGCTGCATGCTAGTTTATGTACAATATCAATTTAATGGACTACTAGTTAAAACCCTCTTTAAATAGTTTTGATTCTTGATCAAAATATAACTTAGTTTGGTTACAATTTTATTAGCTAACCGTTGTAAGAAACTTTTTTTCTTTGTCTGATCTTAAGCAAAGCTGTAGCATACAATTTCTAGAAATGGATTGTTTGGATTCAAGTATGTACACCAGGCAACTTCATTGTTTCTAAGATGTTTTATTTGACTTCATCAAGGAGTTGTTGGACATTTCATAGCCAAAAAAAAAAACACAAAAAAAAGGAAAACAAAACACAAAATAAAAACAAAAACAAAAAGAGTTGTTGGACATTTTATCCATAAATCTCCATCTGTTCAACCATGTTGAGATTTTTGAGAGTGAACTTAAAACGACATGTCATTCTTGTTTGAGAATTTCAACAATTAGAACATCAGTCTCTAATAAAATGACAAGTTCATTGTTTTCCACACACACGAAGGCTTAAACTGATCGAAAAATAAATTTTGGGGCAGCGATGATTGGTAAATGAGGTTTAGAGGAAGGGGAAAATTTGCTATATATACATATAAATGAATAAAATAAAATAGGATTAATTACAAAAATTTCCCCTAAATTATAACATTTGTAACACTTTGTCCCCAAACTTCAAAACATAATATCTGTTTCCCTGAAGTACGAACTATTAATAAAAATAGTCATTTTGTTATAATTTTAATAGCAAATTGACAAATAATTTTAAAATTAAGAATATTTTTGTAATCCTAGTCATAAAAACAACAAAAAAAATTAAAACTATAATAAACCTAGTATTTATTAATGATTAAAACCTAGTCCCATGCCCCTATTTGGCATTAGTTTGTTCTAACTAATTTTTCAATTAAAAACAGTATAAAACTCTCACATATTATAATAAAAGCAAAAACAATGACTACATTGTAAAACTCACACGTGCTACAATATTTATAATTCTTACCAATAGTTCTATCCACCATGCCAAACACCTGTTAGTTGTTTTAGACTCTGAGTTTAGATCTTTCTTTAAACCCTAAACGTGCATGTTTTTTTCTTTTTCTAAGTTTAAATGACATGTCGTTCTTCTCATAGAGAAAATAAACGACGTCTTTCAAAAAAATGACGAGTCGCTTTTATGTTTGTATCAATTGAACGACTGAAGGCCGTGATGTTTACCATACATCTCGCTTTTGACATCAAACTAAACGACAAGGATCAGGATGTATTGTTTATCATGTTGTGTCATTGTGTCCCTTGCTTTGGGCAAGAAACAATTTGCGGTTATTTTATAAAGAAGCAAACGACATGTCGATTTTTTTATCATATATCTTGCTTTTGACATCAAATTAAACGACAGGATATATTGTTTTGTCGTGTTGTGTCCCTTGCTTTGGGCAAGAAACGTTGTAGGTGAAGTATTCAAAGAGGCGGACAGAAAAGTGATAATTAAACATTAACAAAGGACTATTGATTTATTTATTTGATTTGGGCCACTAACATTAGCTAAAGGATCGTAATGCTAATGGGTAATGACTTCATATAGGATCACAAATCTGAGAAAAGTTTCCTTATCTTTCTGAGCAATTGTATGATTGTTGGGCTGCATTATATGATTCAAGGCTTTGATATTATGTTGTTAATTAATCTTTCAATACAATTGTTCGTTCAATGTTTCTTTCCTTGCATAAAAATTTTCTTTTCTTTTTTTCCTTTTTTTTCCCCAATTTTTCAGAAGACTACCGTTGAAAGAAACCCAAGTCAAGGAAGTACAAAGCTGAAAAGTTTTTTTTTTTTTTTTTTTAACTAGATTTAATAAAACTAGATTCTCACATAATCAAGCCAAAGGACCTTTTATTAAGCTATAACTTCTGGTTCTTTGGGGAATTACAGTTTCACCAAGTTAAACATAAAAATACATTTCCTCTCAAAGAAGAAGGGAAAAAAAAAAGTACCATATGTTATTGGTGTTGAGCAAGAATCCCATTTTTTATCTGAAAGGAAAGAGATATCATTTCAAAAATCAAAAGCCTCGATTTAAATTTGATTAAAGATTAGCATTGTTTCTGTCACTTGTGAGTTCCTTCTTTCTTCCCTGATTTAACCAGGTTATGCATTCCTTTATCGTATCTCAACAAAACATGAGGAGATCACCTGCTGTAAGTCGATATATAAACTTTTCTCCTTTTTTTTTAGAGGAAAATAAGAAAAAAGAAGTGCTTTTCACCGAGTATTTTAGACTCTTAAACACTCTCGCTTTCACAACTCAAGTGCTCAAGTATACACTCTGTTTGGTGAATGCTCCAACAGCCCTGCATTTCAAAGCAAGATCATGCAGTAGTAAACACCACAGATTGATTTACACACTCGTGCACACACAAAAAAAAAAAAAACCCTTCAACTTCTCCTTTCCTATAGAGTTACTAACAGCAGCCGTCTGTAGGCTCCCAACTATTTGGCAGAGACGCCAAAAAGAAAAAAAGGGCACGTTTCTCATTATCAAATTCAATCTCAACAGAAGACAATTGATTGACGATCATGCTAAACTCATTAATATGTGCTCCTACCGGTGTGATTTCTGTCATTTTCAAATTAAACAACTTTTTCATAAGATGTACCTTATTGTTTGCAGAAGGCTTCTCATACATGTTAGACAGGAGCTTCATCATCCCTGAGGTGGTCGTCTCCTTCGTCACAGTGTTACCCACGTTCTTCGACAATGTTAACGAATTACTCCCGAGACCTGTCTGTTAAGAAAACTCAATTCTTTATCATTCATACCTTCTGTTCTCTAATTCAAAAAAGACAAGTGCAGCTTTTTGTTATTTAGATAATTTTCCGTTTGCATCTTCCAGAGCGTAAAATTTGTTCCATTAAATTTTGTAATTGTGAGTGCGGTTCCTTCGTCGCTAGCCATTGCTTTCCATATTATTTTTATTAATTAATTTATTATTTATTTAGTTTTAAAATTATAATAAATAAATAAAAATAAATTTAAGTGGTCCAATAGATATGTATTTTTTAAAGGGTGTCAACCAAATGGTATTCAAAATTGTTATAAGGCTTAAGAAAAAATGCCTCTTTTCATGAAGGTAACGTACACCTGATGATAAATGTCTATAAATATCACATAAGAGGTCCTTAAACCTATGCAGTTTTATTCAAAAATATATCATCTCTCTAAAATTGCAGAAGGTTTAGAAGAGCCTCTTCTTTCACAAATTTTTCAAGAATTCTTGCAGAGAATCTCTCCATTCATTCTTCAGATTATCAATGGCTAGAGGTTAGATTTCTTTCGTTTACGTTTCCGCATTTAGATGATTTTTATGCAATTTGGATTTTGCATATATGAAATCATAATTTTGTATATGTAAATTTCTTACATTCCCTACTTCTATCAAGAGCCAAAAGTATGAAAACAAAAAATAAATAAGAACACACAACTGTTACAGAATAATTCACTATGATGATAAAATTTACAACAGAAAATTGCACACTCTCTCTCAAAATTTTTTCTCAAGTCTCTCCCTTTATTTTATGAGTTTTACTTTCTACAAATAAAAGAACTCAACCTATTTATTTATAGGTTTACACAAGTAAAAAACCTCAAAAAATCGCAAATCACGAACTTTAGGATGCCGACACGCACGGTCGCACGCTTTTGGCCGCATGAGACTTGCCTTGCGCTCCAATTTCCGTAGTACCTATGCAAGGCCGCGAGACTCCAAGTGTGGCTGCGCGTTACTTCTGTCTTCTATCGCAGCCGTACGAAAAACTCCTTTGAGTGGGGTGATATTCTGAAATGCTTTAAATTTGACTACACACTTCTTAACAAACCTAAGTGAATTTATCAGATAAGAAACCGTAAAAGTATGTTGAATTGAACTAGTTGAGAACAATCTTAGAGGGAAAAAATGTAGGTTTCAAGAAAACCCAGAATGCTAGTTGCTGTTAAAATTCTTAAACTACAACCTCCAAATAGAGTGGTTATGCGGAGAAAATCAAACATGGGTTTTGAAGTTGGAGAGGTATGAAGTCAACTTACAAATTGTTAAGAGACAATTGTCTCTGCCACCGAACAAATCGTGAGCTTTGGAGAGAAGGTAGGAAGAAAAGATTCCTAAGTAAAACTCTAAATCACAGATGAGACGACTTATTCAGACTCGTCCACTTTCTTATTGCCTGATACTGAGATGTCGTTCTTGTTTATGACAAACAACATGACGTTCCTTTTTTGTTGAAACAAACGACATGTTGTTAATTTATAATGTTGTCAGTTTCATTTTATGCATCTACGATGTTGTAAATTAAGCAAAACGAAATGACGTTTGACATGGATGCTTTTTCTTTATCTCCTTTTCTTTCCTTAAAAGTTAATGGTGGCTTGTAAAGTTATCTCATTTGGTGTCCTAATTCTAACAAGATAAAATGTTAAGTTAATTTTGATGAAACTACTATGTTGAGACAAGTAATAGAAAAAGGTTTCCCAAGGAGTAGACAAGAATAATAGTGCTTCACAACATAGTAGTTAAGGTATGTTATTTTGTGACCCAAAACTCATTCAAAGGCAAAGACAGAAAGGTAGGGCCACGGCGCTGCTTTAAGACAAAAAGGTAGGGCCGCGACGCTTGAAAGCAGCGTCGCAGCGCTACAATCCAGCGCCGCGACGCTTGAAAGTAGCGTCGCAGTGCTCCGATAGGGCCTGATTGTATATTTTGCGTTTTTATGTATTTTTGGGTTATTTTGAGCTAGGGTTCCTCATACATATAAATATGTTATATTTTTCATAGTTTACTGAGAGACACATTAGATAGACACATTAGAGAGTCACATTAGAGAGTTACAAAATTTCATGGAGATCATAGTGTTGAGAGTGATATAGAGAACTCAATCTTGTGAGTTTGTGAGTGTTTGTGCGAATGAATTTCTGTATTTGAGCGCTCTAAACATTGTTGTAATTTTCGTTTTGTAAATAGTGGATTGTTTCTCCTCTGCCTGTGGTTTTTTCACCATTTATTAGGTTTTTTCACGTAAAATCTTATGTGCAATTTTCTCTTTATTTCTTGTTGCTTGTTGCTTTGATTTCTAGCAAGGTCATTAACACAGAAGGTGACACTCTAGTAGCAGAGGAGGATACTAATGATGAAGGAAAGAGGTTTCAAGCTAACAACCTCGACAACAGCAAGAATCACTAGCAACAAGTAAACCAATAAGAGAAATTTGGAAACCTGCTTGCATGCAAATACAATGCCGATGGCCCATAACTCCTAATTGTAGAAGATGTTGCATCTTCCAACATTGAAACGGTTGGAAATGTAGAATCTAAAGAGTGGAAACAAGCAATAGAAGATGAAATGATGTCACTTTTAGAATCAGACTTGGGAGCTAACTCAGTTACCGTAGTGCACGAAAGCTATAGGGTGCAAATGGGTATTTAAGAAAAAAAAATGTTTTTTCTAACAGTAATTTGTTGTGCTCTAAGGGTTACATTGACTATAATGAGGTATTATCTCCCGTGGTAATCCATGCCTCTATTGATCTTAGTAACACGATTTCATTTTTGAACAAGTTCACTTTAGAAGATCACAACAGATAAGAATCTTGTAAATATGATGTCCAAGAAGGTAACAACCATCAAGTTCAAATATTTTTTGTACTTGACCAGTATCCTACAGGCTTGAACATCTTTGGTTAAATGGTACTTGTATGCGCATTTAGAGGCACTCTTTGAAGATAATTTTTGATCCATTTGGTAAATGGATTTGAATTAGTGATTTAATTTAAGTTAGTGTGATTTGAATTAGGATTTGAGTTAGTGATTTGAATTGTTATTCGAATTAACGTTTGGATGTACATTTAAGTTTTAATCTGAGTATGGAATAAAATTGAAATTTGTGTTTGGAGAAGTAGTGAAGAGAGTTTTTAATTTATTAATAAAAATAATAAAATATTAACGTTAATAATCTTAAAAAATATGTAATATAGAACTTAATTTATTCTTGTTTTCATTAGAAACACGGTGAAAAAAGAATCATCTCAATTGGATATCAAATAAAGAAGTTATGATTTTTTTCCTCAAATATGGGAGAGAGAATTTTGTTTTTACTATAGCAAAGATATCCAAGTATAAAAAATTTAAGGGAATGAGAACTTTAAAAATTTGGATTCTTGATACTTGAATAATTCTAATTTTGAGGTAAACAAACACGTATTCGAATGATTCTTAATACTCAAATTCAAACTTGAATCTATTGAGTTCAAAAAATACATGAAACAAACATATCATTTGTTTGCTTGGGATGCTAAGCGAGACCAACAAACTCATCGTGGTGGAAATTTATTGAAATTAAGCTTGTCTGTATTTGTTTAGGAGTCCCACGTCAGTTGAGAATGAATTGTAATGGGACTTTACTCCATTATAGATACGTCTCACTCCTTTTGTTTATGCATTTAAAAATCTTAGTTTTGTAGTCTTCATTTCAAAACATTGTTAAGTGATTTTATCCTTTTATTATTTTCCAATAGAAGAGCCAAATTAGAAGAAAGAAGTGAAAGTTTGTGTATTCGGTATCATAAGCTTCAAAGCATTGCAAAGAAAGAGCGACACTCACTCAATGTATTCTTTGGTACCGTAGAATATCCTCCACAGTAAAACTGCTACTTTTTCAAAACTAAAAATAATACTGTATATGTTGCAGTTGCAATAAATGACGTTTATTAACAAAATATATATAAATCATTTATAATATAAAATCCACTTTCTCAATGACCGTTTCAGCTCTTAGACAATAAAGACCAAAAGAATTTGTTCTTAAAGAGAAGTTTTGAAACTCATAATATTGAAAAAGGAAAACGTTGTGATTTTTTATTCGATGATCAAAATAAAGCCGTTGCGTTTATTACATGGATTTGGATTAGCATTATTGCCTGCAAGATATCTTAATCATTGATGGGTCATGGATTGAATACAAAAACAGTTGTAATCCAATGTGAAAAGTGGACCAAAATTTCAGCTCTGTTAAAAAACTGAACCATTTTGAATTTTTAGAAAAGCATCCGAGGGTTGGCCTAGTAGACAAAAGGCTGGTAGCAAAGATGGGTGACAGTGTTAAGGTTGAAATGGGTGAAAGTGCCAAGGTTGGTGGCAAAGATGCTAATTAGTGGGAAACAGACAAAGCAGTTCACCTAAAAGGCCACTTGACGATGATCAATTACAAATAGCTTGATTTGATTGCCCTTCATGTGACTAATGTAAACCCAATTCGTGCTCAATTTGGTGTGTGTCCCTTGCACTATGGACAATAAAAAAAAAAAACAATGATAATAATATTCTATTTTTTGTAAATAATAATAATAATATAATAATAATAATAATAATAATTCAGGTCTTGTAGATGTGCCTCAAAACCATGTTGCCCCCTCACGTGACATTCAATTTTGGCAGCATGATGAGTTTAATAAGTCACAAGAAGAACAATTGTGACCGTCAATATTACAGACCTCTTAAGTGCATTTCCATTAAGAACATAGGGGAAAAAAGATATGTTTCTTTTTAAAAAAATGTAACTGGATTTACATACTCTCCTTAGTACAAAATTTTTGCAGAATTAGAGGAATTTCTGGAGGATAGAGCACTAACTAGATACATTATATATTTCTAGCAAAAAGAGATAAAAAGGGAAAGAAAAGTACTACACATCTAATAGGCTATGAAGAGTAGGAAAAGAACAATCACAATAGAGGTGGGAAGTAAAACTACAACAATATAATTGTCTTTTTATCCCACAAATAATTCACATTCTTAAGGAGCCACACAAATCCATGTATATGCTGCAAAACAAGCAAAAGCAGCCAAGTATGAAGACTGATGAAGTGGGCTTCTAGTTGGTGCTGCGGAAACCGGCTGCATTGATCCGAACGGCGAAAATGCGGGCCCCGATGCGGCGAAGTCGTCCGGATTCGGAGGGCTTGGATTGGAGGGAATGGTGGAGACAGAGGAAGAAGTTGGGGTTGGCACAACTCCACCAGGTGAAGGCAAAAGTGGGGTGATATCCGGTGACAGCTCTTGGAAAGAAGAAGGAGGTGGGTTTGTGAAGTATATTGGAGGGGAAGAAGAAGGGACAGTTGTGGCTTTAGAGTTGAGCTGGGAAGAAGAAAGGGAAAGCAAAGGGGAGGCTAGGAAGGCCATGATTAGTACTAAATGGAACCAAAAAGAGGCCATTACAATGATGAAGGTATCGAATATGTGGCTCAGTGGAGAGTGCCCTCTAATGTATTTTGTGTTGTGTTTTGGGTGTTGTGAGAATTTCCCTAGAAAAGCTGAAGAGGGATTATGGGGGTGTGTGAGAGAGAGAGAGAGAGACAGAGTATATGTGTGGGCTTTTCGGTGAAGTTATGATTTGGAGCTTTTTTAAGGTATGACTAGAGGCTCTTGGGGGGTCAAGTGCCACGTGGCCGGTGGGGACTGGATGATGGTAAGAATACAGGTTGGCATGTTTTGGGGAGGGACAGAGATGGGTAGAATTCTTTTCTTCGTTTTTCTCTTTTTCAAATGATTTGTTTGAGTGAGAGAGGATGTATCTCTTTTTTGTTCTTTATTTATTTGGCCCGTGGATCTTGGCGTCTTTAGCTAATCCGGAATCAAAGGAAGTAGATTGAATTTTAAATTAACACGACTCGAATGCCAAAAATCACCCTTCACTGTGTCAGTTTGATGAGTCGGTAATTTGGAAATCATTGAAAAAGTTGGGAGGAAATTTTGTGGATGGGGCTCACGAGCGTAACAAGAAAAGTAGCTATCATTGCCAACCTCGTCGGTTCAATCATTTATAACCGTTTAATAAACTTAAAAACAATAAATACATTAAAAATTGTGATTAAGACAAAAATACCAATGCAATCAGCCCCTTTAATTTGGTACACACAAATTAGCCAACTCGGCTGACAAAGGTACTAAAAAATGATGAAACTAGCTGATCTTTAATATAAAATTTTTACGTATTATAATAAAAAATATATTATAATATAAATCTCAGGTATATTGTAGCCTAACTACATTTTAAAATACATTGTATCAAACCAAAAGTTTGATGTAAACTTTCAATCCGTGTTTTTATTTTTCTTTTTTCTTTTTCCCAATTTATCCTGTGACTTCACATTGGAAAGACAGAAAGTGAGAGAAAAAATTGCCAAGAGAATTAAATAGAACGTCACAAACTGAAACATGTAACAGTGTAAGACAATGATTAGCACGTTCACACCCCTTGTAAAGTAGGATGATGGATCCATTTTCAATTTTCAAGTCAACCGAGCAATCGATTTTATTCTTTTTTAAATTCTAGCTACGAAATCAGGAGAGACTGGATGTGAGCTAAGATTGATAAACGGCGAAAAGAGTACAGGACTTTTAATTGAATTTTTTGATAGAAAGGGCTATATGAATTGCTCAAAAGCAAGTTATAAATTTGGGAAGAAAAAAAACCATGAGAATGAAGATACAAGTATTATACAGGGATAAAATGCAGCCCAAGACGGGCTTAAGTAATTGTAAACACTAGGCAGAGAAGGATTTGGTTGACTCACCAAAATGAGTCATTGACCTTCTCCCCATGCCTTTCTTTCATGATCTTCCGAAAAGTCAATACTCCATGTGCTGGCTGCATGAAAATGAGAAAGGGGTTAATGAAGATTAGTAACTAGAATTCCAAGAAACATAGAAAGAGGGTAAAGAAAAAGACAGTACAACCGCCATGATTTTAAATGCAGCGAGGCAAACGCTGTAACTCTACGGCAACAAGTGAAGCGGCATTGGCTAAACCAGGGATTCCAGAGCTTTTGAGCTCAGAAAGAATGGCTTCAATCTTTGAAACTTCAGGTATAGATATGGACAATATCATTGCTTGTGACAGATACTGCTTACAAGCATAGCCAAGAGCGTGTAGCATTCGCTTCAACAGTAAGTGAGATATGCATCTACTCCATGACTCGAGAATTGCGCTGACCTTCGGAAGGTTGGTTAGCAGACCAGCAGTGGCTTCCCTTGGAGCGGCCTTGAGCAGCAAGACCACGCATTCGGAAGCTATGTCTGCCATATTTGCTCCATGGAGCCCACACAACTCAAGCAAAACCCAAACGTTGCTTCCAAAGTCTGCGATATCTATTATTCCATGTTGCTGATCTATTGCGCTGAATGCCTCCGGAGAACAATCACCTAATAGAGCAGGTTCCTTTGTGTTGATGAAGTCTTTCCTGCCAGTGACTGCTCGGAGCAGAAAAGCCTTGCAGAGGCCAAGTGTTGGTTCTAGAAAGTCTTCCATATCCTTAGCATAGACGAACTCCAGAAGATTTGCAATCCTCCTAACCACTTTTAATTTGGAGAGTAACTTGGATTCCATTTCGGGAGCACATGCCAGAGCCAGGCAAAGCTTGACATTACTAACATTTGCATTTGAAAGATCACCAAGCAAGAACTCAAAGCACTGTGAAATTGTCTTAATATGTAGAATGTCAGAAATTTTGAAGTAGTTGAACTCGATGAGCATCACAAGAAGCTTTTGTGCATACATGGGAATGGGGTCTTCGTCTTCAATCAAGGCGGGATAGAGAGGAAGAAAATGCTTATTAGAAATGGTCACCAAATCCTTCAACCTATAATCATCTTCATATCTTTCATTTAAGAGAATTGCCATAACATCAAACAAAATTTTAAGACACAAAAACCTGGCGTCACCATCCTTGTTGCCCTTATACAGAATAGCCAAACTTGGGAGAATTTCACAGATAAAAATATCAGGGCTTTCAACAATCACAGGTGATTCATCTGAGACAGATTCAAGAATTCTGAGAAGGGTTATTTGGAAGTCATCCCTACCCTGGAAGTCAAACGAAAAGATAGGTAAGTCAAATCAAGTTCAACGACATCCAATTGAAACAGATTATCTTTTTAGCTGAGACTTGCTCTCTTTTTAGGCTCTTTAAATACAACAAATACCGACTACCAACCACTGGGTCATTGAATATCCAGACCAATATCAGATGTCTAATTCCTTGTTTTCAAAAATCAGTAAAAACTTGAAATTTAGTTCCAATTTTAACTATTTTAAAAACTGAATGTGTTTTATTGCTTCTGTATCCAATTAAAATGTAGAAACGACTCCTCAGTAAAAATGTTGCTTAAAATGAGTTTGAAGCAATCGAAAATGTTTAATCTACCCAGTTGAAGCTAACTACCTGAAAAGGAGTCTCCGCAAGTTTGATCAGCTTTGCCAACTGCTGCAGCACCTGAGCATTGACCACCTTGTGCTTGAAAGAAGAGCTTCCAAGAAAATGAAGAACCACTGGAAGTAATTGGATATTACTCTTCGAAGCAGCTCGACTAGTAAGGGCAGACAGACCATGGCGCCTTCCTCCCATCAATTGCTCAACTTCTCCAGTTATGATATCCAACAAACCGCAAATAGTAGAGGCAGCGACATTTACGAATGCATCCAAGCACTGTTGCAGAAATTGATCCTTCTCTTTGGCCAGTCTGTCCACAACAGAGAGAAATCTTGCATTGCAAAAAAATTGTGGTAGCCACCTCCTACCATTCTTGCAAAGGAGGGCAACAAAAATGAGTGCCTTTCCTTTCAAAACTTCACTTCCATGCTCAATAAGAGACAAAACACCCGGGACGAGATTCTTATCCTCTGCTAATGGTAAAAGATACTTGCCAATATTTGTGAACATATGACTTCCATTCATCACTGTATTTAAAAGGTTTAAGCTGATTTGCTGCTCCCTTAGGCTACCCTTGACAAGGGCCGATGCCATATCCTTGAATGAGAGTTTTTCTATGACTGATTGAATGCTGTGAGGATTGAAACAAACTAAGCGAACCAAACACGACCCTGCTATAAGCCTCATGCTCTCCTGTTTCCCGACAGCCCTATATATATAAGATATGTTATTTATTAGATCCTGGCTAGTGAAACGAGCCACCCAGTGCACTCCTTGACTAAAAATGTTTTCAATAGTCCTCAAAGCATAAAGCTGAGTTATATCATCCTCTCCTTTGCGCAAAATAGATGAGACCAACAAGATTAGTGAATTTGGAACCTGTTATAAAGAAAACATACCATGAAGTTATATGAAGCAAAAAACAAAGAAAATATCGTGTAAAGGAATCAAGTCATCTAACTGGGAAAAATTGCCCCAAATTATTGTTCACGATATCCAAATCATGTGTAGAAAAAAAAATATATAAAGTCTAGCTAAGTAAAAATCATAATAGGGTTTTGACTTAGAAGTAGAAATATATTATTAACATAAAAAGTGCGATCGAGTTTGACATGATCGAGTGCATAAAGAATGAGTTTATCAAAAAAGTTGGAACCTAACCTGCCACCCAGTTGAAAAGCGGTTGTCCTTAGATGGAGATTCTGATGGATTCTTGTCTTTGGTATGCTCATTTTGGGTTGATATATAGAATAGCAACTCACCTAATGCAGCCATAGAAAATCTCCTCACTTTTTCATGTTTATCTCTTAGTCCATCAGTAAGTGAACCTAAAATTCCAGAATTTGCCAAACTGTCTTCAATAAAAGTAGAATGTCGAATCAATAAACCAATCAATGAGGCAAGTTGGATTCGCAAAGCCGAAGTCTTGGATTGTCGGAGCATTTTTACAAGCGTGAGCATTATCGGTCCATTGGTCAAGATATTGGCTGCATCAGCATTAGTGCTCAACATCTCAAGATATCTGATGGCATTCTGTTTCTCTATAATGCTAATGTTTCCATGCAATATGGCTATTATCTTATTATTGAGTGCATCAAAATGCTCCTTGGACATTTTTACAAACTCAGATGCTTGCAATGCCTCAAAGGGAAGTGAAGGAATCACATCCAACACTTTGTCAGACTTTCTACTGGGCATTACAGGTCTTACTGAGAGATCTGATGGATGCCAAAGAGCCTGTATAAGATTATCAGATGATTTTGTAGAATCAGACTCAAGAACAGATCCCGCGCCTTCTTTGATTCTCTGGTTTTTAGGTTGTGGACTAGTAGTTGGTGGGGTTGCAGCCACTTCGATGTGTTCTTGAGATGATTCCTGCCCAAATGTTCTTGATTTATCTGAGGTATCTGATTGCTGAACGATTTCCATTTCTTCAACCTTTCCATTATGCTGATTTTGGCTATACAACTTACCTGCAAGTGTACAAGCTTGGTTGCCAGATCCATCAGCTTCATCATGTCCGTCATCTTCAGTGTCCTCATTAAAATCGAGTTCCATATCAGTGTTCTCAATTTTGACTTCAGAATCATTTTCCGAATTTGTAGACATGGGCCTTCGGTAGTTTTCCTTCTCATTTTCTCTCTGCAAATTTGATTTTGCTATTTTTGAGAGTCTTAAGAGGTTCACGCCCCTGGTAGCACCGGAATTATGTCTTTGCTTTTCTTCAAGAACTCTGCCAGAAACCTTTGGTTGAGTTCTGCGACTGCCCGGAGTATTCTTAACAGGTGTCTCACTAGCTTTTGATGATGAATTCTGATCCTGCTTAAGAGCTCCTTTTACATCTTTTTCACGAGATTTTGGAGGTGTTCTATTTTGGGAAGGTTTATCACCATTACGCTCTGACAGACATGGCTTATCACACACTCCTATCGTATTAGCAAAAGCAGGCTGAAGTGGTAATGACACAGGGCTTAACTTGCTTCTCCAAAAAGCATGTCCACAAAGCTCCACCCACTGTATTCTGTCAGCTGGATCTTTAACCAGTAAAGAATTTATTAGATGTACAAAAGGACGGCTAGGAGAACCTGGTAAAGGTGGAGTTGGATCTGAGAGGATGGATTTTACTAGCTGTGTAAATTCTCTTCCAATAAAAGGAGGTCTCCCTGTGTAGCATTCATATAGTACACAGCCAAGTGCCCAGAAATCAGATGCATATGAATGAACTCCTCCATCTTCAAACAACTCAGGGGCCATATAACATGGTGTTCCTCGTTTTGCTTGTGGTAACTGAATACATGCATAAAGATGGCTCAATTAATTTTATACATTTAGTAAAAACACAAATTACATGAATTTTGAAGCCAAATCTAGAGAAAAGTCCATTATCAAATGCTAAAACAGTAATAGTAAACAGAAGATAAAATAACCTACCAAGGAAGAAGGGACCTTTGATATTTCAGTCAGTCTTCTAGCCAAGCCAAAATCACATAGCTGTTGTAATAAGATAGAAAAATTGCGGTTTATCAGTTCAGGAACAACGTTAAATAAACAAATAAACTACCAGCTGCCAAAAATTCCATGAAAATAGTACCTTTGTCCTCCCATTCTCATCCAATAGAATATTTGAAGGCTTCAAATCACAGTATATAATTCCTTTGGAATGTAAAAACCTGAATGCAAGTGTCCGTGTTCAGAACACAGCTCATAATAATTAAACAGGTGTATAAATCAATAAAAAGCCTGCACAATAATGAAGTTAGCAAATATTTCTTACTGCAAAGCTTTTAAAAGGTCATGAGCCAAGTCATGGATTGAACCTTCTGGTAGCTGACCATCCTGCACCCATTCATAAAACATTTAGAAAAACAACACCGAAAAGCTTCATCTGTTTTCACCAGTACGACAGACCACTGGCTCAATGTCAGGATATGGAAAAAACAAAAAAAAAAAAAAAAAACAAAACAAAGCTTCGGACCAAATCAATATGTTGCCAAATATGAACTAGTTATGAAATTGGCAACCCAATATTCACTCGAGACCTCAAAACAGGGTCCCAAAAAAAGACTCAACATTCGTGTTGTTGACGTGTCTTTAAAAATTATCGTGAAATTTAAAATTCAAACCCTTGACCTTAATCAATCAACAACACCCCACTTCACCTTGATAATTATACACCATTTATCTTTTGAATAACGAGAAATTTTATCATGCGGCATTTGAATTGTTGCTATATGAGCCAAGCCTTCATATGTATACTGATGGAATCAATTGCAATTATAGATTTCAATTAACAAAAACCCATGTCAAAATCAAACGGAAATTACACTATTGTTACCTGCTGCAGCAAGGTTCTGAGATCTCGTCCAACACAATATTCCAAGACTAACCACAAGTGAGCTGAAGTTTCGTACCTGATTCTCAAATTAAACGAGAATGTGACCAAAAAACACACAAATTTAAATAATTTTGGGTATATACACAATTATACATACAAAATACATAATTGTCAATTACATAAACAAAACATACACAAACTGCTATATTTGGAGCAAAACTAACCAGCAATAGAACTTCAAAACGTTTGGGTGGTCAAGATAATGGAGAATCCTAACCTGAAAACAGCATAAAGAAGCAAAAAATTACTCCAAAAAATAAAAAAAGAAAAAAGATACTTCAACTATTCGAAAGTTGCACAATGGCGAAATGAAGCAAAAATGGAAATCGCGAAAAAAAATACGAGCAAAACGATTAAAAAAATGGAGTATAAGCTGACTTCTTGAAGAATCTTGTTCTTGTGCGATTTATCGACACTCTTAATAGCGCAATACTCGACGGTCTTCTTCTTCCTTCCTTTATACACAGTCTGCACCAAATTCCCCAAAAAAAACCAAAATTCGAATCGAATTAGAAACTACAATCTACAGAATCGTAGAAAAAACAAACTGGAGATTGAAAATACTGAAAATCTGAAAGCGAAGTTGTATTACCGAGTATTTGCCTCGTCCAATGGCTCCATAAACGTGGTATTGATCCATTATAGCTCGGTTTTTTTGCTCGGATTTTGAGGAAGAAACTGAGAAGCGAGAGAGAATTTGTGAAGTAAAGAAAAAGAAATCTGACCAGATTTAAAATGGATTTCGGTGAGAAAGCTTTAGGAATTAGTAGCCGAAAGAGGTAGAGAGAGAGAGAGAGAGGAACTGTAGAAGAGGAGAGACAAAGATAGAGAGAAGCGGGAAGAGAGGAAAAAAATTGAAAATTTTGATTGAAAATCAATTTGGAAATGGAATAAAGTAAACCCAGGTGTGGTTTAGGCGCTGGGGTTGTCTCCAAACAGGGTCGTTCTGGCTTACTTTTGAAAGTGGGGATAGAGAGCGTGCGAAAACGAACAACATTTAAATGAGGATAAGCAAACTGTATGTCGACACGTGGTACACTGAGCTTTTTAGCAAATTATTGAGAACCTGGCGATCTAGTGCGAGTTTATTACTTTTGTGTTAGCGACGCCTACCCGCATTGTGAATAAACCCGCTACCATTAAGGTGGAGCCCACCGTGGTCCTCTTTTCCCTGAAAATGCCCGTTGTATTTCGATCCCTTTTTTCCCCTTGAAAATGTTGTTATGATTTTTTCTAATTTCTTTTTTTTGGAGTAAATAATGTTTTAGAATATAATTAGAACATAAACGAAAACCAAAAATACTATAGCTTGTAAGAAAAACATAATGAAAAAATTAGTTGAAATTATGTCTGAGGCTTCAAAGTATTCTAAAACATTCTAATAGATATTTTTATTCTTATAATCATATATTTTGAGGATGTAAAAAAATACCTTATATTTGAATATTGTTGGATTATATATTTTGAATTTTAATAAAGTGTTGGGGAACATGTTTGAAACTACAAGTTGAAACTAAAATACTGTAGCATGTAAGTACTTTATAATGTAACAAATTTTTACTTTACACCATAGCAAACTTTTAATTTACACTGCGTTATGTGAGAGTTTTATACTATAGTAGTTGAAACTAAAGGTTGTCAAATGAAGCTTGTATTTATGTCAAATTCCTACATTCTTTCTTTCAATTATTGGTCAATTTTGATGATCAAAGGACTTAACTAACCTATATATAAGCTAGAAGAAAATTTATTTTGAAAATCAAATCTCCTCCCTTTTTTTTATAAATTTGGCCATGTTTACCGAACCATGAAGTAATGTGAAGGAAAAGATAATGGCTTTAGAAAATAAAAGTAAAGTAACAGGAGTAAATATTATTCATTTTTTTGGTATTTACTCGATTATTTGATGGTGTAATTAGAAACAATTTCATTTATTTTCTAGTGTTTAATTATTTAGAAATGGAGGATCTTATTTAAGGTGCTTAATAAAATATTCTTTTTGCATGACCAATAGTAACATTTGAATTTAAACATCTAAATAAATATGGAATTTATTCCCTTTTATTAGAAATCAATATTAAAATGTGTGGGAGGATTGACATTCTCTTTTCATTACTTATACAGTCCTTAGGAGCACTGGTTAGAACCAATTTTGCTTGATAATACTGTAGCTTGTGAGAGCTTACACTATAACACGCTTTTTTTCTTGACACTGTAGCGTATGAGAGCTTTACATTGTAGCAACCAAAAATTTTACTTCTAACTCACATTGCCAAACACATCATTAGAAATGGAGGATCTTATTCAATATAATTATTAAAATATCCTTTTTATATAACTAATAGTTGTTAGACATATATGCCCTAAGGAGTAAAAATGTAATAAGTTTTTAGAGACATTTTTATCAATAAAGAATTTATTCATTATTTATATACCAAATCTTGTCCTCTTTACGTTCATATTTGTTGAATGTATGTTAAGCAAACAAAAGTCTGAGACTATCGGTCTAAACCTTTAAGAATTGGGCATATTATGGACAGATTATGCAGAAGACACGATTCTTAAGGTGATGGTCTAAAACATAAGATCCTGCAATCAAGGGAATAAAGTTGGGCGCTTTATTCATGTAAAGATTGTTATGTTGTCTATATCCCAATTGGAAGATGGTTTGTCTTGACCATCGAAGGTAGACTCCATGAATAGAAATATTGGCACGTTATCATAGGTGACAATGTGTTGGATCGGGACACAAAGTGAATTGATTTGGATTAATAATTCTGTCTCGGCAAATCGATTCACTTTAGACAATCATTTGTATTGTATCTTAATCCTGAGATGAATAGTGGGCCCGTTATCTTGATTTGTATCTTTTGATGTACCAAAGGGTGACACCCATATCTTAATAGTGGTATGCATGCCGGTATGCTGAAGGCATGACTCTTGATAACGTAGACCTGTTATTCATAGATATGGAATCCATAGCTCCTATTTAGGAGTAATGATATCCTCTTATATGCGTTATCCTGTAATTGAAAAACTGAAGCGCTCAACCATTTGGATACATAGGTGTAACCGAATGGTATACTATCTTTGGATAGTAAGTTTTCTGATGGTGAGATAATGGAACGTAAGATAAAAATAATCGAAAAGGTAAGACAGAACTTGTCCTTAAGCCGATTATGAATTATCATATGGGTATACGATACACTATGATATGTCATAAAGACTTAGCTATACGAGCTTCATAATTCTAGTTCAAGAGTGCAGCTCCAAGCTTTTAGTGGAGTAGCGTTAGAGTTGATAATTATGAAATATATATTTGGGATATTGGGTTTCATAATTATCGGGAGCTTGAACTATATAGGTCCATTTAGTCCCCTTTGCTAGCTCATAATATCCTGTAACGACACGACGTGCTTGTCCAATATTGGTAACTTATGTCGGATTTATTAGATTGGTTGAAATTTAGAAGAATCAATTAATTCATGTCTGTTTATCGGTTGAATTAATTTTGTGATAAAATTGATTCAAGATAAACTTGTTGAATTGTAAGGATCAGATAATTCTTGTTTGTTTATCGGTTGATTTAATTTTGAATAATTAGATCAAGATAAAATTGTAGAATTATTAGGAATTCATTTATTTTCTTAGAGATTATCTAGATAAAGTTGTTTTAATTAGATAACTTCTCTATTGGGTTATTTGAATTAAAACTGAGACTTTATCCTATAGAATCTCGGGTGAAAAATAAAAGATTCGCTGAGATTTTTTTTCAACAGTTTGGCCTGCCTATTGACAAATCGACCTGCCTATGCGCGAAAAAAAAATCACCCATTTTTGTGCAGATTTCAACAGATATTGATCCAAATTTGATTCTGATTCGAATTTTTGAGACATTATCTGATAAGGACTGACCTTAGACCCAACCTCTTTAAATAGGGAGTGAGTCTTATGAGTTATTTAGATCAATTGAAAGATTAAGAGTGATACTCTGCTAGTGAGAATCTGAAAACTCCCTGAGAGTTTTTGTTCACAAATCACAAACACTTGCTTTCAGTTCTCTCGATTGGTTGGAAGGAGAGTCACCTAGTGGAAGAGCTTTACGTGTGAGCCCATACTCACTCTGGTCGTGGAAAGAGAATAACAAAGAAGACCAGTTGGTTGAGGCTCTTCTGGAACGTTACTTCTCTCCATGTTTTGCAAGGGTTCTTCGGCACACAAAGGTTAGTAAGATCTGGTTAATTTATGCATATAGCATGTCAAACTTGTGTTTTGGAAATTACTCTGATGTAAAATTTTTAAAATTCCGCTACGTACTATTTTTTTCAACAATTGGCATCAGAGCCAGGTTTCTATATAAATTTACGAGTTTATGATCATGTTATATGTATAAATTTTGTGATCTTAATCTCTCTCCTATGCTTGAATTTAATTTTATAGAGAATTGGCACTCTAGGTTTCATGGATCGGTAGAGATCGGCCTGCCGACTGAGAGTTGAAAAATTTCCAGAAAATGTGCAGTTTTAATTTTATTTTTAGGACAATTCTGAGATACATTAAATTTGGATATGACTGAAAATATGAAGTATTCGATTCATACGGGATTGAAGACTTGAAGATGGGTATTACATGAAGAAGGATACAACTTGAGGATTCAAGGATGAAGAATCAATAATATGTCTCAATTATTTTCTTGTAATCTTAGTTTTCTATTCTCTAGGGTGGAGTCATAATATTACGATTATTTATTATTTTGCTTGTAGCTTTGTTTGTCTGCATTATAATATGATTTACCATGTATATTGATAACATGTCATATAGAATAGGGAGTGCCGATCATATTAAAATTGTTCATGCATATTCTTAAAATAAAACCTTGATTTCAAAAGATTGAGTGGGGGAAGGTTTTTGAAGAAAAAACCTAAGGCCTCCATCGTCGGTCCATAGGCAGAACATGGTGGTCCCGACCCCTAGGAATGGATTTTTATCATGTACCAGATTTGATATATGAGAGGATAAGGTATTTTAGCATGATTTATGGTTGCACACCTCTAGGTGGTGATTATAAATCATGGATAAAATATTGACTGAAACCTTATCATTGATACTTGACAAAAATCTATTAACTGAAGAGAATTATAATGATTGGAAATAGAACCTGGATATCGTCCTGTCCTTTGAGAAACTGAAATATGTACTGACAACCCCTTATCATCTCGAGCCTACAGAAGACTCAACTAATGAGCAATTCCAAGCGTATGATCACTGGAAAGATACTAATGATCAGGCATGCTGCTATGTTATGGCTGTTAGACATGGATGCCCTAAGGAGTAAAAATGTAATACGTTTTTGGAGATATTTTTATCAATAAAGAATTTATTCATTTATATATACCAAATATTGTCCTCTTTACGTTCATATTTGTTGAATGTATGTTAAGCAAACAGTAGTCTGAGACTGTCAGTCTAAACCTTTAAGAATTGAGTATATGATAGGACTGATTATACGGAAGACAAGATTCTTAAGGTGACGGTCTAAAACGTATGATCCGCAATCGAGGGAATAAAGTTGGGCGCTTTATTCATGCAAAGATTCTTATGTTGTCTATATCCCTATTGGGAGATGGTTGTCTTGACCATCGAGTTGGACTCCGTGAATAGAAACATTGGCACGTTGTCATAGGTGACGGTGTGTTGGATCGGGATACAGAGTGAATTAATTTGGATTAATAATTATGTCTTGGAAAATCGATTTACTTTAAACAATCATTTGTATTGTATCCTTAATCCTGAGATGGATAGTGGGCCCGTTATCTCGACTTGTGTCTTTTGATGTACCAAAGGGTGACTCCCACATCTCAATAGTGGTATGCATACCGGTACGTTGGAGGCATGACTCTTGATGGCGTAGACTTGTTATTCATAGATATGGAATCCATAGCTCCTCTTTAGGAGTAATGATATCCCCTTATATGCGTTATCCTGTAATTGAAAAACTGAAGCGCTCAACCATTTGGATACATAGGTGTAACCGAATGGTATACTATCTTTGGATGGTAAGTTTTCTAATGGTGAGATAATGGAACGTAAGATAAAAATAATTGAGAAGGTAAGACAGAACTTGTCCTTAAGCTGATTATGGATTATCATATGGGGATACGATACACTTTGATATGTCATGGAGACTTAGCTATACGAGCTTCGTAATTCTATAAAGTTCAAGAGTGCAGCTCCAAGCTTTTAGTGGAGTAGCGTTGGAGTTGATAATTATGAAATGAACATCTGGGATATTGGGTTTCATAATTATCGTGAGCTTGAACTTTATAGGTCCATTTTGGTCCTCTTTGCTAGCTCACAAAATCCTGTAACGATACAGCATGCTTTTTCAATAATTGGTGACTTATGTCGGATTTATCAGATTGGTTTAAAATTTGAAGGAATCAAATAAGTCATGTTTGTTTATTAGTTGAATTAATTTTGTAATAAAATTAATTTAAGATAAACTTGTTGAATTATTAGGATTGGATAATTCTTGTCTGTTTATCGGTTGATTTAATTGGATAAATTAAATTAAGATAAACTTGTAGAATTATTGTGAATTGATTTATTTTCTTAGAGATTATCTTGATAAAGTTTGTTTTGATCAGATAACTTCTCTATTGGGTTATTTGAATTAAAACTGAGACTTTATCCTATAGAATCTCGGGTGGAAAATAAAAGATTCGTGGAGATATTTACGCGGCAATTTGGCATGCCGATCTACGTGTTCGGCCTGCCAATTAGGCTGTTCGGCCTACCGATTAGCGAGAGATAAGATTACACGTTTTCACGCAGATCTTATCAGATATTTATCCGAACTTGATTATATTTCAAGTTTTTGAGACCTAATCTGATAAGGACTGACCCTAGGACCAATCGCTATATAAAGGGAGTAAGTCTCATAAGTTACTCAGATCAATTGAGAGATTAAGAGTGATACTCTTATGGTGAGCATCTGAAAACTCCGTGAGAGCTTTTGTTCACAAATCACGAACACTAGCTTTGGGTTCTCTCGATTGATTGGAAGGAGAGTAACTGGTGGAAGAGCTATACGTGTGAGCCCCCACTCACTCCGGTTGTGGATAGAAAATAGCAAAGAAGACCAGTTGGCTAAGGCTCTTTTGAAACATTACTTCTCTTCACAGGTTGCGGAGGTTCTTCGGTATACAAAGGTTAGTAAGATCTGTTTAATTTATACATATAGCATGTCAAACTTGTGTTTTGAAAAAATACTATGATGTTAAGATTTTAAAAATTCTCGCTGCGCACCTCACATTATTTTTTTCAACAATTGGTATCAGAGCCATAGGTTTTTACATAAATTTACGAGTTTGTGATCATACTATATGTATAAATTTTGTGATCTTAATATCTCCTATGCTTGAATTTAATTTTATTGAGAGTTGGCACTTTAGGTTTCTATAAAATTATATGTTGTCATGAATTATATGGTGAGTGTTCATTAATTAATTATGGTTGATTAAATTGTTATTTAATTATTTATTGATTAATTAATTTATACCGGTTATGGTTCCTTAGAGGTTAGAATATGTATCTAGGTTTTTCATGTAATTAGATAGCAGACTATCATCTTCGTCTAAAAATTGTTATTTAATTTTAAATTTGTGAGAATTTTGTAATTAAATAATTATTCGGAAAAGACGGAACTACAATGCGGATCTAAAAGATGGATGATGGCGCACCCAGGTATTTCCTGAGTCTTTAATTTTATATTTTTGAATTATTGAAAATAAAATTAATGAATTGCATTAAAATTGTATTTTCTGGAATTGAGATTTCTGCTCGGTCGGCATGCCGAACATCACAGTTCGGCAGGCCGATGGTCACAGATCGGCAGGCCAGACGTGTGGTTTGGTAGGCCGTCAGTGGGGTAGAAATCGGTTGGCTCTGCCGGCAGGCCGAACTTTCATGGGTCGACAGGCCGATCTTTTTGACCGACAGGCCGATGAAGCATGACAGGTAGGCCGATGAAGCATGACAGGCAGGCCAATCACCCAGAGCGGCCTGTCGATCGAGAGTTGCAAATTTTTCAGAAAAAGTGCAATTTTTGCGGTACAGATTTAATTTTATTTTTGAGATGATTCTGAGAAACATTAAATTTGGATATGACCAAAAATATGAAGTATTTGATTCATACGGGATTGAAGACTTGAAGATGGGAATTACGTAAAGAATGATATAACTTGAGGATTCAAGGATGAAGAATCAATATATGTCTCGATTATTCTCTTGTAATCTTAGTTTTATATTCTCTAGAGTGGAACCATAATATTACGGTAATTATTATTCTGCTTATAGCTTTGGTTGATTGCTTTGTTTGTCTGCATTATAATATGATTTGCCATGTATATTGATAACATGTCATATAGAATAGGAAGTGCTGCTCATATTAAAATTGTTCATGTATAATTTTAAAATAAAACCTTGATTTCAAAAGATTGAGTGAGAGAAGGTTTTCGAAGAGAAAACTTAAGGCCTCCATCGTTGGTCCATAGGAAGAACATGGTGGTCCCGACCCCTAGGAAGGGATTTCTATCATGTACCAGATTAGATTTATGAGAGGATAAGGTATTTTAGCATGATTTATGGTTGCACACCCGTAGGTGGTGATTATAAACCATGGATAAAATATTGAAACGATGGTTATACACTCACGTTAATTTTATTATTAACCTCCCCTATGAGCTCTGTTAATAAAATTAATGGCCAAAGAAACGATTATTAATATATGCTGGATCATACGGGTCCTGGATGGCATATATTAATTAGGAGAGGATCCGTGTTCCTGATTGAATTTGGCAGGACTCCCCTAGGAGCTTGTTGAATTCTGAGTTGAGAATTATCGTTGTAAGGTTGTGATATTTTCAAAGTTTTGACACATAAACAAATTTGTATGATTTTACATGATTGTGTTATCTTACTAAATTATTATGATATGTTTGCTTATGTTTGGTATATGATTCTTTATCGTAGATTAAAAATATCTAAAAACGCTTTATCATCGATACTTGACAAAAACCTGTTAACTGGTGGGAATTACAATGATTGAAAACGGAACCTGGATATCGACCTGTCCTTTGAGAAACTGAAATATGTTCTGACAACCCCTTGTCCTCCCGAGCCTACGGGAGACTCATCTAATGAGCAATTCCAAGCGTATGACCGCTGGAAAGATGCCAATGATCAGGCCAACTGCTATGTTATGGCCAACATGAATAATGTGCTGCAGGCTCAACATCAAGATTATGAGACTACGAAGCAGATCTTGGATAATCTTGAGGACATGTTTGGAGGCCAGGCCATAACAAAGCGGCAAGGGGCGCTTCAAAAACTCTTAAACTATAGACAGAGACCGGGGACATTTATAAAGGAGCATATGATGTTGGTCATAGGTTACCTCGCTAAGGCTCAAACCAATGGAGCCGACATCGATGCTGAAACTCAGATGACTATGGTCTTTGAAACTCTGTCTAAGGAATTTATTCTATTTAGAGCTACATTTAATTTAAGCAATAGACGAGATATGACCTTGACAGAATTAATGAAACAGTTACAGGAGTTTGAACTACTGATCAGAGAGTCTCCAGCGGGTGGTGAGGCCAACATGGTAGCTGCTTCTGGTTCCAACCCCAACTCTGGGAATGGAAAGAAGCAACGGACCAAGAACGAGAAGTTTTCTGTTCCTGCTAACACCAAGAGCAAGAAGAAGAACCCAAAGAAGCTTAAGTGCTTCTTTTGTGGAAAGGTCAGGCATATTAAGAAGCATTGCAAGGACTTCCTTTTCAAAGGAGGTAGGTGTGATCTTTTGTATTTATAAACTTGTTTGGTTGAGGAATCCAATGACATTTGAGTCATAGATTCCGATGCAACTAATCATGTTTGTGTTGCTCTGCAAGGGTTCAAAGAAACGAGAAGTCTGTTACATGAAGACTTCACGCTTCGGATGGACGATGGATCCTTGGTCTCAGCGGAAGCAGTGGGAGACGTCCATCTTTACTTTGATAAATGTAGGAATTTATTTTTGCAAGATTGTTTTTATGTTTCTAAATTTAAAAGGAATTTAATTTATGTATCTTGTTTATTTAAAGACTCCTACGTGGTATCTTTTAATGAAAAAGTGGTGATTCTTAAAAACAAATCTTTTATCTGTTCTGGATGGATGCAAAATAATCTATATTTTATCAAACCTAAGATGGACTTATTGCTTAATGCTGAGATGAATGATAATAACTCTAAAAAACTTAAAACTTCTCACTCTAATAAGACGTATCTTTGGCATTTACGCCTTGGTCACATTAACCTAAATAGGATTCAAAGGTTGGTAAGGGATGGACCTTTAAGTCACTTAAAGGTGGAATCTATACCTCAATGTGAATCTTGTTTAGAGGGTAAAATGACCAAAAGACTATACGGGTCTAAAGGCAATAGGGCCGAAGAGGTTCTAGAACTTGTGCATAGTGATGTTTGCGGACCGATGAACATCCAGGCACGAGGAGGGTATGAGTACTTCGTCACTTTTATTGACGATTACTCAAGATATGGGTATGTGTGCCTGATGTACCACAAAAGCGAAACTTTTGACAAGGTCAGGGAGTTTCGGGCTGAAGTGAAAAAGCAATTGGATAGACCTATAAAGGCACTTCGATCCGATCGAGGTGGGAAATACCTTTCTAATGAGCTTTTGGGACACTTGTTTAAAAATAAGATTTTATCCCATTTGACTGTACCAGACACTCCGTAGCAGAATGGCGTAGCGAAGAGAAGGAATAAGACTTTGTTGGACATGGTCAGGTCCATGATGAGTTATTCATCATTACCTTTATCCTTTTGGGGATATGCACTACAAACTGCATGTTATCTTTTGAACAATGTGCCCACAAAATCGGTCCCTAAAACTCCTCACGAGTTGTGGACAAGAAGGAAGACATCCTTAAACCATATTCGCATATGAGGATGTCCGGCTCATGTCCTGTTTAAGGATCCGAATAAGTTGGAAGCACGTTTGGAACTTTGCGTGTTTGTAGGATATCCAAAAGGGACTAAAGGGGGTTATTTTTATAACCCGAAGGAAAATAAAGTCGTGGTTTCTGCTAATGCAACTTTCCTTGAGGAGAGTTACATGGATGACTTTGAACCTCGAAGCAAAGTGGTGCTTAAGGAGTTAAGGAGTGATCAGATCACTCCGGAGGTTCTGAATGAAACTGTTCCGATCAGTGTAGAAAAACCAAACAAACTTGAACAATAATCTTAGGGGCTTTGGCGTAGTGGGAGGATCGGACGTCAACCTGAAAGGTATATGTTCAATAAGGAGGTCTTCTTGGCTGAACCGGATGAACATGATAGGGATCCTTATACTTACGCAGAAGCTATGGAGGATGTTGATTTAAAATTATAGACAAAGGCCATAAACATAAAGATGAAGTCTATAGAGACTAATCATGTCTGGGAGCTTGTAGATCTTCCCAAATGGGTAAAGCCTATAAGGTGTAAGTGGATCTACAAGAGGAAAAGAGGAGTGGATGGAAAGGTCAAAACCTTTAAGGCTAGACTGGTAGCTAAGGGTTATACGCAAAAGGAAGGAATCGATTATGAGGAAACCTTTTCACTTGTAGCCATGCTTAAGTCCATCCGGATTCTCTTGTCCATAGCTGCCGCTCTCGACTACGAGATTTGGCAGATGGATGTCAAGACGGCTTTTCTGAATGGCTATCTTGATGAGTCCATTTATATGGAATAACCATACGGGTTTAAGGTCATGAGTTAAGAGGGTAAGGTTTGCAGGCTGCTAAAGTCAATTTATGGACTTAAGCAGGCTTCTCGTTCTTGAAACATAAGATTTGATCAGGTGATCAAGACTTATGGGTTCTCACAAAATGTGGATGAACCATGTGTTTACAAACACATAAAGGATGGGAATATCATTTTTCTACTACTCTATGTAGATGATATTCTGCTAATTGGCAATGACGTTAGGGCGTTGTCATCGGTCAAATTATGGTTGACCAAGCAGTTTGACATGAAGGACTTGAGTAAGGCTAATTTTGTTTCGATATCCAGATCTTTCGGGATAGGATGAACAAAATGCTAGCTTTATCCCAGGCCGGCTACATAGATAAAATTCTCAGGAGGTTTGCAATGCAGGATTTCAAGAAAAGTGGACAACCATCTAAGTCTGAAATTACTCTTTCTAATAAAGACTCTCCAAAGTCTTATGAAGAAAGAGAATACATGAAGAATGTGCCTTATGCTTCGGCAGTGGGTAGTCTCATGTATGCCATGCTTTGCAAACACTAGATATAAATTATGCGGTCAGGATTGTAGGTTGATTTCTGGCGAATCCAGGATCGAACCATTGGGTTGCGGTAAAGCATATTTTCAAGAACCTGAGAAAGACTCGGGGGTATATGCTTATGTATTTGGGTAAGGACTTGACTCGTCTAAGATACACTGACTCAGATTTTCAATCTTGTCTGGATTCTAGGAAATCGACTTTGGGTTTTGTGTTTACTTTGGGCGACAGTGCCATGAGTTGAAGAAGTGCTAAGCAATATTGCACTTTAGATTCAACGATGGAGGCTGAGTATGTGGCAGCTACTGATGCTTCGAAAGAAGGAGTGTGGCTCTACGAGTTCCTTGGGGATCTTGAGGTAGTTCCTGGTATGGATAAGGCGATATCATTGTACTATGATAACAGTGCAGCGGTAGCCAATGTTAAAGAACCAAGATTTCACAAAAAGAGTAAGCATATTGATCGGAAGTATCATGTGATAAAGGACTTCGTTAAGGGCCAGCATGTCACTGTGTGCAAGATCGCGTCAGGAGACAATTTAGCTGATCCATTTATGAAGACACTTACTGAGAAAGTCTTTGAGAGGCATGTGGAAGCTATGGGGATACGAGATTTGTCATATTTACTCACTTAGTGCAAGTGGGAGATTGTTGGACTTGTATGCCCTAAGGAGTAAAAATGTAATAAGTTTTTGGAGACATTTTTATCAATAAAGAATTTATTCATAATTTATATATCAAATCTTGTCCTCTTTACGTTCATATTTATTGAATGTATGTTAAGCAAACAAAAGTCTGAGACTATCGGTCTAAACCTTTAAGAATTGGGCATATGATGGACAGATTATAAGGAAGACATGATTCTTAAGGTGATGGTCTAAAACATAAGATCCGCAATCAAGGGAATAAAGTTGGGCGCTTTATTCATGTAAAGATTGTTATGTTGTCTATATCCCAATTGGGAGATGATTTGTCTTGACCATCGGAGGTGGACTCCATGAATAGAAACATTGGCACGTTGTCATAGGTGACAATGTGTTGGATCAGGACACAAAGTGAATTGATTTAGATTAATAATTCTGTCTTAGCAAATCGATTCACTTTAGACAATCATTTGTATTGTATCTTAATCCTGAGATGAATAGTAGGCCCGTTATCTTGACTTGTGTTTTTTAATGTACCAAAGGATGACACCCACATCTTAGTAGTAGTATGCATGCTAGTATGTTGGAGGCATGACTCTTGATAACATGGACCTGTTATTCATATATATGGAATCCATAGCTCCTCTTTAGGAGTAATGATATCCTCTTATATACGTTATCCTATAATTGAAAAACTGGAGGGCTCAACCATTTGGATATATAGGTGTAACCGAATGGTATACTATCTTTGGATAGTAAGTTTTCTGATAGTGAGATAATAAAACGTAAGATAAAAATAATCGGGAAGATAAGACAGAACTTGTCCTTAAGCCGATTATGGATTATCATATGGGGATATGATACACTATGATATGTCATAGAGACTTAGCTATACGAGCTTTGTAATTCTATGTAGTTCGAGAATGCAGCTCCAAGCTTTTAGTGGAGTAGCGTTGGAGTTGATAATTATGAAATGTATATCTGGGATATTGGGTTTCGTAATTATCGAGAGCTTGAACTATATAGGTCCATTTGGTTTCCTTTGCTAGCTCACAACATCCTATAATGACACGACGTGCTTTTCTAATAATTGGTAACTTATGTCGGATTTATTAGATTGGTTGAAATTTGAAATAATCAATAATTCATGTATGTTTATCAGTTGAATTAATTTTGTGATAAAATTGATTCAAGATAAACTTGTTGAATTGTAAGGATCGGATAATTCTTGTCTGTTTATCGGTTGATTTAATTTTGAATAATTAGATAAAGATAAACTTGTAGAATTATTAGGAATTCATTTATTTTCCTAGAGATTATCTAGATAAAGTTGTTTTAATTAGATAACTTCTCTATTGAATTATTTGAATTAAAACTGAGGCTTTATCCTATAGAATTTGATTCTGATTCGAATTTTTGAGACCTTATCTGATAAGGACTGACCCTAGACCCAACCTCTATAAATTGGGAGTGAGTCTCATGAGTTATTTAGATCAATTGAGAGATTAAGAGTAATACTTTGCTAGTGAGAATCTGAAAACTCCCTTAGAGTTTTTGTTCACAAATCACGAACACTTGCTTTGGGTTATCTCAATTGGTTGGAAGGAGAGTCACCTAGTGGAAGAGCTGTACGTGTGAGCCCACACTCACTCCGGTCATAGAAAGAGAATAGCAAAGAAGACCAGTTGGTTGAGGCTCTTCTAGAACGTTACTTCTCTTCACGTTTTACGAGGGTTCTTCGGTACACAAAGGTTAGTAAGATCTGGTTAATTTATGCATATAACATGTTCAACTTGTGTTTTTGAAATTACTCTGATGTAAAATTTTTAAAATTTCGCTGCGTACTATTTTTTTCCAACAATAGTAACATTTGAATTTAGACATCTAAGTAAATATGATATCCATTCTCTTTTGATAAGAAGTCAATACTACAAGATGTGAGAGGATTAGCATTCTCTTTCTTTATTCCCTATATTGTGAGTGGCCTAAAAAACTGTCATTACAGATTTTGTAAGTAAACATATTATTTAAATGGAAAGAGAAGCATGTCTTATTTTTCTTTTCCCTTTGATGCAAAGTAAATGCGGCTTTAATGAAATGCCTTTTATGAAATACTAGTGACGTTTGAACTTGTAAGAAAACTAATACATACATCAAGGCTTAGAGTGTGACAAAATGCAAATAGCAAGACTATAAATAGCATTATTAGCTAAAAAGTAAGGACGAATTTTATAAATTCCCTCAGATCTAGATCGCTTGTACTAAAATGCCCCCCAAAATTAAAACGTATCTGTTGTATCCCTTAAGCTATAATACTTTTCTATTCACCAGCTGAACTATGAAATGTATTATTTTCTGGACAAACTAATACTTGTTATCTTCATTAAAATGACAAATTCATTAGTTTATTCAAATTCTTTAAAGAACCAACTTGAATTACAGTAGTCCTGCACTTTTCCTACATATTTTCACGCTTTGAGCAGGTACTCTAAAGATAGAATTATGAGAGTTTGGTGCCTCGCTATTTAAAATGAAGGGACATTCATATTACCTATAAGTATCATATCTTATTTTAAATCAAAAGAAAATTCGATAATTCTATCTAAAAAACAATGTTTCAAAGTTGGAGCAATATCGTACTTTAAGGGCACAATATATACGTTTCAGAGTTTGGGGGACATATTGATACAAGTGACGTAGTTTAAGGGAATTCGTGAAATTTACCCAAAAGTTAACTATCAAAATTCCAACAAAATAATCATAGCAAATAACACCACTTTTAACTGGAGAGATAAAATCATTAATATCATTTATAACACAAGCTCTAGGGAGAGATAATGTTTAGGTTTAAAAGCGTAAGTCTCATATAATCTCAAGTATAAGGTTGTTTAAGTAATAAAACTCGATGAATCTAAGGTCGATCCTATAGGGAAAAGGTATTGCAAAAGTCTAACGTATTAGTTATTCTATTTTTAGCCAAAAATTTTAGGGATTAAAGTTAATCATTTATAATATTTAAGCATTTTTTATTTTTTATATTTTTATATTTTTAGTGATTTTTTTTGAATTTCAACAACAATAATATGACCTAAATTAGAATGATAAATGGAATTTTAACAAGTGCAATTAAATAAAAGATTGAACTTTAACAATAAGTGCAAATTAACTTAAAAGAAACAACAACTTTAAACAACGCTGAGTATTGAAGGTTCTATTCTGGCAATTAACTTAAATATGTTTTAGCTTTTCTAAAATTATTTATTAAAATAATTTAAGTATACAATGTGTCATCTTTTGTCTACAATAAATCAAGAGTTGTAAATCATTTAAGATCCGTTTGGTAAATGGATTCGAATTAGTAATATTTGAGTTTGTGTGATTTGAATTAAGATTTGAGTTAATGATTTGAATTATTATTCGAATTGACATTTGGATGTACATTTAAGTTTTAATATGAGTATGGAATAAAATTAAAATTTGTGTTTGGACAGGTAGTGAATATAATTTTTGATTTATTAATAAATCTAATAAAATCTTAATGTTAATGATCTTAAAAAATATGCAATATAGATCTTGATTTATTCTTCTCTTCATTAGGAACATAGTGAAAAAAGAATCATCTCAATTGGATATTAAATGAAGAAGTTATGATTTTTTTCCTCAAATATAGAAGAGAGAATTTTAATTTTTACTGTAGCAAAGATATTCGAGAATCAAAAGTTTAAGAGAGGATGAGAATTCTAAAAACTTGGATTCTTGATACTCAAATGATTCGGACTTTGGGGGAAACAAACATGTATCTAAAGGATTATTGGTACTTGAATCCAAATTTGAGTCAATTGAGTTCAAAGAATGCTTGAACCAAACATACCCTTAATGTGTTAATTTATGTCTATAATGCATCAAAAACTCATTTTTAATAAAATTGTATAATTTTGAAATTAACTAATTAAAATTACCAACAAAATTTACAGTCAAGCATTTATGATATAATTTCTTATCTACGAATAATCAAAGTATTCTTAAGCATTATCCGTACCAGCCTATGTCTATGATGAATCAAAACTTAGTTTTGTAAGAATTTTAGCTTAGTTAATATGAAAATCATAAGTTTTTTAAAAATGATTTTGACATTATAACAACTTAAAAAATTTTGAAAAACTAAAAATATTTACTTTAATTTTGCTAAAATTTCCTTCTCTCTCATCGGCAAAAGGAAATTTAGAAAAACATATTAAAAGTAAAAACACACATAATTTTACAATATAAACTTAAAACTATTTTACAAAAACTTAAACTAGAATCTTAAGAAAACTAAAATTAAACCTAGAACTACATTTTTACAACAGGAAAGAAATTTCTCACAAGGAGAATGAGTGAGTCTTACAAAGCACGAAGGGGGTATTTGTACTAGAAGAAAATTACTATTTACATAATTTTTTATTTGTTTTATTATTTTATTTAGATATTTTTGACGCCAAATGACTATAATGCAATTTTGAGTGATTTTGAAATTTTTGAACTAAATTAAGATCAGCAGCCCACGTTTCTATTCTGCTTCAATTCATTTATTAGATCTGATTTTGTTTGATATTTACTGATTTTCTATTTTTTTCTTCTTTTCTTCATGCCTAAATTAGCCCTAAGGTGCTTTAGATTTTCTTTATGATCTAGTGGAGCGTGGCATACCAGACTTGCGTGGAGAGGCATTGAAGACAGCTGATCGCATGAACTTTGACTGGGTGGACAAACCGGATTAGAGAGCTGGAAGGAGGCTTAAGGACCGTTGGATGGGTGAGCTAGTCAGCTGATCGCAAGTTAGAGAAAAAGTGCACAGTGGAGCTCAAAGTAGTAGATTTCGCAAAGTAAGGGGTACACGTGGATGCCTGAGATGCCTTGGGTTGCTTGATCCAACGTCTCAACGACGCCATGTGGCACTCTTTGATTTTTATTTTATTGTTTTGATTTTTGATGCATTTGAGGTCATTTTTACGTGTATTTGCACTGTTTTTCTCTATTTTTTTTTGTAGATTTCAAATCTAAAATGAAATAACAACCCAAAATTAATTATTTTACATGCATACTTTTTACAATAATTTAAAAATATTTATTTTACAATAAACCGCACAAAACACTCTAAAAATAAATAAAAACTTATAAAATTAACAAACCTTAATAGATATATTACTTAAGACTCGTAAATATTTTTAGAAATATTATAAAATATATTTACAAACTAAAATTTTATTTTCAAACACTTTAAGACTCAAAATAAAATCACACAATATTATTTTTACGGTTTTAATTATTTTTAAACTAATTAATTATAAAACACGTAGAAATGGTTCTAAAAATTACTAAAAATGTTATTGAACATAAAAACACACTAAAAACATGTTTTTAAAATAATTTCACATAAACACACTAAAATACTAATTAACACACAAAATCTATAACTAAGAGATTTGACGTGAAATGTGAATGCAAAATGATGATATTTAGCCATAAGAAATTTGTATTTTCATAATCTCATGAAATACAATAAAGAACAATAATACGAGTTACGTTAATAACATTTGTTTCACTTATCTGACTCTAATAGCCCAAATAATGTACTAACTGAACTCCTTCCTAAACAGGTATACATTAATGTGTCGTAGTATGCGTGACCATTTTAAGTGATTTTGAAGCTACAGGCCCACAAGAATGGGAGTTTGATAGGCAAAAGTTTCAAATCATTTAGAAGAGTGATGATCGTTTAAAAAGGGGCTAAATTGACAATTTTGAGAACTTGATCCTCCTCTTAAGTTCTAACTATTTTGAACCAATTTTGTTTACAGTAAAAACCATTATTGTTCTTATTTTCCTTCACAAGCTATAGTTTTTTAAACACCAATTTTTGTTTTAAAGTTAATGCAATATTTAGTTCTCGTTTTAAACATTTTACATTTAAAAAGTCAATTCAAAACCACCATTTAAAGCATATAGTTCAAAACTACTAATTTAAACCATACAATTTCAAACCCGTGTACCAAACGAATCCTAAGAATTGTCACTAACTGTTGGAATAGTTGGAGTCTAAATGTAAAGCGAGTGTGTTGTAGGCAACTCATAGTCTGGTTTTGAAAACTTGTAAAGTGGAGTAACACTTTATAATGCATTACTCTTTTGAACGGTTGATGATGTGTGTACATGCACACATAATGTGGGTACTAAGGTTGTAGGGGCAGTTTTGGTGCTTCATGAAAATGCAATCAAAAAACAATTTGCAGTGATAATGTCGTAAGCAATCTTAACTAACAGGAGCAAATGACACTTTAAAAAAGAGCATCATATGTGTTTCAAGTTTTCATTTCAGATTTTCAATATCAACAATTGTGCTCCTCTTCATCTATTATCATCACTCCGATAATCCTTTACACAAGGATCAAATTCTCATTCACCATCCCATGCTCTGAAAGGCTCCACCTTAATTGCTTGGGCTTGTCTTTTGGTTTCCCATAAGTGCCCATTGCGTTGCACATGAGAATTTCCACTAGTACTTGACCAATTCTTTCTATTGTAAAGCTCAAGGCATTCTTTCTTTCCCAAAATCCATGTCAAAGGGGTTTGTAGTAGTGACAAGATGGGCTTGAGACAATGCAGGGTGTGTTTGAAAACTAAGTTGAAACTTAAACACTGTAGCATATAAGAGCTTTATACTGTAACAAACTTTTGTTTCACTATAGCATATAAGAGCTTTACACTATAATAGTTAAAACTAATGATTGCTAAATAAAACCGCAATGGTGGAGGTCAACTCACCAAGGGAATAAAGCAGAGGTGAAGGTAAGCTTAAAACATGGGACAACGGGGAGGGACTACGCATTTGAGCTCGCTAGAAGATTATAAGTCCTGTGGTGGCAGAGGCAAGAAAAAATAAAGGGTTCTTTACACTGTTGGGCCTAAGGATATGAAATTAAGCTATGCCTTTTTCAAATAAAATGTATCATGAATGAGATATATTAAAGTGATGAAAATGGCTTAGAAAACAAGCACATCTAGGAAAAACTTTTTTTTGAATGAAAAAAAAAAACCCGAATATTGACTAGATGACACTTCTTGAATTTTTTTTTACTTTGGATTTATTTTGTTATTTTTATTTTTTTAAATACTTGCCTTTTTTCCCATTTTATCTCCCTTACAACCAATATTAGTGATATTTGGTATTACATTTTGATTGAAAATGGACAATTTACTAACGCCGAAATTGTATATTTTAAAAGCTTTAGGGTAGTTAAACGTCCAAAACTAACAGTGTATTTGGTATTGTCAGTTTCAACTAAAACTTTTGATTGTTATAGTACAAAGCTCTCATATGCTACAATGTTAAAAAAAAAACGTAAGCTACAGTATAAAATTGTCGCATGTTGTAATGTTTTTACTCAAAATTGGTTACAAACATTAGTTCGAACCAATTTTCCTAGACACCCTATAAGTGTCACGTGCTAAATTGAGACAGTGCATATATTTAAAGACCAATGTTGTAAATAACTCTTAAACAAATGGGGAAAAACATTAATATGGTGTTTGGCTCATTTGTTTGAATTGGACAAATTTATGCTTGAACTGATTTTGCTGCCGTGTTTTGTCTCATATAATTTAAATCGATTGTTGAGTCGATGGTTTGAACATGTGATCTAAACATTACATAAACATAAGGGGTCATATCAAAATCAGTCCTTAAACAGGGAAAAAGTGCCAAAAGCTGTCCAAATGTGAAATAATAAGTAGAAAAAGATCAAGTATGACATCATTTTGTTTTTTTAAATAGTTTTCTTGACTTTTAAAAGTATTTTTGTTGTTAACATGTTTGATAATATTGACTTTGTTTTATGCTATTATAGGTCAAGAAAATTAGAGCTTAAGTTTGAGGTCAATGTTGGAGGTGAGAGCCTAGGTTGGGACAAATAGATATTCGGTAAAGAGGTTGAGAGTCGAGACTGAGGTGATTGGGGCAAATATCATAATTGGGATTGATCTTGCTCCCAACATTCAACCCAAATTTTGGCTCACTGTCACTCCTCGTTATGATAGATCAATTATAACTATGTGAATTTAAAAAGGTGTATTTAAAAAAAAAACTATTTTAGATAAATTCAAACATCACATCAAATTTTAATTTTAAAATTTTAACTGTTATAGTATAAAATTGAAAAACATGCCGCACTTTAAAATGCTCATATGCCAAGTTTGAGCTTTAAGTACCAGTTTAGTTCTCAAATATTCACAGAATATACATCCAACTTTGGACCATATTTATGAGTTTAAATCCACATGAATCCACGTGAACTTGCAAACGATCTCAAAAACTTTTTTGTTCAATCTAAAAAGGATATTATTTATAGCTTTCTTTTTGGCGATCAGTTTAAATTTTTTTTTTGGAGGTTAAAAAAATGCTTTTAGTGGAAGAAAAATGTTTTTTAGGGGAAGAAAGAAAAGAGAAAAAAAACATGTGGACCCTTTACGGCATTCCTTATTGTCAAGAGAAGGAGACAAACGGCGTCGTTACTTCCTAATCGCTTTGCCCATCATTTCCCATGCCCTTTCGCTCCCGAAAAGCCCTAAAACGACAAAATCCTCTTCTCCGATCGAACTCCATCGTCTCTGCATCGGTTGAGCGATCGGATCACATCGGAACTCTCTAAGATCGAAGAAATATGGAAGCTTTTGGCTAATTATAGTTCCTTTATCTAGTAATTTGGCTTAATTTAAAAGGTGAGCTTCTTTCATTTCCGAAGAAACCAAACCTAATAACACTGAAGGTTATACTCTCACACATTCTTTTATTTTTTTCTCACTTTCTCGGCAACCAAACAAAATCTACTGAGATTTTTATGGAAAATTGTGGCTCACGAAGTCTTTTACCCATTGTTTGATTGATTTGTTAGCGAGGTTTTTAGGTGTTTTGATAACATTTTAGGTTTACTTGAGCTACGCAATTGCTCATTTATACAAAATTAGTAACAATTAGGGCTGGGAAATTGCATTGTTGTGTGTATTTTGTAGCTTACGATGGATTATGGTGGACAAATTTTTGGAAATGGGAAATTGTTCGACATTTGGTGGGACTGGAATATAAAATTTGGTCGTTAGGTTTGAAAAACTTTTAGTTGATGCAGTAGATATTTTGTTCCTGATTTTATGAAAAATTTTCCATGAAGAAAGGTTAGAGCTTGAGTTGATACGCGAGGACTCTCTTTTTTGTTTATTATTTTTTTAAATTTTTAGTTCAAAGGAGATGGCTGCGCCTGTGCCTGTTCCTTCGCATAATGTCGAATTGGAGGCGGCAAAGTTTCTGCACAAACTCATCCAAGATTCCAAAGACGAGCCATCTAAACTGGCAACTAAGCTTTATGTGGTCCGTGTTGCTAGATTTCAACAATTATTCTCTCTTTCTATGGTTCGGTTGTTTTTGGTCACTCTTCTAAATTTGGCATGTCAAATATTAGATATTGCAACATATGAAGTCGAGCGGGAAGGAACACTCCATGCCATATCAAGTAATATCAAGGTAAAGATTTTGAGCGGTTCGAATTATTTCAGTCATGTGATTCTTTATTTGAGGAAATTATTTTATACTTTGATTTCATATTCTAAAATGACGTTTGGTTAATTACTCTTTACATGCTTACTGATATCTGTAAGTTTGTGGCTGTAAAGAGAATCTTTGACCGCGTTGCTGTTCTCAGCTTACCCGTATAGAACATAAAATATAGCTTTTAATGTTTTTTGAGCTGGGAAGGATTTAGTAGCCTTGATACAATCTATATATCTCGTAAAATGAAAAGATGAATTTGCTATTTATCCTGGCATCGGTTGTCATATATATACATATATTCACACTTAAGTAGTTTGTTATTCAATTTTTTCTTCTGCATCCTTTGGGTATATATTCACACTTAAGTAAGTTTGTTATTCAATTTTTTCTTCTGCATCCTTTTGGGCCTAACTGTTTGATTTTATCTTTCTTTAAGGGCTATGGAGACTGTCATCAATCAACATGGTCTTGATATTGAAGCTTTGAAGTCGTCACGCCTTCCTGCCGCTAGTGGAACTCAAGCAGCTGATTCTGCAACTACACAATTTGGAGGTAATAAAATGATTGTACCAAAATATCCATTGCCTCTCCTAGATTGCTGTTAAGAACTGCGCTTGTTTATCTGTTATTTCTAGTCGACACATACACACCGGCTTTTGTGTGTGTGTGTGTGTAAACATATTTTGAGAATTTTTTGGGATCTATATTTAGTAGCTGGTATATGTGCAGGGTCTTCCCAAACCGTAGGGGCTGCAAAAGATTCCAAAATGGGATTGCCTGAAAATGAGGTGTCCAAGATGGATCCCTTTGCTTCGAGCAGACCACCCATTGGTCCAAGCAGCGCAGGACATGAGTATTTTCAAGGACCTGGAACTCATCGGAGTAGTCAATCTTTTGACCATGAAAGTCCATCCAGTTTTGACTCTAGGTCAGCTAATTCTCAGTCACAGGAAAGACAATCAAATCAAAAGGATGGCAAGAAGACTACCACCAAGAGAAAGAGGGGAGATACATCCGTACCTGCAGAACCGCAAAATGATAATGCTCAGCAACTTGATGCTCGCATTACTGCAGTTAATCCAAGGAAGGGGAAGATGAGCAAGGTTGAATCTTCTTCTGGTTTTGCTATCAAAGGCGGTGAACGTGCTAATTTTAATATTCATCCAGGTAGCAGCCCCATGGAACAATTCATATCATTATCTGGTGGTACGAGACCTTTGATTAGGCCTAAGCAAGAGGGTCAAACTTTAATGGATAAACAGTCAGATCCGATAAACATTAACAATTCAATGACTAGGCCTCCCAATTCAAAATTTCCTGAAGAAACTGATGTGTCCTCAGGTCATAATCCCCTGTCACAGCAGCAAGTACCTTCTTTGGGTCACGGCACTGGGGGTTTATGGAATCAAAATAAAACTGGATCTCAGGTTCCTCGGTTTTCTTCTAATGTTGTTTCGGGTAATGCAGAAATTCCACTGCAGTCGTCTACTCCTACTCTTGGAACAGGTAAGGAGTATCTTTTGTTAACTATTTTGTATAAAATGAAAACTTTGGAGATGGTAGAAATAAACTAGGAGCAGAGGTTGGTGCATTGAGATTTTGAGTCTCATAAGCTACACTAGCATCATAAAAAAGTTTTTTTTTTTTTTTTTGCCAGTATATCTAAATGAAACTATGGAAAAGAATCATAATTTTAAGTGGTAGTATGTTTTGACTTGCTTTTACTCTAGTAATAGATAGGAATAAAAAACTGTTGTTAGTTTGCATGTCTCATGAGTTGGTATCTGACATGATGATGTGGATGGAAATTATATATTAAAAAAAAACATAGGTTCTTTTGGAAAGGTTCATGGAGGGGTCCAGGTAGCTGCTGGTTCATTTCCAACAGCAGAATTAGGATTCTCAAGTCCAGTGCATTTTGGTGGGTCCAGCCTTGCCCCTGGAAAGGTTTTGGAGCATGATGGGGGAAGTTCAAATAAGTTAGCTGATGCAGGGAAACTTGCTCAGGTACTAAATTTCAGTCACTATTCACTGAGGATATGTTGCCTAATATCCCTTTGTCTTTGTATTGGATTTCTCTAGTCTCGCAAGATAGAGTTGGCTTTTGATAGATATAGGATCTGTAAGACGTCATTTATTTTTGCACATCTGTCTTGATTTCTACACCCAAAGCTGTTTTTCTGTGATAATTTTTGATGCCGGGTGAGCAGATTAATGTTGCCTTCCCTTTCCACCTTAGCCCCCTTGCCCTCTATTCTATGTGGTTGCCTTAATAAACTTCATCTTGGAACTGGCCTTCGATTTAGTTGGTCTTAGATGAACAGTTCTGGCTATTATTCTGTCGTGAAATCACCAAATTGGACATTGATATTGCTAAACCATAGCCATGTCTATGGTTGCAACGTGTAAAAGGAGCTTAGCTTTTATTTTTTTTAATATATTTATGATTTTATTATCAATATTCACTAATAATTATTTAGCAAAACACTGTTCTGTTTATTGAAATTCTAATAGCTTGTTGGTAACGCACTGTAAAAAATTTCAAATTATGAGCTACTTTCTATTTTATATTGTTTCGCAAATTTTTTCTTTTGAACATTTAACAACATAAACTTATAAATGCTTGTAGCGAAACAGCTCCTGGAAATGAATATTTTGCTATTTGTTTTGACTTTTGCCTCGGACATGGAAGTAAACTTTCTGAGTTTTTGTGGTTCTATTCCATAGCACAAGTTTAATTATGGCTCTGCATTTGTGGTTCTATTCCATAGCACATGGAAGTAAATATTCACTAATAATTATTTAGCAAAACACTGTTCTGTTTATTGAAATTCTAATAGCTTGTTGGTAACGCACTGTAAAAAATTTCAAATTATGAGCTACTTTCTATTTTATATTGTTTCGCAAATTTTTTCTTTTGAACATTTAACAACATAAATTTATAAATGCTTGTAGTGAAACAGCTCCTGGAAATGAATATTTTGCTATTTGTTTTGACTTTTGCCTCGGACATGGAAGTAAACTTTCTGAGTTTTTGTGGTTCTATTCCATAGCACAAGTTTAATTATGGCTCTGCATTTGTTGTGTCTCGTTCTGCACATGTATTATGTGTGATTTTCTTCTCAGTTTCTGTCACAGAATTTGTGTTGTCACGTACAAGTATTGTGTCATGCTCTTGTTTCTTAACTGCATTTAAATAGATACAGATATGTAGACCCTTTAGAAATTTTGTGCAGCATGTGGCATCATTGGTGGAACTGTTAATTTGCTGCAATATATTAAGTTGCTTCTGTTATGTGATGGTTTTGTAGGCTGGCAGACAAAACAGTGTGTCTGAAATGAATATGCTCAGAAGTGCAACGCCTAGAGATGCAGGAAAATCTCCTGTTCTCCAGTCTCCTGTATCTGCTGGGATGCCTTTCAAGGAGCAACAATTAAAGCAGCTGAGAGCCCAGTGCCTTGTCTTCTTAGCTTTCAGGTTGATACGCCTTAAGTTAGCATATCTTACGGTAGCCTCTTAGTGGAGATCACTATTGTGCTAATAAACTTTCTTTCAGTAGGGTTGTGCTTAGTTGGGTTTTTTCTATGTGCAGAAATGGTTTGATGCCAAAGACGCTGCATCTTGACATTGCACTTGGAAACACTCTTCCGAAAGATGGTAAGTAATTTCTGATTATGTATGAATTATTTCTGATTTTGTTAGTGAAGTCCATTTTTCTTTTTTAACTCTTCAAATTTCAGGCAGTGGTGCCGATGGATCTCGTAAAGAGTTGTTTGACCATAAAGGAAAAGTGCAGTCCTCCAATGAGACCAATAATGTGCCCGAGATGACAATGCCATATGGGAAGATGAACAATGCATGTGAAACTGATAAAATCCTTTCAGGCACCCCATCCATTGGAAGATTCCAAGATGCTGAGTCCTTGTCTAAAGAAGCCGGGAACCAAAAAATGGAGGAGACTAGTGGGCCACCCTCAGCCCATGCTGTTTTTTCCGAAGAAAGAAAACATCTTCAGAATTTAAGAAAATCAGATTCTGAAATGCAGACTCAGGAATCCATAGCTTCACAGGCTGGTATAACAATGCCTTCACAGCATGATTCTTCTGGTGCAAGGGCTGGTCTTGATGTTAGTGCTACTGGGGACAAAATGGAAAATGGTCATCTTCAAGTTGGAAGGGCCAACCAATCTGTCTCCATAATGGCTGTGAATAAGCAGATGAACTCTGAAACAGTTGGCTGGACCACGGTTGGTAATCATGATGAGGTTTCTAGGGGAGTTCTTCCAGCATTGTCTGTTCAGCATGATTTGGTGCCTGAAAGAAAAGGTAGTGCACCCAGTCAGGTTCAAAAACTTGGCAACACTGCTAGTTCAGGGAATATACGTGCTGATAATAATTTATCTTCTCTTTCCTTGAGTGACTGCTGGAAACCAGTTTCTGGAATTGACAATAATCATCATGCAATACATATGTTGAAGGATGCTAATATCATTCCAAAACATTTATCACAAGGTAAGAACCATGCTGCTAATAAATTTATATTATTAAGGGTCTGTTTGGTTCATGGATTCGAAAAATGGTGGTTTAAATTTTTTTTAGTTTGAGATGTGAGTTTGAAAAATGTGGGTTGAAACTGTAATTCGAATTGATGTTTGGATGTTAATTGATTTTGGATTTGAGAAGATAATAAAATTTGAAACTGTGTCTGGATATAAAGACTTGTGAGAAAAGGTCTCAAAACTTGAGTTTAAATAACTTGAAATAAGGGGGGTTTTGAATCTGCATCCAACCTACTCTTTGAATTCAATGTTTGAGATTGAGTTTGAGTTTGTTTGCCTCCAAATGCTTGCTCGACTCAAAAACTAGATTCAAACTCATTGAACCCTTGAAACAAGCACACCCTAAGTCTCCTATTGTTTCATCTTTCTTTGTGATCATGTTACATGTGAATTGTGATAGCCCTACTGCAGATTTTTTTAAAGGTTTATTAGTTTGATTATGAGGCTTTCAGACAGGAAAAGGGCAGTTTCTGTTACTGACACTAAAATAGTATTGCTTAGAGGATGGTAGCTTTGTACCTACTGATGTGCCTCCTTCTCCAAAGTACACTATGTCAGAGAAATGGATTATGGATTACCAGAAAAGGAAATTCTTGCGTGAGCAAAAATGGGTTCTGAAACAACAAAAGACAAAGCAAAGAATTGTGACACGTTTTCACAAGCTAAAGGTTTGTGCTTGAGATAGCTTTCATTTTATACCAAAATATAATTTTTGATGTTCACTCTGGATATCTCATTTCCATTATGAGGCTTATGTTAGAGCAGCCCAACTTGGATACGTTGACTAAGCTAGTATTGTCTGTCTGATGTTGTTCCAGTCTTAACATTTTATGCTCAATTACATTGGGGCCTTGAGCACTAGGTATTTTGAAAGAATGTCATGTGACCATGTCTTCATCTCTCGACTATTGAGTAACAAATTCTTTTTACCCAACTATTCACACAGAATCTTTTTATTTGTTATTTAATATATTGTAGCCTTTTCCACTCGTTACCATTGGTAGTCCTGTGCATGTCCATCCATGTACGTATTTATATGTGCAAAAATTTGATTCCAACTTGCAAGTATATCAAGGCAAATGTATGGCCTAGTGTTGCCATTGTCTTGCATTTGACCTTATGTTTTATTGCATAATGTAGGAGAATGTGAGCTCATCTGAAGACATATCTGCAAAAACAAAGAGTGTCATAGAACTCAAAAAGCTGCAGCTTTTAGAGCTTCAACACCGACTTCGGAGGTTATTGATTTTTATTTTATGTCCCTATTGGTTACGTATCAGATTTTTCTTTGATAAATTATCTGTTCTCACATAAATGATTCAAGTAGTTACCTTTCATTCCCTTCAAGTCTTAATTAAATTGTTTGTCTTTTAAGATTAGAACTCTTTATTATTATTTTTGGAATAGAAGATTGGTACTCTTTTGAATGAATATATCAATACTTTTCCACAAACTTCTTATGTAATTATTTGTTAATTATGAAAATTTGAAGCCTCTATTTTATTTTTTTACAGATGTTAGAAAAACTTGTGGTGTGGTGTAGAGATCCTCGGGAAGTTTGTTAGGGTTAATCTTGATTTTATTATTTTTTCAGTTAGAAAACAGAATCTATAGAATAATTGCCTGCGAGCAAATATTTAGGAATATCTAGAGTTAGTTAGTTTCCTGATTTTTAGGAATATAGGATTCTGCATTGTCTCTATATATTTGTACTCATTAGCTTATGAATATATCAGAAAAAATTAATTCTGAAACAGTTTTATGGTATCGGAGCCACACGCTCTATATTGCGACTCTTCCTCTCGTTTTTTTTTTCTCTCTTCTCCTGTCCGTAAAAAACGACGATGAGTGCAGAGCAGGAGGTGTCCTTGTCAACAACATCTCAGGTGCCGGTTCCAACTCAGACATCTGCATCCTTTGGAGAAGGGCAGTCACTGCAGATAACAAATCACAAACTCGATGGAAGAAACTTCCTTCAATGGTCTCAATCAGTACTCCTTGTGATACGAGGGCGCGGCAAGATGGGCTATGTTACAGGAGAGATTCGTAAACCTGAGGCTGGTGATCCTTCCTATGCTTCATGGGAACTTAATAACTCCATTGTCATGGCATGGCTCATAAACTCGATGGAACCTCACATCAGCCGCACATATCTTTTTCTTCGGACAGCAAAAGCTATATGGGATGCTGTAAGGGAGAATTACTCAGACCTGGAAAATGCCTCTCAAATCTTTGAGATTAAAAACAAACTCAAAGATATGCGGCAGGGCTGTCTTGATGTCACGGAATATTATAACACTCTTCAAACTCTCTGGCAGGAGCTCGACATGTACTACGAAGCAGACTGGGGAGATTTAGAAGGTAATGTCAAATTCAAAAATCACCTTGATAAGGAACGTTTGTACGAATTTCTGGCTGGATTAAACAAAGACTTGGATGAGGTGAGAGGCAGGATTTTGGGAAGAAGACCACTTCCATCCATCGGCAAAGCATTTGCAGAAGTCCGACGGGAGGCCAGCAGACGCCGTGTCATGCTCGGGAAAAGGGATCAAATGATCACTTCAGCTGGGGAGCGACCTATAGAAACCACGGCCTTTGCAGTTAAAGGCTCTCCTGATCGAACAAATGGAGACCAGAAGGAGAACTCACGAGGAGGGCGTCCTTGGTGCAACCATTGCAACAAAACAGGCCATACTCGGGAAAAATGTTGGGATCTCCATGGCAGGCCCCCAAACGCCAGGATCAAAGGTGTGAACAACAGGAGCAAGAGCTATCAGGTAAAAGCAGAAGAAAAAGGTGAAAACTTGGGTACCAATGATGAACAAGTCAATGTCCTTCTAAGCAAAAGCCAACTCGAACAGCTTCATAAACTTCTCAGCCAGCCCACCTGCGGTAATGAATCAACTACAGCAATATGCAGTCTTGCACAAACAGGTATGCAATCTTGTACACAACAAAACAAGCAGCAGCCCTGGATTTTTGATTCTGGGGCCACAGATCACATGACAAGTAACCGTTTGTTATTTGATTCTTACCAACCATGCAATGGAAAATCAAGGGTAAAAGTTGCTGATGGCACCTATTCCTATATTGTGGGCCAAGGTTCTATCCGACTGTCAAAAGCAGTCATTCTTCAATCAGTGTTACACGTTCCCGGTTTAGACTGCAATTTAATTTCCATCAACAAGCTGACTAAAGACCTAGGCTGCATTGCTAAATTTTCTCCACATTTGTGTGAATTGCAGGAGCAAAGATCGGGGAAGATGATTGGGACTGCTAGAGTGGAAGGTGGACTTTATTTCTTTGGAGATGATGGATGTACTGGGAAACAAGCACTAAATACCGAGAGTGCATCTTCTGTGTCTAGTAATGATATAAAAAGATTGTGGCACAATAGGTTAGGCCACCCGAATTTTCTTTATCTTAAACGTTTGTTCCCAAAATTATTTGTCAATAAAAATCCAAGTTCTTTTTACTGTGAGTTCTGCAATTTAGCAAAGCAATCTCGAACATCATTTCCACCCAAAGCTTACAAAGAGTCTCGCCCATTTACCTTAATTCATAGTGATATTTGGGGTCCCTCACGTGTTAAAAATATCTCTGGAAACCGTTGGTTCATAACATTTATTGATGATCACACAAGAGTTTGTTGGCTCTACCTTCTCAAAGAAAAATCTGAGGCAGGAAAGACATTTCAAACATTTCACTCTATGATTAAAAATCAGTTTCAAACATCAATTCAAATACTTCGTACAGATAATGGAAAGGAGTACTTTAATTCTTTTTGAGTGATTATCTAGCAACCAATGGGATCATACACCAAAGTTCTTGTCCTGACACACCACAACAAAATGGTGTCTCAGAACGGAAAAACCGTCATCTTCTTGAAGTCACTAGGGCTCTAATGTTCACTATGAATATACCGAACTATCTTTGGGGTGAAGCGGTCTTGACAGCCTCACATCTTATTAACAGAATGCCTTCCCGAGTCTTGAACTTTAACTCACCATTATCAGTTCTGTTGAAAACCTATCCCTCATTTCGCCCACTTTCTGATCTGCCCCTCAAAACATTCGGGTGTAGTACCTTTGTCCATATACCTAGTCAACACCGATCCAAACTTGAACCCAAGTCAGTTAAATGTGTGTTCGTAGGTTATTCACCCACTCAACGTGGATTCAAATGCTATTCACCCACACTCCGCCGCATGTTTGTATCCATGGATGTGTCATTCAATGAGTCTCAGCCTTATTTCTCCAAGCCTCCTCTTCAGGGGGAGACATTAAGTGAATATGAGCCTTGGGAATCACTTCAGTCAGATATTGATACCACCGTGCGGTCTCTTCCAACTCCCCTTCCTATTGTGTCCTCCACGAATAATCTAGACATGGGTAGTCCAGAAACAAAGGAAAGTCCCTCATCTCTGTCTCCCTCAACTCAATCTCGGTTGAAGTCCTTAAGTCCAAGTCCATCCTCTCGGTTAAAAGAACCTAATTTGCTTGTTTACTCACGAAGAAATCATCCTCAGAGAAATAATAACCTTGAAGCTCAGCCATCTCAAGAATCTGAACCAAACTTGGCTCCTAGTCCGGAGATATTTGAGCCCAAAACCCATGGTCAGGAATTTGTCCCTACCAGTATCACAGATATGTCTGCTGGTGATTTATACTTACCTATTGCCTTCAGGAAAGGTACAAGATCGTGTACTCAGCATCCTATTTCAAGGTTTGTTTCATATGCTAAACTATCTCCTGGATTTCGAGCTTTTACTGCATCCCTGTCAAAGACTGAAGTTCCAAAAAATATACAAGATGCTCTTGCAGATAAAAACTGGAAGCAAGCTGTGTTGGAAGAAATGGGGGCTTTAGAGAAAAATGATACCTGGAAAATTGTTGAGCTACCTAAAGGTAAGAAGATTGTTGGGTGTAAATGGGTATTCACGGTTAAGTACAATTCAGACGGAAGCATCAGCAGGTACAAAGCGAGACTTGTAGCCAAGGGATTTACTCAGACCTATGGGATAGATTATCAGGAGACGTTTGCTCCTGTGGCTAAACTCAATACTGTGAGGGTACTATTGTCATTGGCAGCTAATCTCGACTGGCCACTCCAACAATTGGATGTAAAAAATGCTTTTATCAACGGTGACTTACATGAGGAAGTCTATATGGATCCTCCACCGGGGTTTGAGAAGGCTCCCAACTTAGCATGCAGATTAAAAAAATCACTCTATGGACTCAAACAATCTCCTAGGGAGTGGTTTGAAAAATTTATCCAAGCAGTAAAAAGTCGGAAGTTCATTCAAGCACAAACTGATCATACGCTCTTCTTCAAGCATTCTAGAGAAGGAAAAGTTGCCATTTTGATAGTATATGTGGATGACATTATCATGACAGGAGATGATCAAGAGGAACTTAGTAGATTGAAGGAGTATTTAGCTGGTGAATTTGAACTCAAGGACCTCGGGACATTGAGGTATTTCTTGGGTATGGAGGTTGCAAGAAGTAAGGCAGGGATTATGGTTTCTCAAAGAAAATACGTGCTTGATCTTCTACAAGAAACAGGAATGTTGGGATGTAAAAATACCGAGACTCCCACAATGCCAAATAATAAACTTGATAATGAAGGAGGTGAAAAAGTAAACTGCGAGCAATACCAAAAACTTGTAGGAAAATTGATCTACCTTTCCCACACAAGGCCGGATATTGCATTTGCTGTGAGCATGGTTAGTCAATTTATGCATTCACCAAAGAAGAATCACCTTGAAGCTGTCTACCAGATATTAAGATACTTGAAAGGTACACCAGGAAAGGGACTACTCTTCAAAAGGGGAGATCACAAGTTAATCGAAGTTTATACAGATGCAGATTGGGCAGGCTCTATAGTCGATAGAAGATCCACTTCAGGATACTGTACTTACATATGGGGAAATCTAGTAACCTGGAGAAGTAAAAAACAAACAGTTGTTGCTAGAAGCAGTGCTGAAGCAGAGTTTCGGGCTTTAGCTCATGGGATATGCGAAGGAGTTTGGCTAGGAAGGTTAATGGATGAGTTGAAAATGCCTATGGAAACACCAATGAGGATCTACTGTGACAACAAGGCTGTTGTGAGTATAGCACGGAATCCAGTACACCACGACCGCACCAAACATGTTGAGGTTGACCGCCACTTCATCAAAGAGAAAATTGGCAACAGAAGAATTTGTTTGATGTATGTTCCGACTAGAGAGCAAACTGCCGACATTCTTACAAAGGGACTTCATAAGCCAAGTCACGAGGATCTAGTTAACAAGCTAGGAATGCACGATATTTACATACCAGCTTGAGGGGGAGTGTAGAGATCCTCGGGAAGTTTGATAGTGTAGAGATCCTCGGGAAGTTTGTTAGGGTTAATCTTGATTTTATTATTTTTTCAGTTAGAAAACAGAATCTATAGAATAATTGCCTGCGAGCAAATATTTAGGAATATCTAGAGTTAGTTAGTTTCCCTGATTTTTAGGAATATAGGATTCTACATTGTCTCTATATATTTGTACTCATTAGCTTATGAATATATCAGAAAAAATTAATTCTGAAACAGTTTTATGTGGTTTAAAATGAAACAATTTGAGGTGCTCTTTTTGGGGAGAGGGAGTATTCGTTCATTGGGGTTTTCATATAACATTTGATTTCATGTCTTAGTCTAATTGAGGTTTCTCTTTCAGTTTGTCTTTCAGATATAATGTTTTTTGCACTTCTGTATCTTGTTTGTTAATTTCTCGGAAAGCTTACCTCTAAATGCCGAGTAATTATGGATCAAACTTTTGGTAGTGAAAAACGTGTCAAGATGCTACCTCGAGGCTGGGAAATGCCAACTTAGTCAAGGGGGGAGATATTAAGAGTGATGCCCTGTTAAGCCTTCAATCAGTTCGTTGTAACTTTACTCTATTACATCAATCACGGTTAATTGATAAAGACAATTTTCATCCACACAAAACTTGCATGTAATCTCACCTGCATTCCGGACATGATAGAAACATGACATTATTCTAATCCAGATTTGCTGATCCCTCTTACCTAGTATAAATTGTTAGAAAATCGATGGCTGATTTTTAGGTGGTCTCTGATCTTGTAAATCTTGTAAATTATTAGGGAGAGTAAAATTAGTTGTGGAAATCCCTTGATATGGGGAAATCCCTTGATAACAGGAAAACTAATTTAGGAATTAAATATTTTTGTTTTGTCTTTTCCTATTTTTCTGGTTTTCAGAAAATAGGCTTGTACAATGTATATATAATCGTTTCTGGTGCCTAATAGAAAGATAAGGGAGAATTTCATTCTATGTTTCTTAACATGGTATCAGCGCTGTGAGATTCACGTCCCTGGGAATTTTTATTCGGCCTTCATTGCCAAGTTTGGGTCTGCTCTCTGTCAACCTTTACAACTGATTCATTGTTGGCCTTTATTGCCGACACTCCTTTTTCCCATCCTCTTCTTGCTGTGTGGGCATCTACAACTGGTATTTTTTATAGTCTGCAATGTCTGAGATTGCTGAAACAAACAGCCCTCTTCATTCTGATGAAGGAGCGATAAAAACTCATCTTCCTGCTGGTGAGTTTCAAAATATATCCCACTCTTATCGACTCAATGGTCAAAACTACTTGAAGTGGTCTCAATTGGTTCGTACCTACCTAAAGGGCAAAGGGAAAATTCGACATCTCCTCGACATGGGACCAAAACCAGGTGAACCGAATTTTAGTGCTTGGGATGAAGAGGACTCCATGATTATGTCCTGGTTGTGGAGCTGAATGACACCGGAAATTAGCGAAACGTGCATGTTCTCCACTTCTGCAAAAGACATTTGGGATAACCTCCACCAAACTTACTCCAAAGCCAAAGATACTGCCCATGTGTATGAAGTCAAAGTGAAGACCGTCGCTGCAAAGCAGGGCAACAAAACAGTAACCGAATATGCAAATATGCTGCAGAATTTATGGCAGGAACTTGACCATTATCGGGTTCTTGAGACAAAGTGTCCCAAAGACGTGACTTTGAAGAAATTTATTGAGAAAGATCGAGTGTATGACTTTTTTGTTGGCCTGAATGCATAATTTGATCTGGTTCGGATTCAGATTCTTCGCAAGGAAGATGTCCCATCGTTGAATGAGGTTATTGCCTTGATTCGGGCTAAAGAGAGTCGAAGAGGAATCATGCTTGAACCAACGACAACCGAAGAATTTGCCATGGTTGCACAAATCAACAACAGCCAGAATAAAAACAAGGAAACTTCTCAAAGTGACTCTAGAGATAACCTTTGGTGCACCTACTGTAAGAAGCCAAGACACATCAAAGATCGCTGCTGGAAACTGCATGGAAAACCTCCTACATCAAGCCGAGAATGGGGCCAGCGAGGTGATAAAAAAGGTCAACAGCAAGCCCATCAAGTTTGCCCTCCACAAAACTCAGCCTCAGCCTCCGAGAGAGACTAACCCTGACCACTTTAATCATGCCGAAATTGAGAAGCTTAGAAGTTTATTGGGGTCATTGGAGCAGCCCAGTAGTTCCTGTTCATTAGCCCTTTCTGGTAAGTCTCTTCCTCATGGATTAAATGCTTGGGACAGATTTGCACAAGTCTCTTGGGTCATTGACTTAGGAGCCACGGACCACATGACACCTTCCTCAATCCATTTTACAACATATTCACCTTGTCCTAGCAATAGGAAGATTGTCGTTGCTGTTGGGTCTGTTACCATAGTGGCCGGTGTTGGCCACATTCAGTTAAGTCCATCTTGTTATTAAAAGATGTCCTCCATGTTCCGAGATTGTCTACTAGTCTTTTATCTATTCACAAACTAACCCGTGATATGAACTGTAATGTCTTGTTTTATCCCTCTCACTGTGTATTTCACGACTAGGTTTCGGGGAAGAGGATTGGACTTGCTAGAGAGATGGGCGGTCTCTACTATCTTGATGCATCAGTCACACATTCACCTAGTGTCAAATGTGTTTCCTCAGAGTCTTGTTTTTGGGCTTCCAATAATAATGTTATTTGGCGTCATCATTTTTTGTTTTGGTCACCCTTCATTTACTGTTTTAAAGACAATGTTTCCATCCTTGTTTAAGGGTGTTAATGTTGAGGACCTTCATAGTGATGTATGTGAATTTGGTAAGCGTAAGAAGGTTTCTTTTCCAATAAGCAATAATAAAAGTTCCTTTCCTTTTTATTTAATTCATATTAATATATGGGGCCCCTCTGGAATTCCCAATATTAAAGGAGCGCGGTGGTTTGTTTCTTTTATTGATGATTGCACTAGAGTTTCTTGGATCTTCCTTCTCAAGCAAAAATCTGATGTGACCACTATTCTTCCCAACTTCATTGCTATGATACAAAATCAATTTGGTGTCAAAATAAAACGGTTCCGATCTGACAATGCTAGAGATTATTTTAAACAACTTCTTTCACCATCCTTTCTTCAACAAGGGATAGTTCATGAATCATCATGTATAGATACTCCTCAACAGAATGGAGTTGCGGAAAGGAAAAATGGTCACTTACTTGCCACGACCCGTGCTCTGCTCTTTCAAAACCAAGTTCCAAAATCATATTGGGGGGAAGCCGTCCTCACTGCAGCCCACATTATAAACCGACTACCCTCTAAAATCTTGGACAATCAAACCCCTATGCAAATCCTTTCAAAGCTTTATCCTCATATTCGAACAACAAATAATCTCACCCCTCAAATCTTTGGTTGTCCTGCTTTTATTGATATATCCAGTCACAATAGAGGTAAATTAGATCCACGTGCAATCAAGTGTGTGTTTGTCGGGTATTTTCCAACACAGAACGGCTATAAGTGCTACCACCCATCAACACGGAAATTTTATACCTCAGTTGATGTCACTTTTGAATAAGGCCAATCTTTTATCTCTCAGCCTTATCTTCAGGGGGGGTCTGACTCTATTTGGGAAAATAAGGCAGAAGATCTACTTTTCCTAGACTTACCTACCTCACACCCTAACTCATCTCAATCCAGATCGTCTCCACAGGAGTCCTCCATACAGCCTGAATTGCCCCAACAAGAACCAAATCCTGAAATCAATGAACCAGTCCCTATCTATGACACACTTGACACTAGGAGGTATGTGCAGGTGTACTCGAGAAGGAGGAATCCAGAACCTGATCCTATGCAAGTCCAAAACTCAACTCCTACTCCTGAAAATGAGGTATGCACAAATCTAGTTTCCCCTCTCATCTGATTATAGTTTACCTATAGCCTTAAGAAAAGGCACAAGAGAGTGCACTAAACATCCAAGGTATCCACTGGCCAAATCAGTGTCCTTTCACAGATTTTCTTATTCTCACAGAAGCTTCTTAACCAACTTAAATGCCATTCCAATTCCTAATACTTTATCTGAGGCTTTATCAAATGAAAAGTGGAGAGAAGCTATAAGAGTAGAAATAGAAGCACTTGAGAAGAACAAAACATGGGAAATCGTGGAGCTGCCACAAAATAAAAAAACAGTGGGTTGCAAATGGGTGTTCAGTGTAAAGTACAGATCATATGGGTCCCTAGAGAGATACAAGGCGAGGTTGGTTGCTTAGGGCTATACACAAACCTATGGAGTGGACTATCAAGAGACATTTGCACCGGTAGCTAAGATGAATACAGTAAGGGTTTTATTGTCCTTCGCTGCAAACTTTAATTGGGATTTATAATAGTTTGATGTGAAGAATGCCTTCCTTCATGGTGACTTAGAGGAGGAGATATACATGCAGATTCCACTGGGCTTTGGAGAAAAAATTAAAGGGAACAAGGTTTGCAAACTAAAAAGGGCGTTATACGGACTCAAGCAATCACCTAGAGCTTGGTTCGGCAGGTTTACAAAAGTAATGCTCAATACTGGGTATAAGCAGAGTCAAGGAGATCATACATTATTTATTAAACACACGGCTTCAAGGGGAGTTACTGCTCTTCTAGTGTCTGTTGATGACATAATTGTTACTGGGAACGATGAGAAAGAAAAAGTAGCCTTGAAAAAAAGCTTGGCAAAGGAATTTGAGATCAAAGAGTTGGGGAGACTGAAATACTTCCTCGGGATAGAAGTAGCTCGATCTCAACAAGGTATCTTTATTTCCCAACAGAAGTATGTGGTTGACCTCTTGAAGGAAACTGGTAAATTGGCATGTAAACCTGCGTCAACACCGATTGATCCCAATCACAAACTTGGAGAGGCAAATGATGATAAGGCAGTGGACAAGGAAGGATTCCAGAAATTGGTTGGAAAGCTTATATATTTGACACACACTCGGCCAGACATCACTTACGCCGTCAGTGTAATAAGTCAATTCATGCATAATCCTAAGGAAGTACATTTACAAGCTGCAAACCGGATACTTCACTACCTGAAGGCTAATCCAGGAAGAGGAATTTTATTCAAGAAAGGTGAGGGGCTGATTCTTGAAGCTTATACTGATGCAGACTATGCAGGATCTCCAGTAGACAGGTGCTGCACAACAGGTTACTGTACATTCCTAGGTGGTAATCTAGTCACATGGAGGAGTAAGAAACAAAATGTAGTAGCTCGATCAAGTGCAGAAGCGGAGTTTAGGGCTATGGCTCAAGGTGTGTGCGAGTTACTGTGGTTGAGGATCATCCTTGAAGATCTCAAGATAAAGTGGGAGGGACCTATGAGGCTATACTGTGGCAACAAATCAGCAATCAATATTGCTCATAATCCCGTGCAACATGACAGGACAAAGCACATCGAGATTGACAGACACTTTATAAAGGAGAAGTTAGACAGCAAGTTGATTTGTACTCCCTATATGCATACAAAAGAGCAACTTGCAGATGTGTTTACAAAGGGACTTAGTGGTCATGGCTTCTCAATAATTATGTCCAAGCTGGGAATGGATGATATCTATTCACCAGCTTGAGGGGGAGTGTTAGAAAACCGGTGGCTGATTTTTAGGTGGTTTCTGATCTTGTAAATCTTGTAAATTATTTGGGAGAGTAAAATTAGTTGTGGAAATCCCTTGATATGGGGAAATCCCTTGATAACAGGAAAACTAATTTAGGAATAGAATATTTTTGTTTTATCTTTTCCTATTTTTCTGGTTTTTAGAAAATAGTCTTGTACAATGTATATATAATCGTTTCTGGTGCCTAATAGAAAGATAAGAGAGAATTTCATTCTATGTTTCTTAACATAAATGGCTATGGTTCAAAAGAAATCATCTTTCAATAATCTTGTCATTTCTAATGGTCCTTTTGTTTTATTTGGGTAGAGATTTTCTGAGTGATTTTTTTAAACCAATCACTCCTGAAATCGAACGCATCAAATCAATGAAGAAACATAAGCATGGTAGGAGAATAAAACAACTGGAAAAGTTTGAGCAGAAAATGAAGGAAGAGCGACAAAAGAGAATACGAGAGAGACAAAAGGAGTTCTTTGGAGACATAGAAGTTCACAAGTATGTAGCTTTCTCCTAGCCCTATTATTCTCATCCTTTTTTTAGAAAGTAGTTGGGTTTTGAGGATGATGTCTGTTGAATTATTACTGAAAAACTAGGGAAAGACTGGACGATGTATTTAAGTTCAAGCGAGAACGCTGGAGGGTTTTCAATAAATGTGTAAAGGAATTTCATAAAAGGAAGGAACGCATCCATCGAGAGAAGATTGATAGAATCCAGCGTGAAAAGATTAATTTATTAAAGATCAATGATGTGGAGGGATATTTGCGGATGGTGCAGGTTTGTTACACTATTCCTTTATTGAGATGAGATTGCCATGCTATTCTTGTTCTCTTGTCCTGACACTTTTGTATACGTTATAGGATGCCAAATCTGATCGTGTGAAGCAACTTCTCAAAGAGACAGAGAAATATCTTCAAAAGCTAGGATCCAAGCTGCAGGAGGCAAAGTCTGGGGCAGCGCGGTTTGAAAATGATATGGGCGAGACAGGAAGTGGAAGCATTCTTGAGAAGAGTGATACCACTGTTGAAAATGAAGATGAAAGTGATCAGGCAAAGGCAAGTTCCCCGCTCTCTGTGTCTTAAAATTCTATTCAAAGTATTACTCGGTTAGTACTTATTTAAGTTATTTGCTGATTTCTTTGCAGCATTATTTGGAAAGCAATGAAAAGTACTATATGATGGCTCATAGGTATTAAGACTTTATTGTCTTCATGGCGTTTCTTGTCTCATTCTTGGTTGCTGTTTTTTTGGTTGGCTATCTTTCTTTCACATTGTAATATTTTGTAATAGTGGCTTAATCAGCCTGATACCTCGATTTATTTAATTGTTTTATTTTCTTAATGTGGAAGTTGTTGGTTATTTAGTTCTTTTTTCGTTTGACAAAATGAAAATCCTTTGCCCCTTCTCTCTCTTTATTTATTTCTGCTGCACAAAATGAATACAATTCCCTGTTTCCTCCAAAAGAAATAATCTCACTTCATTATTTAGAATGGCTGCCTCAAGGTTGCTAGTATATGATCTTTTCTTTTTTGTGTCTAACAGAAATTCAATTACATAACTTTCTTCAGTATCTTATGTTTTTTATGGTTTTTGTAGTGTAAAAGAGAGCATTGCAGAGCAGCCCTCTTGTCTTCAGGGTGGAAAATTGAGAGAGTGAGTAGATACGGAGCTTCCTGTTCATACTGTTTCAACAATAATGTTACTGTAAATATATATTTATTTTACTTTTTACTTTTAACTTTTAACTTTTTGGGATTCCTTGTAATTCTGCCTTCTGGCCTTCAGGTATCAAATGAATGGACTGAGGTGGTTGGTGTCACTATACAACAACCACTTGAATGGTATTCTGGCTGATGAAATGGGCCTTGGTAAAACTGTTCAGGTATAAGTTGGTTACAAAACAGTGAACCGTCTTTCTTTAAGTGCATTCTTCCTGTTTGCAGGTTTGGACTCTGACAATATTTGCTTGCAGGTTATTTCCTTAATTTGTTACCTGATGGAAACCAAAAACGATAGAGGACCTTTTCTAGTAGTTGTGCCATCTTCAGTTTTACCTGGATGGGAGTCAGAAATAAACTTCTGGGCGCCCACCGTGCATAAGATCGTCTATTCTGGGCCTCCAGAGGAGAGGCGTAGATTATTTAAGTAATGACTGAAACACCAGAGAGCTACTACATCTTCTTTGTTTCCTTTATATGTATTAAATTTGCTTTTCCTTTATAGTACAGGGAAAGAATTGTGCATCGGAAATTTAATGTCCTTCTGACCACATATGAATATCTGATGAACAAGCATGACAGACCAAAGTTAAGCAAGATTCACTGGCATTATATAATAATTGATGAGGGCCATCGTATCAAGAATGCTTCTTGCAAGCTAAATTCTGACTTGAAGCATTATCAGAGTTCTCACAGATTGTTGCTAACTGGAACTCCACTCCAGGTCAGAGGCTCCCTTTCATGATCCTCTCTTTTTGTTATTCTCACATGTTCCTGTAACGTCTTTCTGACTGCTAAGATTGCTGTTAACTGGCAGTATGAGTAAGAGAGAGAGAGAGAGAGAGTGAAGAAAAAAGAAAGAACTATTATTATAAGTAAAAACTTGTTCTTGTCTTCCCAACGAGAAGAAACAAGCGATTTTGCTGAGAGGGTGAATTTACAAGCAGATTGTTCTTTTTAACGTGGACTCGTTGATCTTACATAGAAATTTTTACTTTCGTTTTTTTTTATGCAGAACAATCTTGATGAGTTATGGGCCCTATTAAACTTTTTGTTGCCTAACATCTTTAATTCATCTGAAGATTTTTCTCAGTGGTTTAACAAACCATTTGAGAGTAATGGTGATAATTCAGCAGATGAAGTAAGTGATGTTTCAAGTAATTGATGTTCTTTATACTTTTTTTTTTGGGTGTAACTTTGTTATACTTTATTCTTTCTTCTAATTATTCTTTATTCATTGGCTTATGATCACGATAAAGGCCTTACTCTCTGAGGAGGAGAATCTTTTGATCATAAATCGCCTTCACCAAGTGCTTCGACCATTTGTACTGCGGAGGCTTAAACACAAGGTACTAAAATGACACCTTTCCTTAAGTCGTATTGCTTTCCACTTGAAATTATTTCTAGTTTAACTTTGGTGTTTCAGATTTTCTTGCTTTATGGTAATCTGCAAATGCAGTGTCTTTATGTGTTTTGATTCTTACCATGTGATTGTACATCGAGAAAAATTACTTCGTATCTGTGGAATTCTCATCCTTAATCAATTAGGGATTATAGGGATCTTATCCCTTATTTTCATCCTTAATCAATTAAGGATTATAGGGATCTTATCCCTTATTCTCATCCTTAATCAATTAAGGATTATAGGGATCTTATCCCTTATTTTTTGCTATGCTGTAATAAAGATAATTTCTTTCCTTAATTAGTGGAGAAATATCCTCCGTTAGTTAATCAGCTCCTGTTTTTGTGGCTTGCAAATCAGCAGCCTGCCTATATGTATCTGATTTATCCAATAAAGAATGTGAGAGAATTATTTTCTGAATTCTACATGGCATCAGAGCCCTTCTCTCTCTGAAAACTTAATTCCCCATGATAAAATACGGCATGGCTGCTGAGAGACAAAGCTCCTCGTCTGAAGTGACCTCTAACCCAGAACCGCCACCCACTGGGAACAATCATGGAGGAACAGAATCCACTTCTATCCTTATCACCAGCCACAAACTCAACGGGCACAACTACCTTCAGTGGTCCCAGTCCGTAATGATGTATATCTGCGGAAAAGGCAAGGATGACTACCTCACAGGTGAGGTCGCAATTCCAAAGAAGGATGACCCCAGATTCAGGAGTTGGAAGGCTGAAAATCATATGGTAATGTCGTGGTTAATTAATTCAATGAACAACGACATTGGGGAGAACTTTCTTCTCTATGGGACCGCAAAGGAAATCTGGGACGCCGTAAGGGAGACATATTCAAGCACTGAAAACACCACAGAACTGTTCGAAATTGAAGCAAACCTGCACGATTTACGCCAAGGAGATCTCACGGTAACCCAGTACTTCAACCATCTGACTCGTCTCTGGCAGCAACTCGACATGTTCGAAATCCACAACTGGAAGTGTTCTGAAGACACAACATTATATCGGAAAATTTTGGAGCAGAAACGAACGTTCAAGTTCTTACTCGGCCTCAACAAAAATCTTGACGAGGTTAGAGGGAGAGTGATGGGAATCAAGCCTCTTCCAAGTCCCCGAGAGGCGTTTTCTGAAGTTCGCCGTGAAGAAAGTAGAAAGAAGGTGATGTTGGGATCCCAAAACTCTATTCCAACCCTAGAAGGTTCTGCTCTTGCTGCTCATAACCACCAGCGCAACAACAACAGTGACAATCGACAAAAGAAAGGGAGACCTTGGTGTGACCATTGTCGCAAACTCGGGCACCTCAGAGAAAACTGTTGGAAAATCCATGGCAAACCAGCCGACTTTAAGCCCTCACGACCTGCAAATGAGAGGGAAAGCCATGCCAATGCTGCTGCTACCACTGACGAAAATCCTCCACCCTCGGAGCCCAGTCCGTTCACCAAAGAACAACTCGAGATGCTACAGAAAATGTTCAGCCAGAACTCTGTAACTCAGACTGGTACCTCGGGTTTTGGAACTGGCATGTTAGCACAGAAAGGTAAACACTCAAATGCCTATACTGTAAATAAACAACACACAAGCCCGTGGATCATTGACTCTGGAGCATCAGACCATATGACGGGTAATGCTAATTTATTTCACAAGTACAGTCCATGTAAAGAAAGCTATACGGTTCGAATTGCAGATGGGTCCCTATCAAAAGTTGAGGGAATAGGTTCTATTACCATTTCAAAGGACCTAACTCTAAACTCTGTTCTCCACGTTCCTAAGTTGGACTGTAATTTGCTATCTATTAGTAAATTAACTCGTGATCTCAATTGTGTGACTAAATTTTTCCCAAATGTGTGTGAATTTCAGGATTTGGATTCGGGGAAGATGATTGGCAGTGCTGAGATGTGTTCTGGACTCTATCTCCTCAAAGGCCATTCATTTTTTGGAAGACAAACTCAAAATGCAAATTGTGTGTCCTTTAAGAGTCAGTCAATTTCAAATTCCCTTGTCAATAAAGAAAGTGAGATTATGTTATGGCATTTTCGTCTTGGACATCCAAATTTTATGTATCTTGAAAAACTGTTTCCTTCTATGTTTATCAATAAAAGCCCAAAGTTGTTCAGTTGTGAAATTTGCCAATTTGCCAGTTAGCCAAACATACTCGTACCAATTATCCCAGTCTCCCATACAAGCCATCTCAACCATTTGCCATGATACATAGTGATGTGTGGGGCCCATCAAGAATAAAAAATTTAACAGGAACACGATGGTTCGTGTCATTTGTCGACGATCACACTAGGTTGACATGGATATTTCTAATGAAAGAAAAATCCGAAGTGGGTCAAATATTCGAACATTTCAACACCATGATACAAACCCAATTCCACACCAAGATTCAAGTCCTGAAAACCGACAATGCCAAAGAATATTTCAAAAATATCCTGGGCTCATATCTCCTAAGTCAAGGGATAGTTCACTTAAGTTCTTGCATTGACACACCCCAACAAAATGGAGTTGCAAAGAGAAAAAACAGACACTTATTGGAAGTAGCCCGATCACTCATGTTTTCCACACATGTCCCGAAACATTTTTGGGGAGAGGCAGTACTTACAGCAACATATCTCATTAATAGAATGCCTTCTAGAATTCTTAAATTCCAAACTCCTTGCCAAACTTTTCTTCAAATATTTCCACGCACCAAAATAGTCACCTTCTTGGAACCTAAAATATTCGGATGTACGGCATTTGTCCATATCCATCAAAAATACCGCAACAAATTGGATCCCAAATCCATTAAATGTATATTCCTTGGGTATCCTTCGCACCAAAAGGGCTACAAATGTTACTCTCCCATCACCAAGAAAATATACAACTCCATGGATGTCACATTCTTTTAACATCAGGCATATTATCCCAAACCTTCAATTCAGGGGGAGAACATGAGTGAATATCAGTTTTGGGATGATTATCATGGCAATGAACCTCACCTTCCTCAGTTGTCCACAAATTACTCACCTTCACAATCAGACCAACCAAATGACATTCAAATCCCCGAGAGTCTCACCCTTGAAAGTCTTCCTCCTACAAACACAATTCAAACTGAGAGTCTTCCTTCTACAAAAAACTTCCACACTCCTGTCAGTAACATGTCAAGTCCTCCTCCTCAATTTGCAAGCAAAGAGTTTCGTGTCTATACTAGAAGGATGAGGCCCGAGAGACAGGTAGTGCACTCAATACCTCTCACGCTTGACCAAGACACTGAACCAAGTTCAAATCCTCATGTTCACTCAGGTAAGGGAAATTCTAGTCTTGAGGACACTGTACCTATCCTTGGTGATCTGGATGTACCAATTGCTCTGAGAAAAGGTGTTAGGTCTTGCACCAATCATCCTATCTGCAAGTTTGTATCATATGAAGGACTATCACCATCATATCAGGCCTTTGTCTCCTCTCTCGACAGTGTGCAGGTACCTCACTCTATTCAGGAAGCTCTTAGTAATCCTGCATGGAGAATGGCTGTAAATGAAGAAATTAGAGCTTTGGAGAAAAATGGTACGTGGGTAATCTCTGATCTGCCTAATGGAAAGAAACCAGTCGGGTGTAAATGGATTTTCACTGTCAAACACAAAGCTGATGGAAGCATTGAGAAGTTGAAAGCTCGTCTTGTTGCTAAGGGCTTCACTCAGTCTTACGGAATAGACTACCAAGAAACATTTGCACCAGTTGCCAAACTTAACACTATTAGAATTCTACTCTCTCTTGCAGCTAACAGAGATTGGCCCTTGCATCAACTGGATGTCAAAAATGCATTCCTAAATGGTGATTTGGAAGAAGAAGTGTATATGGAGATTCCACCAGGATTGGAAACTACTTCAAATCACAACAAGGTTTGCAAACTTAAGAAATCTTTGTATGGTCTAAAACAGTCCCCTCGTGCTTGGTTTGGCAGGTTTGCAAGCTCAATAATAGGGTACGGATATACTCAATGTCAGGCAGATCACACCCTGTTCGTGAAGTTCTCCTCCGAAAGAAAAGTTGCAGTTCTAATAGTATATGTTGATGACATTATTTTAACAGGTGATTATGAGGATGAACTAGTGAAAATGAAGAAACTATTAGCCAGGGAATTTGAAATCAAAGACCTCGGCTATCTCAGGTACTTTCTTGGCATGGAAGTGGCTCGGTCTAAGAAGGGCATATTTGTCTCCCAACGTAAATATGTTCTAGATTTACTGAAGGAAACAGGTATGCTAGGATGCAAACCAGCAGATACTCCCATGGATTCAACCAAGAAGATTGGAACTGAGAAGGATAGTGCACCAGTGGACAGGGGGAGATATCAAAGACTGGTTGGTCGCCTTATCTACCTCTCACACACTCGACCTGACATTGGATTCCCTGTGAGTGTTGTAAGTCAATTCATGAACAACCCGACCGAAGAACATATGGAGGCAGTGAACAGAATTCTGAGGTATCTTAAGATGACCCCAGGAAAAGGATTGTTGTACAAAAAGAATGACAATAGAGAAATTGAAGTCTTCTCAGATGCTGACTGGGCAGGAGATGTGTCAGATAGGCGTTCCACATCAGGGTACTGCTCCTTTGTGTGGGGAAACCTTGTGACCTGGAGAAGCAAAAAGCAACCTGTGGTTTCAAGAAGCAGTGCAGAGGCGGAATTTAGAGCTCTAGCCCTAGGTGTTTGTGAAGGGATGTGGATACAGAGATTGCTCAGTGAACTGGGAGTTACTAGCAAGAAACCTATCAAGATGTTTTGTGATAATCAAGCGACCATTAGCATTGCAAAGAATCCTGTGCACCATGATCGGACAAAACACATCGAGATAGATCGACACTTCATCTCTGAGAAAATTGAAAACTCAGTTGTGCAACTCATATACAGACCTACTAGGTCTCAAACGGCAGACATTCTCACCAAAGCTCTTCCACGAACTAATTTTGAAGAACTGACTCACAAGCTGTGTATGTACAACATTTACAATCCAGCTTGAGGGGGAGTGTGGAATTCTCATCCTTAATCAATTAGGGATTATAGGGATCTTATCCCTTATTTTCATCCTTAATCAATTAAGGATTATAGGGATCTTATCCCTTATTCTCATCCTTAATCAATTAAGGATTATAGGGATCTTATCCCTTATTTTTTGCTATGCTGTAATAAAGATAATTTCTTTCCTTAATTAGTGGAGAAATATCCTCCGTTAGTTAATCAGCTCCTGTTTTTGTGGCTTGCAAATCAGCAGCCTGCCTATATGTATCTGATTTATCCAATAAAGAATGTGAGAGAATTATTTTCTGAATTCTACAGTATCAAACAGTAATTCTGCACGTCGCTATTATATATGCATAGCCCACAGACCACAGGCTTAAGAATCAAAGTTTTCAGGTTTCACAAATCAATTTTCCCATCTGATGTTTTTGAGTCAATTCTTTTTGGTAGGTGGAAAATGAACTACCTGAGAAGATTGAGAGACTTATAAGATGTGAGGCTTCTGCTTATCAGAAGCTTTTGATGAAGCGGGTAGAAGAAAATCTTGGGTCCATTGGGAGTTCAAAGGTACTCGTCCCTTTTAGTGATGTTTCTTCTTTTAAAAACTAACGTACTCAGACTACGCTATCTATTGGATACACTATTTTGTTATCTGACCTTAAAGACACATTCCTCAGTCTCGGTCAGTTCACAACTCTGTTATGGAGCTTCGTAACATATGCAATCATCCCTATCTCAGCCAGCTTCATGCAGAAGAGGCAAGTTCTTTTATTCTCTCATTTAACTGCTGTTTTGTCCAAAAACTTGATGAAGGTTACGGAGAAAAAAAGCATTTCTTGATTCCTTGATGTTCATTCATTACCAAACCTTGAGTTGTTTTCTGAGATGTTTTCTACCTTTTTTATGTTGCTTTTCCTCTAACTAGTATTGTTATCTAATTGTTTGTTTTTAGGTTGATACGTTAATACCGAAGCACTATCTTCCGCCAATTATTAGACTTTGTGGGAAGCTTGAGATGTTAGATCGACTATTGCCAAAGCTAAAAGCAACGGATCACAGGGTATGCTTTTTCTTCCTGTTCATATGCCCTTCCATGTTTTTATGCCATTATTTGTTTTGTAACTATTAGTTTTGGATTTGATATTGGCCTTTAAATGAATGGTAACTTGTTTCTTAGGTTCTTATCTTTTCCACAATGACTCGGCTACTTGATGTTCTGGAGGAATATCTCAATTGGAAACAGTATCGGTATCTTCGGTTGGATGGGCATACCTCTGGCGGTGATCGTGGTGCCCTTATTGAAAAGTTCAACCATCCTGATTCGCCATTTTTTATCTTTCTTCTGAGGTGATTACAATGTTCTCCATACTGGGTAGTTAAGTGACTAGGCCTGTGGGAAGTGGCGTTTGCCATTTGGGAAGTGGTATATTGGAGGAAGGGCTACAGAGCCATACGATGTATGGATGTACAGCATGCCCAGGAGCTCACATTTAGTGTATAGGCTTTTGGTCTGAATTACATAGATGCCAGTTACTCAATTTCCTACAATCATGCTGCTTGCATTCTTTTTCCTCTGCATTTGTGCTATTTTCAGTTCACTTTCCTAAAACCACCATTTAGTCTTGTTAATGTGCGTGCTCATGTACCTGTTTTGAAGGTTATAGGGTTCTGAAATTTTTTATGCCATTACAGTATTCGGGCTGGTGGTGTTGGGGTAAATCTTCAAGCTGCGGATACAGTGATCATCTTTGACACTGACTGGAATCCACAGGCAATAATAATTTAGTGTTCTTTGACTCTTTCAATTTAAAGCCATGGGCTCTTCTATGGAAGGTGGTTTAGTTTTCTTATGGCATGAATTCACTTTTCAGGTAGACTTGCAAGCACAGGCAAGGGCTCATAGGATTGGCCAAAAGAGGGAAGTGCTTGTTCTGCGATTTGAGACGGTAAGATATGATGCTCTATGCTCTTTGGTTTGGACGTTGAGCTAGCATCTAATTATGCGCGGTTCCATTTATTTTCGACTAGGGAAGTTTTTATCTGGGGACGTGTATGATTGGTATTTGTATAATGACCTTTTGTTGGTAAATCAGGGTTCTAAGCGATGCATGTCTTACTGATTTTTAAACCTTCCATGCAATTTAGGACAGTGGAATTCTCTCATTTTTTGGCTTTCAAAGTTCTATGCTTGTGTCATGTTTAACATATATTTCTTTTTTCTATATTAAATTTGTCTCATTGATCTCCTCTGTTTTTTTTAGTATAAAAAGAAATGAACTTCTAGCATGGTTTGATGGTTTTTCCTTTACTGTTTTCCAATAATTCTGATCTTTACTAATAATGAGCCTAAAAATATACATAAAGCTGCATGTCTCTTTTTAATTTGTTGTTTTATGCTAATGTTCTTTTTGTGTTTCATTGATAACTTATTGAAGCTTCATTGTTGGGCTGCAATAGATTCAATTTCCGTTTGATTGTTGGCTTGGGTAGACATATAGATGTGAAACTAAATAAATCAGCTGAAAATGACCTAAAGTTTGCTATAACAACACACTGGATCTGCTCGCCTTTAAAATTTGTGATATATGGATCCTCCTTGCATTATGGACCTGTGGTTTTTACTTTATAGATTATAATTTACCTTTTCTGTTGCGCTAAGGTCCAAACTGTTGAAGAACAAGTCAGAGCTTCAGCTGAACATAAACTTGGAGTTGCTAACCAGAGCATTACTGCTGGTTTCTTTGATAACAATACTAGGTAAAGAGATTTGTCATCTTAGCTGAACTACATTTTGTTCATAGTTGAAAGCAGGTCCTAATGGTTTTTGCCGTTTGATTTATAACAGTGCTGAAGATCGGAGGGAATATCTGGAGGCCTTGCTGCGAGAGTGTAAGAAAGAGGAAGCTGCACCTGTATTAGATGATGATGGTCTGAATGATATCTTAGCTCGCAGGTAGATTCTTTTGAATCATTGTTTTTGTTAGCAATTAGCATTTATTTCAGACATGCAATGGTTCCTTGTTGTTTTTGAAAGTCGTGGCAGAGGAGAAAAGAAATCTGACTTTCTCATTTTTTTTGATCGTAATACAAGGTAGGATATTTATAGAATAGTTCCTGCCTATAATCTCAACTAACTAAAGACTAAAAATAAGGAAAAATCCTAACTTAACTGAATCTACTAAACTAAGATTTTATGGAGCATAAAAATCTAAAATAATTAAATTTAAAATAACATAGAATCCTAACTAATATATCCTAGATATTCTGACACTCCCCCTCAAGTTGGTGCATAGATATCAATCATGCCCAACTTGCTAACAAGAGGTTCAAAAACCGGTTTGAACAATCCCTTTGTGAGGATATCGGCAGTTTGCTGTGAGGTAGGGACAAATGGCATGCAAATGATTCCTTCTTTGAGTTTCTCCTTGATAAAATGTCTATCGATCTCCACATGTTTAGTTCGATCATGCTGCACAGGGTTATGAGCAATGCTGATTGCAGCCTTGTTATCACAGTATAATTTCATAGGCTTTTCCACTGGTTTCTTCAATTCTTCTAGTATGCGTTGTAGCCATAGGAGTTCACAGATCCCATTAGCCATAGCTCGATACTCGGCTTCTGCACTACTCCGTGCCACTACACTTTGTTTTTACTCCTCCATGTAACAAGGTTGCCCCAAACATAAGTGCAATATCCTGAAGTAGACTTCCTATCTTTTACTGAACCTGCCCAGTCTGCATCAGTGTAGGCTTCAATGGTGCGTTGTTCTCCTCTTTTAAAGCACAAACCCTTTCCAGGAGAGCCTTTTAGATACCTTAGTATCCTATAGGTAGCTTCAAGATGTTCCTTACGTGGGGAGTGCATGAATTGGCTCACCAAACTTACAGCAAAAGAAATGTCAGGTCGTGTGTGTGATAGGTATATTAACTTTCCTACCAACCTTTGGTATTGAGTTGCCTCCACTGGTTCTCCTTGTTCACTGTCACCGAGTCTCTTATTTGGATCAATCGGGGTATCAGCTGGCTTACATCCACTCATTCCTGTCTCTTTTAGGAGATCTAGAATGTACTTTCGCTGTGAAACCACTATCCCTTTCTTAGATCGTGCTACCTCCATGCCAAGAAAATACTTGAGAGTTCCCAGATCCTTGATCTCAAACTCAGTTGCAAGACTGCCTTTTAACTGGTCCATCTCACTTTGATCATCACCTGTAAGAATAATGTCATCAACATAGACTATTAACACCGTCACCTTCCCTTCTTGTGAGTGTCTGAAAAACATAGTGTGGTCAGTTTGAGCTTGAGTATACCCGTCTTCTAACTGATCTGGTAAATTTCTCAAACCAGGCCCTCGGAGATTGCTTCAATCCATATAGAGATTTTTTTAGTCTGCAAATTTTAGTTCCGAATCTTTGTTCAAAACCCGGAGGAGGATCCATGTATACTTCTTCTAGATCTCCATTTAAAAATGCATTCTTGATGTCCAATTGCTGTAAAGGCCATTCAAGGTTAGCTGCAAGTGATAAGAGTACCCTCACTGTGTTTAGTTTTGCCACTGGTGCAAATGTCTCCAAATAATCAATGCCATAAGTCTGTGTAAACCCCTTGGCCACAAGTCTTGCCTTGTACCGTTCCAAAGTTCCATCGGAATTATACTTAGTGGAGAAACCCACTTACAGCCCACCGTTGCCTTCCCCTTTGGTAGATCTTCAACTTCCCATGTCTTATTCTTCTCAAGAGCTCTCATTTCTTCGAGTACTGCCTTTCTCCATTCAGGACTCTCCAAAGCAACCTGTATATTCTTAGGAATTTCTACACTGGATAATTGGTAGGTAAAGGCAGAAAAAGACGGAGAGAGGTTTTTGTAAGAAACAAATTTAGACATAGGGTATAAGGGTTGACTAGTACATGACCTGTTTCCTTTTCGAACTGCTATTGGAATATCTAAATCATCAAAAGACTTGTCTTGAACTTCAAAATTTGATTGAGATATGTCAAAGACAGTTTTAGAATTACCTGGGTGATTCGGGTTGGCTTCATGGCTAGGCAAGAGTGTGTTAGTCACTTTTCTTTGATCTGGACGTCTTCTCTCATAAACCAGTCCAAATATATTTTTTAAACCTGTACCAGAAGCATCGTGATCCTGAAAAGATCTTGCAGATTTGTTTTCTTCACGTTTTTGACCATCCCTTTTTGATTTTAAAGTGTCTTTTAATGTGATATCTGATTCGGTTTCAATGTGAGAGGGTAAATCAGGTTGCAAATTTGAATTTAATTCAGATTGTTGATTAGATTACAAGTTTGGGTCCATTTTTGGCTGATCCTGATTTGAATTTAAATTGGATTGCCGATTTGGTGATTGCTGATTTGGAATTGAACCTGATTGCAAATCTATTTCAAACTCATTTGAAAAAGAATTAAGTCGCAAATCTGACTGCAACCGATTTGGAAGGCAATCAGATTGCAAATCTAATTGTAACTTGTTTGAAAACAAATCAGAATGATTTTTTGACAGATTATTTGACAGCAATTCAAACTCCATATCAGATTGCAAATCCAAGTTAGATTTAGAGACCTGTTCAAAATCAGGTTTGAACTTTGAAAGCACTTCTTCTACCACCTGCACCGAATCTTCTTTGGATTTATTCTCCCCCTGAAGATGAGGAGAGAAAAACGTGAGATGCTCAAAAAAGGATGTATCCATGGTGACGTGCATTTTTTTGGAAATTGGATCAAAACACTTGTATCCTTTCTGATTTGGGGCATAGCCCACAAAGACACTTTCTAGCCCTAGGATCTAGCTTACTTTTCCCTTTGTCATGATTATGGATGAACACTGTACAGCCAAAAATTCTTAAAGGTAATGATGAGATAAGTCTAGATGTAGGGTAAAGGGATTGAAGAATCTGCAGAGGTGATTTGAAACCCAGAATTTTTGAAGGCATTCGATTAATTAAAAATGTAGCTGTGAGAATAGCTTCGCCCCAGAGATAATTTGGAACTTTATTTGAGAAAAGTATAGCTCTAGCAACTTCTAACAAGTGTTTATTTTTTCTTTCGGCAATCCCGTTTTGTTGAGGGGTGTTTGTGCATGAACTTTGATGAACTATGCCCTTATCTAAAAAAAATTTCCCTAGAACCTGGTTAAAATATTCCTTACCATTATCACTTCGAAACACCTTAATTTTTTCATGAAATTGTGTGTGAACCATGGTATAGAAATTTTTGAAAACACTTTCAACATCCGATTTGTCTTTAAGAAGATAAACCCAACTTACTCTTGTATGATCATCTATGAAAGTAACAAACCATTTTTTTCCATAGAGAGATGAAGTGCGGGAAGGCCCCCAAACATCACTGTGTATTAGAGAGAAAGGTGCAGAGGGAATATAAGGACGTGGATAAAAAGGAACACGATGTTGCTTTGCTGAAACACACACTTCACACTGAAAGAGAGATGGATTTTTATTCTTGAATAAGTTTGGGAACAAATATTTTAGATAAAAGAAACTAGGGTGACCTAGCCTGTAATGCCACAAAATTATTTCTTTATCACTAGAAACTGATACAGACTTGAAACAAGAACCTTGAACTGGTTTACTTGAGTAGGATCCATCTTCAAAAAAATAAAGACCTCCACATTCCCTAGCACTGCCAATCGTCCTCCCCGAGTCCAAGTCCTGAAATTCACAACAAGACTGACTAAATTTAGCAGAACACTTTTGATCACAAGTAATTTTACTTATTGACAACAAATTACATGTTAGATTAGGGACATGAAGGACTTTATGAAGTGTGAGAGAAGGAGATATTTTAATGGTCCCAATTCCAGCAATAGCAGAACAAGATCCATTTGCAATTTTTATTTTCCTGTTTCCAGCACATGGGTTATAGGACGAAAACAATTTAGAGCACCCTGTCATGTGGTCGGTTGCTCCAGAATCGATAATCCAAGCAAGATTTGAATTATCTTTGACACTAGGAAAGGTTGTAGTCAAGAAGTTACCGGTTTGTGCTAAGGAACACGAAGGATTGGTGAATTGTGTGGATTGGAAGAGATTATACAGTTTCTCCAGTTGGACCTTTGTGAAGTTAGGAGTACTTGAATTAACTTGTTGCTCTTGAGAAGTTTCAGCCACGGTTTGCAAAGCTCTCCCATTAGGACACCTTTTTTGATTGACTGGTTTTCCATGAATCTTCCAGCATGTTTCCTTTGTGTGCCACGGTTTCCTGCAGCGATCACACCATGGCTTCTTCCTCCTTTCTCCTTCTGATTCTAAGCTTTGTGAGGTTAGGGCTGAACTATCGGTTTCTGTGGCAGATTTTGCTTCGGAGTCTCCAAACATGACTTTCTTCCTACATTCCTCCTGTCTTACTTCAGAGAATACCTCTCGGATAGACGGAAGAGGTCTTCGGCCAAGAATCCTACCTTTAACTTCATCTAGATTTCGGTTAACTCCAGCAAGAAACATATAGACCTGATCGTTCTCCTCTCTTTTCTTATGCCTAGCACAATCGTTTGGGTTTTCCCAAGTATCATCATAGCATTGATCCAACTCTTGCCATAGAGTTACCATCTCATTATAGTAGATGGTGACTTCCCGATCACCTTGCCTGGATTGCCAAAGTTTAGTTTTTAATTCAAATATTTGAGATGAGTTTTCCAAATTGGAATAGGTTTCTCGAACAGAATCCCAAACATCCTTAGCTGTTGTCATAAACATGTGTGGTTTGGCAATGAATGATTCCATCGAGTTTAGGAGCCATGCTGTCACCAATGAATTTTCTGATCTCCAAATTTTGAATGATGGTTCGTCTTCGGCAGGTCTCTTTGTTTCACCCGTCAAATAGCCAAGCTTTCCCCTACCATCAATGGCCAGCTTCACAGATTGAGACCACTCTAAATAGTTTCTGCCATTCAATCGGTGGACAGTGATTTGTAGAGGAGAATGCACAGCTGGGATGTCGCCACTTGTTGCAGCAGGGACTGATGTAACCTCTGATTCAGTAGAGGTTCCTCTGGCTCCGGTCATCGCCGTCTTCACCATAGGAAATGGGGTCCAAAGAGCCTCAGCTCTGATACCATGAAAGTCGTGGCAGAGAAGAAAAGAAATCTGACTTTCTCATTTTTTTTTATCGTAATACAAGGTAGGATATTTATAGAATAGTTCCTGCCTATAATCTCAACTAACTAAAGACTAAAAATAAGGAAAAATCCTAACTTAACTGAATCTACTAAACTAAGATTTTATGGAGCATAAAAATCTAAAATAATTAAATTTAAAATAACATAGAATCCTAACTAATATATCCTAGATATTCTGACAGTTTTGTATTAGTATTTGGTGCATTTTGTGCGAAATTTGCTACATTTCTTTCATGACATCTTACTGAACTATAAATTCAGTTCGTTTTCATTTGGTACGTGTGCTGTTTCGGTCTCAACTCAAGCAACTATAAATTCGCTGTTCCTTTCAGTTGGTAAAAGATATGCAGGACATAAGCTTCTTTTGAATTTTCACAACTGGAAGATATTTTTAACGAAGCTAAATCTCTTTATCTTTTTTTTTAAGGATAGAATCTGGATAGTTTTTTTTGGTTGTTTTAGCACTTCTGCCATGGCTTTCTACCTAGGGTGCTCTGGCCTGAGTGTGTTTTTGTCATTAGTCTTGAAGCATTGTTGTGTTGAATTTGCTTGACATGATACTTCTCTAGCACCCTCCCTTTTGAAATCTATTTGACTACTTGTATCGGCACTGTGCAGTGAGTCAGAGATTGATGTCTTTGAATCAGTTGACAAAAAAAGGCGGGACGCAGAGATGGTTTGCATTTAAGCGCTTGTCTCCACGCTTTGTGTTTGGTCCTGTACAGGGCAATTGTGCTTTTATTCAGTTGGTTGTTGTCTAATATTGGCGACTAAAAACTTAATCATGCAGGCAACATGGAGAAAGCTGGTATGTGAACAGGGGACCGATAATTTTGAAACTTTACCTCCCCTGCCTTCTCGTCTTGTTACAGACGATGACCTGAAGGAATTCTATGAAGCCATGAAGATCTATGAAGTACCAAAAGCCGCTGCAGTGTCAAATGCTGGGGTCAAGCGGAAGGGTCAGTATCTTGGGGGTCTTGATACTCAACGATATGGAAGGGGCAAAAGGTCAAGAGAGGTACGTATATGTACGAGTCTTGTAGCCCGAACACTTACTTACTGCAGTCGCCTGCCCTGTTTTTATGCTCATTACTGTAACATCTTGTCTTGCAGATTATGTTCTTTCATTATTATTGTTGCTTTTTTTAATATTTTATTTCTATGCCTGAACATGTGCTCACTGCTGTCGCATGCTCTATTTTTGTAGCACAGCCTTTATAAGATCTTGTCTTATAAATTACGCTCTTTTCTTATTAAGATTATTATTTTTTTAAATGCTTCTATAGGTTCGTTCCTATGAAGAACAGTGGACAGAAGAAGAGTTTGAAAAAATGTGTCAAGTTGACTCCCCTGAATCTTCTCCCAAACCAAAGGAAGAATTTAAAGATGTGAATTTGCCAAAAGATGCCAGTCAGGCTGTAGTGGCAGTTGTCAAAACAGAACTTCCACCTTCGCCTGTTGTGCTCCCACCACCACCACCACCACCACCACCACCACCACCACAACCACCAACCCCCACTGTACAGCAACCAAACTTGCAGCAGAGCAAAGACATGACTCCACCAGCCAAGCGAGGTCGTGGCAGACCAAAAAGGGTGACAATAGATCAATCACCAAGTGCAGTGGCTCAAACACCTTCAGGACCTGGCAAGGTGGATCCAGGTTTACTGAGAGGAACAGTATCTTGCTCTGAAACAAATTCTCGTCCAGATTCTTTGCCAGGAGGTGTTAGTGGGACTACAAATCCTGTTAGTTCAGGGATGGCGCTTGGCTCTCAACCAGTTACCCCCTCTGTTACTCCTGATTCTCAACCAAGCGCTGCTAGCTCTTCAGTGTCCATTCAAGTACGGGGACCAGGTCGGAGAATTCAAAGTGGAATAGATGCACCTAAACGACGGGGAAAAAAACAGGTGCCAGTATCACCTGCTGTTACCGGTGCTTTAGTTGGTCCAGATCCAAAACCAAATGAGTCTATACAGAACAGACCTGCGAATTTGTTAGGAAATAATCCTCTTGTCACTACTGGAATGGTGGCTAGTGTTCCTACAACCCAATGTCCTGTTTCCTTTTCTGGTTCTGCTACTGTACAAGGGACTGGTGGAACTGATCCACGTCCTGCTGTAGGTGTTGCCTTAAATTATCTGCCTGCTGCTCAACAAATTTTAGCTCCTGGTTCTGTATCCTCTTCTCCATGCCCTTCTATTCCTGTGCAAATGAAAGGGCAAAGCCGGAAGACTCAGAGTGGTGGTTCTGGACCTCGGCGTAGGGGAAAGAAACAAGCACTAATGTCGCCCCCTGCTCCTGTCGTATCAGCTAGCAAGGATTTAAAACCTACTTTGGAGCAGCAGAATAAGTCAGAGGATTCATCACAAGGTAATACAATGAAGAGTAAGCAAGACAATGCTCCGGAACCACCAAAGATAAGCCAGGGGCAAGTGGTTCATGTACCTGAAGGTGCGGCATGTCGAGATCTAAAATCAACTGAACAATCAGCGGACGTAACTCCAGGAAACCAGACAGATGGCTCATCAACTATGCATCATAGCATGAGTGTGTCCTTAGGTGAGTACTGTCGACAATTAAATTTGAGCTATTTTCTGGAATTGAAATCAAGAAAAAAAATCCTTAAATTGGAAGGATGTTATGGAGAGGTAATTTCTTTTTGCTAGTATTTTAGCTGTCCTTTTGTTTCTTCCTGTTCCCATTTGTTAGTGTTTTTGCTTTTGAGAATTTCTCAATCGCTTTCCTTTATATTTGATTATTTTCTCAACGAAAGGAAGTTTTCTTATTCAAAAAAAATTTTGTGCAGGCCCTGCCTTGGGAGAAAGTCAAAGTGCTGGTGTGTCTATTGCTGCTTCTGTGGTGAAGGATGCTTTGCCTGACAATTGCCCGTCTAAACCTGAAACCGGTAAACTTCCAGGAAATGAAGTTCTTGTTGCTCCAGCTGTGAATTTAATGGGTAACACCGTTCCTGAGGTCGTTAAGAATCAACAATTAGAGGATAAGACTCTTCCAGCTACATCTACTTTGAATAGCACTGCTTTTTTCCCCAGTTCCACTGCCGCAGAAAGTTTGACTAAGCATCTTGTTTCCACAAACATTGCTATCAGCCTTCAGTCTACTGCTAATTACCCTTCTATTCCTCAAGGCTTACAATCTATCCATCATTGCCCTTCTGAACCTGTACCAGCTAAAAGACCAGGTCGAAGGGCTCCAAGCAGAGCAGAAGCACCCCGTCGCAGAGGAAGGAAGCAGGCTGCAGCCTTATCTGCCGTACCTGATGGTTCAGCTAGTCAGGATCTGAAATTAAGTTCTCAACCCCAGAATAAAGCTGCTGATATTTTGGGTGGTAAATCTGCTGTCGTGAGAGATAAGCAGGGGACTGAAGCACAGGAACTAGCAAATGTTATGCCGGCTCAAACAAGTGAAGTACATTCAACTGCTGCTGGCCATGATACAAAAAGAAAGGATCAGTCGAGCCACAGTCCCCAAATGAAGCAGCTGCTAAACCCTCCAGCAATTGTTGATACTGCAGCTGGATCCTCTGATAAAAGTTCTGCTCTTGGCCGGATACAGACAGCTGATGTAAATGATGTTGCCCGTGTGATGAAGGAGGTATTTTCAGGAACTCGTTTGTCGAGGACTAAAACTACTGAGTCTTCTGGGAAAGAAAGCAGGGTTGCCCCTAATGTACCTTTAAGTAAGACTGTTTCAGAAGTGACCAAAAGTAAAACTTTGAAGGATAAAGCTCATTCTGATGTTGCAACTTTGGAGGCAGCAGCTCCCGTATCTGACCTTCCAGGGAAGAATGACAAACAATCTGGGACCGGACCTGATAAAAAAGCAGAAGGGATTAGTACTTCTGTTACAAATGAGACCTCTGGTCGCACGACTGTTGTGGGAAAGCCTGAAATCAAGACCACTGCAGACTTCTATGAAAAAGTGTCAGATTCAGGTCAACCTGCTCAAGAAGATGGCATTAGGGTTAGTAGCGGCAAAACCTCTGGTTCTGCTTCTCTTGCTACGGAAGAAAAGAGTAAAATACTTTCTCAGCGACTGCGTCCTGCTGCTGATCCATCCGTGTCTATGACTACTGGCAACGAGTTGAATTCTTTTTTGGTATCTGCAACTGCTATGGAGCTTGAGGTGACTCCAAATGTCTCTGAAAATAAAACTGAACCATTGTCAAAAGAGTCTCCAAAATCTTCTCGCCTTGATGTTAGTGATAACAAAGTACAGCCTCCATCAAAAGAGTCTCCTAAACCTTCTCTTGATCCTAGAAGCTTTGAGAATGCCACATCTACTGTGTCTCCAGATCATTCTGGTACTGATAAATTGAAGGAGGGCTGCTTTCACGAGTCTGATTTGCCGTCCATGGTAGCCGAAGCTGTTAGCAGTGGTGAGACCAATGCTGCAGGTGCAGAATGTTCATTAAAAGTCGATGGTCTTGGATCTGGTGATACTGCCTCCAACAAATCCAATTTGCTTGATACTTCTTCTAATAGCAGAAAGTTAGATATTCCATGTGTTGATATCAGAAACAAAGGGGAAGCCACCTTAGAACCTCCAAACTCAGTTACAGCTAAAGAATCTGGTCATGCTGAGCTTATCTTAAAAGATCATGTTGAAATGCCACTCTCAGAGGATGGTCAAAGCACTGGTGGTGTGGTGGCTGAAGTTTGCGGCATGCAAGCGGACCCTTCTGAGAGTGATAAGCTTAGTGCAGTATCTGAAAAATTTTTTGAAGATGATTCTAATGTTGGCAGCACTTCATCTGATAAAATTCCAGATGGCGGCACTGGATCGGTTGAGGAACGAAAAGGTTCTCCTGCTGAATGTAGTGATCAACTGGATGTTTCCGACAGCAGGGGTTTTTTGTCCAAAAATGGATCAGATCACTTGCCTCCATCTTCTTCAGGGGAGGGGGAAGAAAAGGTTGAGGGTTCATATGAGAAGGGGCCAATTTGCAGTTCCTCACCTCTAGAGGCACCAAAAGGCTCTGAAGCGGAGAATGACAATTCATCTACAGGTGGGAAGATTTCTACAGAAACACCAGAACCTTCTTTGTTAGTGCCAGGAGAGAAGAATGAAGATCCATCTGAGAAGGATTCAGGTTGCACATCAGCACCTGCCGAGGAACTGAAAGATTCTGAAGCACAAATTGGTGTTCAGTTGGAATCCTCTTCAGGGGGGGAGATTTTGCAAGAACATAACCTACAGCTTCCAACTTCTCTAGAGTCGGAAGGAGAAAAGATTGACTGTCAATCCAAGAAGAGTCCAGTTTACAGCTCAGTTCCTGCAGAGGAACCGAAAGATTCAGAAGCTAAAATGGATGTTCAGTTACATTCGTGTGAGGATGAAGGGGTTTTGCCCTGAAAATATTTTAGAGGCTTCAGCTTCTTTGGAGGCAGAAGGAGAAAAGAATCAATGTCCGTCTGAGATGGATCCAGTTTACAGCTCAGTTTCTCTGGAGGAACAAAAAGACCCTGGAGCTGAAAAGGATGTTCGGTTGGATCCATACAATGATGATGGGGCTGTGCCTGGAAAGGGTTCCAAGCCTTCATCCTCTTTAGAGACGGGAGAAAAAATTGGCTGTCGATCTAAGAGGGATACAGCTTGCAGCTCGGTTCCTCTAGAAGTACCAAAAGTTTTGGGAGGCGAAATGGTTGGTCAACTAGATTCGCACACCGATGGTGGGTGTTTGTCGGAAAATATTGTGCGGGGGCCTTCACCTTTTGTAGGGTTAGGTGATCCAAAGATTGAAAGTTCACCCAAGCAGGATCTACCTTGCAACAAGGTACCTGTTGAAGAGAAGACCGAGTGCTCACCTAAGCAGGATTTACTTTGCAGCACAGAGCCTGTGGAGGAAACAAGAGATTCTAAAGTTGACATGCGTGCTCAACATCTGAAGGATCCTGAAGATTCCGATGGAAAGATGGTTCAACATGATTCGCCTCAGGATGACAGGATATTGCTAGAAAATGTTGTGCCAGATGATACATGTCCTCCAGCCGCCTCTTCAGTGATAGAGGAAGAACAGATAGAGGGCTCTAGTGAGAAGGAACGTGAAGAGTCAAAAGAAGTTGAAAATGCGACGGGAAGTAAAATGGAAACATTGCAGGTGGTTGGGGATATTCCAGAAAAAATGGATTCGGAAACTCTGGGTCTACCTTTATCTTCTTTGGTGTTGGAGGAAGAAAAGACTGAAGTCTCCACTGAGAAACAAAATTTCAACGAATCACGAGATTCTGAAGTTGAGCCCATTGGTGATGTGGATCCATCCCTGGCTGGTGGAGTTCCTGCAAAAATTTCACAACTCGTGAGTAGACCTTCATCTCCCTTGGCAACAAAGGAAGGAGACATTGGTTCACCTTCAATGCATGCAATTGTGAGTTCAATGGAAATGAAAGAATTCAAAGGTTCTAAAGACGAAGTTGCTGATCAAATGGACGTAGATGAAGTTGCTAATCAAATGGATATAGATGAAGTTGCTGATGAAATAAATGCTTCTAAGATTGGTTGCGTGGACAAAGAAAATACATCAGAAACTGTGGTACCTTTATCTACCTTTCAAGAAGTTGAAAAGATCAAGGGATCATCTGAACAGATTCCAGTCGGCAGCTCAGCCCCACTTGATGAATCAAATACTAAAGATGCTGAAATGACTTATAAGAGGGACGAGCCCGAGGTCACTGGCTCTTCTGTGCCGGGAGAAGGTACTGTATCGGAAAGAGTTGAAGAGACTTCATCTACAAAGGAAAATGAAGAGATCGAGGGCTCGTCCGAGAAGAACCGAGATGGAAGCCCTGTATTGGAAAAACTGGATCAGCCTTCATCTATGCCAGAAAAGGACGAGATTGCAGGGTTGTCCAAGAAAAACCAGGCTAGCAGCCCTGTATCAGAAAAAGTCGACCAGCAGATGAAGAACCAAGCTAGCAGCCCTGTAACAGAAAAGGCAGACCAGCCTTCGTCTACACAGAAAAATGAAGAGATCGAGGGCCCATCCGAGAAGAACCAAGCTAGCAGCCCTGTATCAGAAAAAGTGGACCAGGCTTTGTCTACACAGAAAAATGAGGAGATCGAGGGCCCATCTGAGAAGAACCAAGCTAGCAGCCCTGTAGTGGTGATGGAATTGGAGGGTTCTGAAGCTGGGGTGGATGATCAAATGGATGCATCCCAGGTTGGTGGGATTCTTCCAGAAATAAAATCGATGTTCACTAGGGTCTTTAAGGCTTTCCAAACGATGCATTCCAGTGGGGTTGTCAAAAAAAACTAAGGAACTGATTACTTGAATAAAATTAAAGTTGATCCTTGATTGCATGAGATGTCATATTCGGGGAAGCAAAAGTATCCAAAAATAATAAGAATTTGCCATTGCCATAGTCTTGCTCTCTTTTCTTGACAACTGGTAGTATACAATTAAAAAGGAAAAAACCTCCTAAACGAAACCCATTCTAAGACTATCTTATATAAAATAGATGCATGATATACGTATTATATGTATCTAGACATAGATTTGTATTATATCTTTATATATGTGTGTGTGTGTAATATTACTATGCTTAGAGTAGTACATAACTTGAATTTACTTTCTTGTTCTTGTGACTTCTGTTTGATATTGTGTTCGAACTCAGGCTAGCACGGTGTTGGCAGAAAATGATATGCCAAGTAATATTGACCTGCCCTCATCTTCTGTTGCGGTGAAGGAGATGAAGGACAAATTGTCCAAGGGAAAGGAGGACGTATTGAGCGGCTCATCAGTATTAGGGGCATCACAAGGAACTATAACTGAGCAGGCAAATCCCATTGATGATTCTCAGGGTTCTGGGACGGCATCAGATATTTCACTCAAAAACGAGGATCAGCATCAGGAGTCTTGAGCTATAGATTGCGATGACGACATGACAGGACCGCCTGAATCAGAATCAGAATTTAAAGCTGGAGTTGTTTATCTTAGTTGTGAGATGGTGCCAGAATCTGGAATGAAAGATTTGCCTCCATGCTCCTCCGAACAGGAGGGTGAAAATGTCGAGGATCACCAGAGGGGGTTCCTCTTGGTGGCCCTTTTAAGACTGGAAGAAACCCGAGTTGATTAGTTGAATGTGTTAGTTTGTTGTACAGATAAATTAAAAATTCTAACCCTGTAAAAAATTCATAGATATTATTATCCTTTCGAGTTATATAATGATAGATTATTTGTACCAACACACTTTGATCAATGAACTCAAATTCAAGTAGAAGAGGAGATTTTTCTCACTCCATGGCAGGGTTGTTACCAAAAATATTTTATTTTTCGTTACAGCGTCATAACATGGTTCCATGGCAACTAAAGAGTAATTTAATTCCGCCGCTCTCGGGGCAATTTGATGCTTGGGTGGATTCCATTAGAGTTAAGATTAGAGTTGATGTATAGCGAGAGTTTTCAAAAAAAAAAAAAAAAAGTTAGAGAGAGAGAGAGAATGAGAAAGAGAAAGGTAAGGAGAGAGAGAGTGTTGGGGCTGGTGGATCGGTGTGTCGCCTGTCTGTTGACTTCCGATCTTGGTTTGGAGGGTTGTTGCTAACCGATCTTCTTCGTGTTGGGGTTCGTGCTATCAGGGGAGAGTTTTGCTCGGGTTGGGGTTGATCTCCGGCGCGGATTTGGGTTTGGGAACAAGGAGGGAAGAGCCGCTGTTGTCCGTGGTGGTCATGGGAGGCTTGGATCTCCTCTGCTTGGCTGTCGTCCGTCTAACGCCGATGTTGAAGGGCCAAGCCGTGGTTGAAGTTGGGTTTGTGCCGCCTAGTGAGGGTGAGCTACGTTGATTCTAGTCTTGCCATGGGGATGGCCGAGGAGGGGCCGTGGGCGCTCTTCGGTGGGCAAGTGGTTGGAGTTGGGTGGCTGGTGTTGAAGGACCTTGGATTCATGGATTGCAGTGGAGGCTGCGTTCTAGATTTGTGTTCTATGTTTGTTGTTATAAGGGCAATTTTTTCTCTACTGGCCCTCTGTGTTATGTCTGTTATTTTTGTGATGTTGTTTGTGGCTCTATTTTGCGGGAAAGTTGGCAGGTTTTTTGGAGAGGCGTTGGCTTCGTGTTTGGCTTAGAGGATGGTTTCCCAATGCTTCTTGGATTGTTGAGTGGTATCTTGAGTCGGGATTAGGTTAAGGTGTGGCTACTTTTTGTGATTGTTGGGATTACGGTTAGTAAGAGTTTAGCTCAGTCGACCGAAGCACGGATTCTCAAGTAGGTTTTTTTGAGTCTGCTTGTATACCCTGTACTTGATCTTTGGACCATTAGCTATACATTGACCTTTTTAGGTTCGCATTAGTAAATTCTTTTTCTTCTAGTCGGAGGCCTTATCCATGTAAAAAAAGAAAAAGAAAGAAGAGGAAGAAGAAGAAGAAGATGATGATGATTAGAGTTGATGTTTGTTGCATTATTCTTGATAAAAATATTACATATGTGAGTGTTCGCAAGTGAATGGCATTGTTATCTGTCCATGCAGGTTTATTAATCCATCATCATTTTGATTGGCTTATATGCGCCTTAGAATAGGATGACATTGTCAAACATTGATGTAGTGTCGTATGGAAATCACAACATTTTTGTATCAACATGTCATTATCAAGTAAATCTTAGTTGTTATCTTCTATCGTTTGAAAGGGCTGTTTTCACAAATGACCTTGAAGATATGACCTCAATTTGGTTCCAACTTTTGCTTTTAGAGATTTTACTACCATATTATTATCAAGTTACAGAACTATCGTTTTTTTAAATTCCCGAACTACTCATAATGATTTGTTCTAAATAACTATGAATCTAAACAAAAAAAATCCTCCAATTTTGAAAAGAAAATTAAAAAAAAAAGGCCAAGGAAGATGAGATTGGTGATGGATAGCTTGGGGAGATCACCGTGGCGAGAGAGGGGTGCTTGAAATGGCTTGAAAAGACAAAATTGTCTTTGTAAGGGTTGGATAAAAAGTGAGTGAAAAGAAGATCACATACATCGTCAGGGTACAAGGGACTAGATTTAGATTTATCACAAGACATGGGCTAGACAATATCTGTTGGACATGTTTGTCCTAAGGAGTAAAAATATAATATATTTTTGGAGACATTTTTATCAATAAAGAATTTATTTATTATTTATATACCAAATATTGTCCTCTTTACGTTCATATATGTTGAATGAATGTTAAGCAAACAATAGTATGAGACTGTCAGTCTAAACCTTTAAGAATTGGGCATATAATGGTTAGATTATGCGGAAGACACGATTCTTAAGGTGACGATCTAAATCATAATATCCGTAATCGAGAGAATAAAGTTAGGCGCTTTATTCATGTAAAGATTGTTATGTTGTCTATATCCTTATCACGAGGTGTTTGTCTTGATCATCGGAGATGAACTCCGCGAATATAAACATTGGCTCATTGTCATAGGTTACGATGTGTTGAATCGAGACATAAAGTGAATTGATTTGGATTAATAATTCTGTCTAGGCAAATCGATTCACTTTAGACAATCATATTTATTGTATTTAATCCTGAGATGAATAGCAGGCCCGTTGTCTTTACTTATGTCTTTTGATGTATCAAAGGGCGACATCCACGTTTTAATAGTGGTATGCATGCCGGTACGTTAGAAGCATGACTCTTAAGAGCGTAAACCTGTTATTTATAGATATGAAATCTATAGCTCCTCTTTAGGAGTAGTAATATCCTCTTCTATGCGTTATGCTATAATTGAAAAACTGTAGCGCTCAACCATTTGGATAGATAGATATAACCGAATGGTATACTGTCTTTAGATTGTAAGTTTTTCGATGATGAGATAATAGAACATAAGAGAAAAATAATCAGGAAGGTAAGACATAATTTATCCTTAAGCTAATTATGGATAATCCTATGAGGATACGATACATTATGATATGTCATAAAGACTTAGCTATATGGGCTTCGTAATTCTATATAGTTCGAGAGTGAAGCTTTAAGCTTTTAGTGGAATAGTGTTATAGTTGATAATTATAAAATGTATATCTGGGATATTGGGTTTCATAATTATCAGACGCTTGAACTATATAGGTCCATTAGCTCTCCTTTGCTAGCTCATAAAAATCTTGTAACGATATGACGTGCTTTTCAAATTATTGGTGACTTGAGTCAAATTATTGGTGACTTGAGTCAAATTATCAGATTGTCTGAAAATTTGATAGGATCAAATAATTCATGTCTATTTATCGGTTGAATTAATTTTGTGAAAAATTAATTCAAGATAAGCTTGTTGAATTATCAGGATCAGACAATTCATGTATGTTTATCGGTTGGATTAATTTTGAATAAATTAATTTAAGATACACTTGTTGAATTATCAAGAATATTTATTTTCCTAGAGATTATTTAGATATGATTGTTTTAATCAAATTATTTGAATTAAAACTGATGTTCTATCCTAAGAATCTCATGAAGGAAATAAAGATTCGCAAGGATCATTTATCGTAAGTTCGACAGGCTGATCTTTAAGTTCGGCCCGCCAACTGGGCGATAAACAGATCATGTGTTTTCACGTGGATTTATCAGATATTGATCCTGATTTGATTCTGATTCGAGTTTTCAAGGCCTTATCTGATAAGGACTGACTTTTGGGCTCAATCTCTATAAAAAAGAGGAGTGAGACTTAATTGTTATTTTTTTAGATCAGTTAAGAAATCTAGAGTGAGACTCTGCTAGTGAGACTCTGTAACTCCCTAAGAGCTATTGTTCACACATCACGAACCATAGCTTTGGGTTTTTCTCAATTGGTTGGAAGGAGAGTCACTGGGGAAAGGCTGAACGACATGCGCCCATACGCACTCCGATCGTGGATATAGAATAGCAAAGAAGACCAGTTGGTTGAAGCTCTTCTGGAACGTTATACTCTTCACGGATTGCGGGAGCTTTTATGCATTTATGAGGTTAGTAAGATCTAGTTAATTTATGCATATAGTGTGTCAAACTTATGTTTTGATAAATACTTTGATATAAAAAAATTTTAAAATTTCACTGCGTAAATTTTTCCAACAATATCGTCATTGCATGGGGCAAGGAAGGACAAGCTCTAGTAAAGAGTGGGTGCGTTTGGACAGGAGTAGGGATAGGGAGCTCGTCGATGTTGGGGCATAGGAGGCCTGGTGTGTCGTTGCAAGAACCAAAACAAGCTTGGTTAAACTCATCTCACTATAATGTTTTCTCTTAAAAAATTTAACTATGCAAACTTGAAAGTTTTTTTTCAAACTTATTTTCCAAACGACCTATTAACAAAATATGAGCCATAAGCCCCACACCATTAAAACGAAAAAACTTTTGGGTTAATTTCACTTTAAATTTCAATTTTTGTATTCACATATCTATTTCTTGTAAAATAAATACTTAACATCTTAGGGGTAAAATAGTCATTGCACAAACTAAGGGCAAATTGGTCTTTGCACAAGTGAGGGGTAAAATGGTCATTTCGCATAGGCCAGTGGAGGACATAACCCCTCAACTTTCATGGAATTACTCCCGGAGGAGTACCATAGAAGAGCAATCGATCTAGAGTTCATAGTTTGTTCATCTGAAATCATCACAAACCCTAATTCCTGCTTTGAAAGCTTCTCCTTCGAACCCGTTCTTTGATTTCTCATGCACAATAGCTAGTAAGTTCTTCATTTTTTTTTTTCTTAATTGCTTTGTCGTAGTCAACATTTCATGGGTTTTTATTTGTTTATTTCATTTTTTCCTCCAACTTTTCCCAAATTGCAAATCTGTTCCCCGAAGAACCTTTTAATATCCTGCGTTTATATGGGTTCATTATTCTTGTGACACAAGAAATCCGTTATTTTTTTTAATTTTGAAGAAATCATGGTTTAATTTTTCTTTCTGTTAATGCGTAACCCTCTTTAATGGGTTTCGGTTAGTTTTGTGAGTGCAACAATGGTGTTGCATTTCTCCATTACTGAGGGCTTAGTCGTTAAAAAGTCCTAAAATTGTGCTTCAAGCTATTTTAGTGTTGCCCCTGAAGTTGCTTCTTTTTGTGTGTTTGCAAAAACATTTGAATTTTTTCTTTAAAAAAAAGGATTTTGCAGCACCCCCCCCTCTCTCTATATGTATACATATGTGTGTATATATATATATATACACACAGATATATATATACATATAACTTTTGTATTTTGAAATTGTGAATTTAGGTTAATATTTAAACTGCAGTTTTTTTTTGGTATTGAATACTAAGCTGTACAGCTATTAATATCATCTTAAACTTGTGTTGTTATAGAACAGTGAATTTAAGTTGGTACATTGAAGATAGGTTTTTGGCTTTTTAGTTCCCCCTGGGTGATTTATTGGTAGCATATTCTATTTACCTAATGTAACTGTGAATTAAAGTTGATATATAGAAAGCAATAGAAGGTTCTCTTTTTACTTTATTATATTTTATTTTCGTTTTGTATACCAGGACTTTCTCATGCAATTTGTTTTTGTTTTGTTTTTTTTTTCTTTAACGAGTCTGTTTTCTTTGTCAATATCAAGTCTTTTAATTGGTGCTAAATGGATAAATGTTTTGCAGGTTCTGCTATTTGCAATGTAAGGTTTGTGTGGATTTCTAGCATGATTTTGGGGACTTTGGTTCTTAAGTTGCCCCTGTTATAACAGAGGAAGCGCATGGTGTTGCAAATGTAGTCATTTGTTTGATTATTTATTGAAGCAATTTGACTTTGGTTCTCCTGATTAGTGAGTGATGGACTGTAATAAGGAAGAGGCCTTGAGGGCCAAGGTGATTGCTGAGAAGAAGATGCAAAGCAAGGACTTTGTGGGGGCTCGTAAAATAGCTTTGAAGGCCCAACAACTCCACTCTGATGTTGATAATATTTCTCAGATGCTCATGGTCTGTGACGTCCATTGCTCTGCTGAGAAGAAACTATTCGGGGGTGAGATGGACTGGTATGGAATTCTTCAACTTGAGATGTCGGCGGACGAGGCAACAATTAAGAAGCAGTATAGGAAGTTTGCGCTCCAACTTCATCCTGATAAGAACAAGTTTGCTGGTGCGGAAGGTGCTTTTAAGCTGATCGGAGAAGCACAGAGAATACTTTTGGACAACGAAAAACGTAAGTTGCATGACCAGAGACGGGGGGGCGGCTGCCCATATGCTCAATATCATCCACAACCTAATGCTAATTGGAACATGAACGTGGCTCGTAACACCAATAGAAGCAACCCATTGGGTCTGAATTCACAAAATCAGCAGTCACAACAGCCACGATACGCTGGTTGCCAACCAACTTTTTGGACTGCCTGCCCCTTTTGTTCTGTGAGGTACCAGTACTACAGAGAAATTATCAATAGATCTCTCCGTTGTCAACATTGTAGGAGGCCCTTTGTAGCATATGACATGGAGGCACCGACAACAGCGGACTTTAGTAAACCAGCATTTCCCCAACAGACAAACAATGCTCAGAATTTCGAAGCACGATTCCAGCCAAATTTTGGAACTGGGAATATTCAAGCAGAACCAGTTCATAATGCAGGTAAGAATGTTGGCCGTTCTTCTACTGTTGGGACAGGAAAGGCAAATCGAAAGAGAGAAAAGAAGCGGGCTAGACATCAGAGTGACTCTGAAATCTCCGAAATAGAGACTAGCTCTGATTCTGAAGAAGAAATGGAGATTGATGAGAATGGCGATTCTGATGAAGACATAGAGATTGATGAGAATGGTGATTTTCAGAGTGGACGGACATCTGGTCATTCCGGGGAGCAAAGTGTGCGCAGGTCTTCACGCCATAAGCAACAAGTCTCTTATACAGAAAAATTGAGTGATGATGATGACGATGACTTTGAGAACCCTTTAAAAAAGTCAAAAAGAAAGAGATCATCCCGTTCCACTGAAGAGGAGAATGGTAATTCATCTAAAGAAGAGTCAGCTAAGATGAAAAATCAGTCTGATTTTGCTGCTAACATCAAAAAAGATGAGAAAGAGGTTAAAAAGAAAGAAGCTGACTATGCATGTGTGCAAAATGGGGACAATGATATAGATTCAAGCTCCAAGGGAGCTCCAGATTCATTATTCAATTATCCTGATCCAGATTTCAGTGACTTTGAAAAGGATAGGAAACCCGAGCATTTCGCAGCAAAGCAGATATGGGCTGCTTATGATGATGTAAATGCCATGCCCAGATTCTATGCTAGGATCAAGAAGGTTCGTTCTCCTGGATTCAAGGTGGAGATAACTTGGTTGGAGCCAGACCCGGATGACGAGAATGGGATCAAATGGCAATCTGCGGAATTGCCGTTTTCTTGTGGCAAGTTCAGGTATGGGATTACTCAAACAACAGATAATCTTCCTATGTTCTCTCATCAAATTGCTTGTGAGAAAGGTAGATATAGAGATACTTTCCTGATACATCCAAGAGAAGGGGAGACCTGGGCTTTATTCAAGGACTGGGATATTAAATGGAGTCATGATCCATCTGCGCATCGGAAGGATGAGTATGAATATGAATTTGTTGAAATCTTGTCCAATTATGTTGCCGGTGTTGGAATACATGTTGCTTTGTTGAGTAAGGTGAAAGGGTTTGTGAGTCTTTTTTGTCGGATGGAGAAGGCAGGTAGGAGGACATTTATAGTTCCCCCAGGTGAGTTATTGAGGTTCTCTCACATGATTCCGTCCTCTAAAATGGAAGGTGACGAAAGAAAAGGAGTACCTCCAAGATCTCTTGAACTTGATCCTGCTGCTTTGCCAATTAAGCTTCTCATTTCTTCGATGTCTGACCGTGAAGTTAAACCCATGGTGGGGTGTGATGCTGACACAAAGAGCAGCTGTTCACAGCCTCAGCAGAACAGTTGTGATGTACATGCAGCTTCGACTCCAGAGCCAACGGAAATTCCGGAACCTATATTCTACAACTTTGATGCTGATAAATCCAAAGAAAAGTTTCAGGTTGGCCAGATCTGGGCATTGTACAGCGATGAGGATGGCTTGCCGAAATACTATGGTCAGATAAAGAAAATCGATGCTTCCCCAGTTTTTAAATTGCACGTTTCATGGCTTACTTCTTGCCCCCCGCCAGATAACTTTATTAGATGGTCCAACGACGACATGCCAATAGGTTGCGGTAGGTTTAAGCTTAAAAGGAGCGCGTATCAAACGTATGATTGCAACGGTTCTTTTTCACATCTGGTAAAAGCAGAGCCTGCGGTTAGAAAGGATGTTTACCACATCCTTCCTAGGACAGGTGAAGTTTGGGCGTTGTATAGGAATTGGAGTGCTGACATCAAACGTTCTGACTTGAAAAACTGTGAATATGACATTGTGGAGGTTCTCGCGGCGAATGATTTACAGACAGACGTGTTGGTTTTGTGTCGTGTAGATGGGTTTAACTCAGTTTATAAGCCTCAAGTTCAAGGAGGATCAACCATCGGCAAGAGCATTCCCCACGCCGAGGTTCTCAAGTTCTCTCACCAGATTCCCGCTTTCCGTCTGACAGAAGAGAGAGGTGGCAAGCTTCGAGGCTTCTGGGAACTCGACCCTGCTGCCATGCCGGTTCAGTATGTTTGCTCGACGACTTCATGACCCATAACTTATTTGATCCAATTCTATAAAACTGTTGTGTAAAAGGGGGATGATTTGGGAGGGACAGAACCATTACCACTTCACTTTTGGAAACTTGGACTTTGATGCCTCGGAACCTGCAGAAGGTGCATATCTTGATAGAAAGTTTTCTGTAGTTTACAGCTTTTCATTTTTCTTTTTTCTTTTTTTGTTTTTGTTTTTTTTGCATTTTGGACCATGTTGATAGAAGTCTTTGTTCTCAGCAGTTCACTGCCCAAGATCCAACTGCATTTTGGAGGGGAAAAAAAGGGGTCTTGCAAGTTCTGTATTGTAGTCGGTTAATATTTCTGTGGGCCATTGGTTAGTTTGTGTAGGAGTTGCAAGCTCTAATTGGGTGGAATTTTGGCCAACCATGAGTCGGTGAAAAGTAATCATTGTTTGAAAGCTAAACTATGGTTTTGGTTTTTTATCTGGCATATGTCTCATGTGAAGAAGATACTTTAGTCACCCCTAAAACTTTTGTTTTGTACTTTCGTTGGCACTAAAGTAGATGATATATAGGGCCCGTTTGGTTTGATATTCGAATCACGGTTCGAATCATTTTGCTACAGTATTGTCTCACAAAAATTTAAATCTTCATTCAAATACTCTACTCAAATACTCAAACCAAACGGACAATAACCCCTAAAATCTCTTTTTTTTTTTATTTTATTGTTTTTGTGTTTTTGTTTTTGTTTTTTTTTTGTTTTTTCTTCTTTCAGCAAATTCTTGGTGGGTTAGAGGATGTTTACATTACACCTTATGGATATCTTCAATTGCATTGCATGAATACTCCTCTCTAATTCATTATTTTCAGGGATTGTCCTTTCTTTTGTTCATGATTTTCGAATGACAACTGGGGGAGTTCATGATGTTTCTGTTTTTACATTCATCTGCAATGCTCGGGATGTTTGATCACGCTTTTTTTTGGCAATATATTTTTGTATATGTTTTTTTTTTTTTTTTTTAATTTTATGGGTTTTTGGGCAATATCTTGGTCCTTTCTTCTTCTTTTTTTTCTTTTAAATTAAAACTTTGAAACCATCTGCCGAAAAAAGAAAAGAAAAGAGGGAAGAGCAATTAAAGCTAAAACCAGAAGTGGGCATGCAAACAAAGCACCATATTTTGACGGTTGCCCAAGAGCAATTAAATTATTCTTCTAGAATGTAGAAGACACCAAACTGTTGTCCCACGAAATTAATGTATATGCAACAACGCCCACCTAAATGACAAAAGAAAAAAAAAAATTATTAACACTAATGGTCCTTAAATTTTAGGATCTTCTTTACTTTACTTTTAAACTTTAAAAATCATAATTTTACCTCTTAAACCTTTAAAACTTTTCACTTTGCCCTTTAAATTTTTAAAATCATTATTTTGCCCTTAAATTTTCGAAGTTCTCACTTTGTCTGTTAAATTTCTGATTCTCCATTCAAATAGACGAAATTAAGCCCGCGTGATTCGCGCATTAGTCAAAATAAGAATCGCGCATTAGTCATCCATTCAAATAGACGAAATTAAGCCCGCGTGATTCGCACATTAGTCATCTGTAAGGGCAAAATAAGATTTTATCATTCAAAAGTTTTGTTTCACGTTTACACACTCACTTGACGGCTTTTTTATCTAAACTTTTATTTAGGAAGGGTTTGTCTGCACATTTATTCTCATTTTTAATGTGTAACTTATTTAATAAACCGATAATGTTTACCGATATCTAAATTTGTATACTAAAGAAGATGACTTACGCATTAAATATGAGAACATATCAGCAAACAATATTGATAAGAAATGTGCATACATGCCATTCTTAGATGAGAGCAGATAAAAAAACATTAAATGAGAGTGTAAACGTGAAACAAAACTTGAGTGATAAAATCTCATTTTTGTTCTTACATGTGATCCATGTGCTAATCACATTAGTTTTTGTGTCCATTTGAAGGGAAAATAGGAGACAAAATGAGAAGCTTTAAAACAATTTCAAAATGGTGTTTTTTAAAATTTAGGGATAAAGTGAGAAGTTTTAAAAATTCACGAGATAAAGTGATGATTTTTAAAGTTTGAGAGGTAAAATGAAAGAAGCCCTAAAATGTAAGGGTTATTTATGTTAATAACTCAAAATAATAATAATAACAAAAGAAGGAGAAGAAAAGAAATCCAGCCTTATAAAAACATATATTGAAAATGAATTTAAGAAGTAAAAGTAAGACGTATTTTGAATATTTATTTATTTATTTTTGGCTAAAAGATATTTATACAATAGTCTGCATTTAGTAATATATCATATTAGGAGAGCATTCTATAATATCATCTTAATTGTTATAATATAAAACTTTATATATATAATATAATATAAAAATAGACTAATATATAAAGTTTTTATATGGTACAACAAATTAGTTCTAATTGTGTCATTCGGCTCTAATTTTCTTGAACTTTCAAGCTTTCTTGGCTTGGACAGAGGCCTTTTTTTTTTTTTTTTTTTTTTTTTTCAATGTCGTCGCACAAAATTGTGAGAAACAAAAATTCAGTCAAAAGAATTCATTTTAAACAATAAAAATAAGTTAAGTGCTTGTTTACAAATATGGACACTTTGTCCGCTGGTATGATTCTAGCTATGAGTGCAAAAGGTTCCCGGTTCGATCCTCAGAATGCTTCTCTTTTCTCGTTTGTAGCAAAATGATTCAAACCGTGAATTAAAAATCGAAACAAACACCGTGAATTAAAAATCGAAACAAACACACTCTTATTGTCTTTGGTAATTCCCCTTTCAATTTTTTTTTCCCACATTCCACTACATTAAAATTAAAATTAAAAAAACCCTTCTAAGAAAATTAAATAAAAAAACTGCTACAAGTGTACAACAGACAATTTTCTCAAAAAAAAAAAAAAAAAGCCTAAATGATGATATATTTTGTCAAATAAAAAAAAAGGAAAAATCAGAGTGATATACATATGTAGCGCTTTTCCCTCCAAAAAATTTTGGTCCCTAACCCTACTGGTCCTGGTAGTTTCCCTTTCCCTCCACCTTCTTCAAACCCTTCCCACTCGGCTATTCTCTCTCATCCTTCTCTCACTTCTCTCTCTCATCATCTTTCTCTCATGTAATTTATCACCCCTGGATTTTGATTTTGTTTTTGTGCCCCAAAATTCTTGATTTATTGAGATATGGACTCTCTCGGCAACGACAATGGCGGTGACAGCAAGCCGATTAAATCGAACTCACCTGTAGATGCCTCCGATGGCGAGACTCAGTTCTTCGACAGCCAGAGTTGGAGCCCGGAATTTCTCGGTAATAAAAAAGAAGTAGTTTTTTTTTTTTTGGGTTAAAGTCTTGTTCTTGAGCCTCAATTTTACTGAGAAGAATCGATAAAGTTGTGCCCTTTTTGTTAAATTTCTCGCTTTTAAGCCTCCATTACACTGTAAAGAACCAATTTTTTTGAGTTGTTACGAAGATCCTTGTATTCGCCTCTGTTTTTGCTTGATCGTTTTGCTCCTTTTTGGCTTTTGAAAATCCAGTTCTTGTGATAAAGATTTGTTAGTGGGTTGATCATATAAGAGGTAGTGTTGTTTTTTTTTTTTTTAGACCTCATGGATTATGTGTTTTTTTTTTTTTTCCTTTTTAAATAAATAGATAAATAATTAAAAGTAGTTGTTTTCTTATCTGATTTTCTTTCTTTTCATTAGGAGGAATAGAATGTGGGGATGGGGATGATTTGTTGAAAACTACCATGCTTTTCGATGACACTGTAATGGTTGAAGATGCATTCGAAACCCAAGTGGTAGATTTTGCCGGTGAAACGCAAGTCATGGATTTCGGCCGAGAAAACCAAGTGGTGGATATTTGCGGCGAAACTCAAGTGTTGGATGATGTCAATTATTTTGAGACTATGGAAACCCAGTTATTGGACGACTTTGGATTAGAAGATGTAAGTGAAAGTGATGGTGGAGAGAGTGACGGCACTGAAGTTTTGGGTGATAAAGATGACCTAACTGATGATCACTTAATAAGAGAAGGTGATTATCAGTCGGTGGATAAGGAAAAGGCTCAATGTTTTCCGGTATGCAACAAGGACAAGAAGTTGATCGAGCAACCTAATGTTTCAAGTAATCTGGGTCTGCAGAACAATGCAGGTTAGTCTTTTATAAACCTCATGGGAAGATTATAATTTAAGTATCTGTTAATTGTAAAGATATCTTAATTTATTTTCTGAAGCTCAAGTATTTTGTGATTGAAGAATTAATATTTTGAATTATCTGGTACCCAATAGATGCAATGGCTAGAATAGTAAATGACTTATACTCGTGATATATTGTTTTTATATATATATTTGTTTGGTTAGTAGGAATTTTTAAATTATGGCAAAAAGAAAAGGCAGGACTTTGAAAGTGACATCATTTGTTAGCTTTGGCATATGTGTGTCATTGTATTTTGGTTTAGAATTTAGATGTAGAGTTCTATATATTCAACTTGAGTTTTGATTTATCACATATAATATTTGCGTTGATAGAAAGCTACTAGTTTTTAAATACATTCAGACATTTTTTCTCTTTCAGCGCTCCATGTTCCTACAGCAACACCCGTGCCTCAATCTTCTGTCTCACCAAAATCTGGTGCGTGTTCTGCTTCCTAACTGGAGAATCCAATTTGTAATCCCTTATTTTATAAATATCCTCTGGCATATGCTAATTGTGTATTTGAAGCCCTTGGCAAGTGTGGTTTAGCATGATTTGCAATTTGGATAGGCTGATTTTATTAATGTTCTATTTACTCATGAGTTGTATGCCTTATTGCAATAGGAGTGTTTATGCTTAAATTGACAAGCTAAATAAGCGTACTGTTGCATTTTTTTTTAGTGATGTACCGTCACAAAATTTTGTATAAAGCATGGTTTAAAAAGGCGTTCAAGGCGTACGCCTCGAGGCTTGCCTCAGTTTGAAGCGCTTGATTAGCTCTTCAAGGCTTAAGCCTTGAATGGCTTGAACGAGGCTTAAGTCTTTTTTCATTGAGGACATGCGCCTTGAGGCGTTTTTGCCTCAAGGTTTATGAGGCGTGAGCCTCAAATTGAAGGCTATTTTGAGCCGGTTTTCAATCCAATCTATTTTTTTCCCTTTCAAAGAAAGTCAACCCAATATCAAAATCGGGCTTTAATTAGATAAAAATATGCAAATAGATTTTTAAACCCTAAGTCTACCATCTTTTTTGACACTTCTTCATCATCGACCCTTTCTTGATCATCAACCCCTGCAACTTTCAAGCCCACTGCCCTATGAGCAGTGACTAGAAAGACGGCCCACCGACAGCAGCCACCTCCAGATTCTGACCTCCTCAGCCCTCACTCTTTAGGTTTTTTTTTCCCCTTTTTCTTTTATTTTCTACCGTAGGTTGGGTTTTTTTTTTTTCTTTTTTCCCCTCTTATAGCTACCGTAGTAATGTACATTTTATAGAAGTAGGTGTTATACAAAAGTTATAATGTTATATAAAATGAAAGTTATATAAAGAATGCAGTATGTGATTTTTATTCATTTAGATCTATAGTTATTTCATTTTCTTAAAAAAAAAAAAAGGTTATCTTATGTGCTATAAAAGCCATATAATTATAACCATATTAGAAGAACAGTAGCATACATATTATATTGTTTGTGTTTTATGCACTTTCTTATTGTGTCTTATGGTTTTATGATGAACTAAGTGTATGTTTTATAGCATGTTTATGAATTTTATTCAACTTTTTGAATTTTTTTTATTTTGCATTCGAGGCTTACGCCTCAATCCGCCTCAAGGCTTACGCCTCGAGTCAATTAGACAAAACGCCTCGGTTCCCGTTTTCGCCTTTTAAAACCTTGGTATAAAGGAGAATCTTTCTAAGGGTTTAGTTTAGTGGGTTGCCAATATAAAATCTCTTAATATTAACTCTGATCATGCTGTATAATGATTCAGGTAAAGCCAGCAGTATCAACTTGTGTGTTGCTTTCCCTCTTCTAATTTCTAATTTTTTACTCTTAGCTAGAATTAAAGTTATTCTAGATTTTTGCTCTCCCGTTATGTCGCATATTGTAATGGTGAAGCCAAGATATATTACATCCACAATTGTTATCTGGGAGGTTGAGAATTCATGTTTGGTTAGTTTAATGGGTTCATTTCTGATTAAGAGTGTATTCTGAGAATTCATATGTCTCCCTGTAATTTCAGGATCTGGGACAATGAGGTTTACCTCAGTTCGTGCAGCATCTTTGCGGGCTTCTGGTTTAGCAGCTCGCAATATGGCTTTGAAAGGAACCAAAAGTGCATCTTCATCTATTCCAACTAATAATATGTCCTCTGACAAAATTGATGAGGCAGTATCTGCAATGGAACTTGGAAAGGAAGGTGATCAAGAGGGAGATCTTTTGAGGTGCAATGGAACAGTAAATAGCTCAAAGGATGAGAAAACATGCAAAGGTGGCAATTTGGCAGCAAGAAAACTTTTTACTGATGATTTAGACTGTGAAAAGGATGACCTTCCTCTTGATACTAGTATAGATAGAGGAGAAGACTCGATAAAGTTGTCTGCTTCTGATCTGGCAGGGTTAAGCTATGTTGATTCTCAAGAACCTGGAGAGCTAACACAAGCGAATGCACTTGACTTTGTTGATAGGTTTATTAAAGAGAGTGTGGCTGAGTTTGATAAAGAAATTGAGCGTGGAAGTACTGGGGGAAAATCAAAATGTGTTTCAAGTATAAAAGGGCCACAAAAGTTGGCAAAGAAGGCTAACGAGAAAAACATAGTTGGAGAACTAGGCATTTATGATTGGGATGATAGCCGTGAAGATGAAGGAGGGGGTGACATTTTTAACAGAAGAAAGGAAGACTTTTTTTGTGGAAGCCTTGGAAGGAGACAATCGAAGCCCAGAGTTAATGAACCGCACGAGCTGAAGGATTGTAAAAGACAGATAAATGGAAATGATAAAAGGATGGATTTATTTAATTCTGATACAAAATTGCTGCTGCGCAATCGAAAAGTTGACAAAAAAGTATATGAACCTGAAAGGAATTTTAGAAGGAATCTCATCAATGAATTGGACAAACAGTCTGATACTGACTTTCAGGACAAAGAGTTCGAAAAAAATGCTACCAAGGCAGGAAGCGTCAGAAATGCTAGATGTGGGTTTTGATACTCAGATGGCTGCTGAAGCCATGGAAGCCTTGTTTAAGGGTGAGGACATTGCCAATCGTGCTGTTAATGATGCTTGCCAAGGTATCAAAAGGAGTCCAAAACAGCCATCATCGAGAAAAAGAGCACGCCTTAATGTTGCAGGGAATGCTTCAAGTCAGCCCATGAAAACTAGGAGGGTTGGTGGCACCTCAAATGACGTGTCTTCAGTCTCATCTGAGAAACAGTCTAAGAATGTAAGAAAGCAGAGAGATGTGGTCTTGTGTACAATGGATTCAAAAAATACCAAGGAAAATGTTAAAAAGCAGTGTAATAGCAATGGATCCGATGACTTCAAGAAAACGTCCCATGATAATATTAAGAAAAGAAAGGCAGGATCTTCAGAAAGGGGTGTTTCACCTAACAAAAAGCATATGCAAGAGAAGGTCGGTAGTTTGGAACCCGTTGCCCATCGAACTAGACGTGTGGCACAGAATAAAAATAGAGGCATTCGGACTTCCATAAGGCTGGCTTCAAGCGAGGCTCAACTGAATAAAACTGAAAATATCAAATCAAAATCAGAGGTATTTGAAAAGATGGAAGTCTTTACTAAGAGGAGCAAGAATAATACATTTAGTTGTCTTAGAAGAAGAAGATCTAGTAGAAATTTGTCTCCTCAGGTTAACAAGTCTGACAACATAGATCATTCATCTAAGCCATCTGCTCTGCCAGAAGTTGGACAGACTAGCAATAAACACAAAAGGTCATGCAGGGAAACACGGTCATCTGTAGTTTGTCAACCAGTTCTTTCTTCCGTGGACCCGGATCTGGAAGGAAAATTGCCACAGCAAAGATCAGACAGGGTAGGTTCTGGGAATGCCCAAAGTGTGCAGACAAGTGCGAGGTTGGATGAATCGCCAAGAGAAAAATCTAAACCATCTGATTCATCATGTACTACTCCATTAAGCTGTAAAGTACCAGTTAGTGAGATATCACCTGTTTGTATGGGTGATGAATATTTCAATCAATCACGTCGGAGGAGTCTCTCAAAGAGTCTGTTGAGAGAAATCGAATTTAGTGCTAGAGGGCCTCTATCTATAAGTCCATCAAAAGACTTACGGAAGAGGAGAGAAATCACTGCTGTTCGAATTCTGTACAGTAATCACTTGGATGATGATGTGATTAAGCGGCAAAAGAAGGTATTTTTGTCCCTTTTCAACTTCTTTTAACAATGCACCAAAAACAAAAATCCTTGCAGCATTTTGACAATGTCTCTTCTGGTTTTTTGTATTTCAGATTTTGGCTCGTCTTGGAGTTTCTGTAGCATCCTCTATCAAAGATGCAACACACTTCATAGCCGATCAGTTTGTGCGTACAAGGAATATGTTAGAAACGATTGCTTCTGGCAAACCAGTGGTGACACATTTATGGATTGAGAGCTGTGGACAAGCTAACTGTTTCATCGACGAGAAAAATTACATACTGAGAGATTCCAAGAAGGAAAAGGAATTTGGCTTTAGCATGCCAACTTCATTGGCATGTGCGTCCCAAAATCCACTATTGCAGGTAAACACACACACACACACTTACACATCAGTCAAATGCATAGGGAACTTGTTCTGCTTTTTTGCTCACAATGATAGGATTTCTGCAGGGTTTTAAGGTTTTGGTCACCCAAAATACAAAGCCTGGAAAAGAAACAATTGCAAGTCTGGTTAAGGCAGTCCAGGGGCAGGTGTGTAAAGTTTTCCTAGGTCAATATAACGTATGTTCTTGTTCATGGTCGAGTAGTATAACTTTAATCACTTGTGTTGAATTGCATTCTGACTGGAATATAGTCGGTTGGTTATCTTCCATAATCCATTCATGCTCTTTTTTTTAAAAAAAAAAAAAACACACACACACACACTCTCTCTCTCTCGCTCTCTTATCTTATCCTTGACTTGTTGCCTCCACTTTCTAGAACTTTCTATTTAAATTTGTCTTTTGCGTAAAGTATTAATTTGATTTATGAGGTTTCGGTTTTATCCCCATCAGGCAATTGAGAGGATTGGTAGATCTGCACTGAAGGACGGTGCATTGCCAGATGATATGTTGATTCTATCTTGTGAAGAGGATTATGAAATTTGTTTGCCCTTCCTTGAAAAAGGTGAAAAATTATATTTGATATCGATTAATACAAAATGCCTACCTAAGAAAGGGCAGGATTAGTATTTCATTGCTGCTTTATTATTGCAGGAGCAACAATTTACAGTTCCGAGCTGCTATTGAACGGGATAGTTACTCAGAGGCTGGAGTATGAAAGGTCGGTTTTATTTTAATCGCAGTTCGTTGGAGAATAATTTGGGAGGGCATTCTGAGAAGGGTTTGCTTTTGATTAGAGTTCAAGCATAGTTTTCTATCAGCTTTTATTGTCTTCTAATGGATTAGTCACTTTATAACAAACAATTTATAGTTGTGTAATTCTGGTGTGAATTCAAAAGTAGGAGAAAAAAAAGAAAGGGCTCTTATGGCATGATTATTAGGTTTAATATTGATGGAAAACTTTGATTTGCATTTAGGTGTCGAGTAAACTAAATTCTTTTCTGACAAACTTCATGTATTCCATGACAGATACCGGTTATTCACAGATCATTTGAGAATAACCCGTTCTACAATAAGGCTGAAGAAAGATGGCAGCAAGTTCCTCCCAGTGACCAAAAGCAAGAGAGATTAATTTTAGATTATATGTTTTATCTCCTGTATTTGGTAGAAATAGTGCATTTCAGTTGTTTGTGTATATGTTATGCAGCAAGTTCCTTCCTATTATATGGTAGAAATATCCTTCAATGTTGTATTATTGTATATTAAACACCTAAATATCTTCTCAACTATGTATTTTTTCCCTTTTGTCCCAACTCTTCTGTTGCATGCGTGACAAGGATATTAGCAGTCGCTGCAGGTTAAGTTTGACCTGAGTGCTTTGATCCTATTTTCAAGAGGTTCAAAGGAATTCTCTAGATTGATCTAATAGGAAGGGGACAAGCAAATGAGCCATTTATCTATTAATATATGATTCCAAATTCTTGGCGAGGGACACAAATTGACGAGCTATCTTCTATCCATTAATTAGCATAAAAAAAATTAGTAGCCGTATAAATCTAGTAATTAATTCTAAATTCCATAGCGATTAGGTGACGAGGGACACAATTCACAGATTTCATGAGCCATCTTTCTATCTATCGATTAGCCTGAAAAATCATAGCCATATAAATGAAGAATTAGTTTTCCACGCCATATTCTGTAGTTTAATGCATAAAACTTTAGCAAATTGCTGCAACTTTAATAATTTTTTCCATCCTTAAAAAAAATGCAATTTTTTTTTAGAGCCAGAGGGTAAAAGATTAAAAACATGCAATGTAAAACACGCAAAAAACATGACTAATTAAAATCTCTTTGCTTAAGGGTACATATTTTCAACGTATAATAAAAGAAGCTTGCATCTCAATATTACGTGATTAGCAAGAATAACAATACTCACAGCCTATGCTAGACTCCAGTGTGCTAGGATTTCAATCAAACTGGATTAGTGTTTTCAGCAACCCGAACCCTCCGAACAAAATACTGAATGTAGAGCGTGTTGAGTGTCATTGCAATCCCGAAACCCAGTACAGAAGCAAGTAATACCGCAAATATAGCCTTTAGGTGAAGCTGCCCCAAAGCAACAAAGTTGTTTTCAATGAGAGAGAATTTGATCTCGTAGGCATTTGCCTGGGATCTACTAACTACGAGGGACATAATCTTACAAGTATGCTTGCTTCAAGAACTCCAAGCAAGATAATCTATAAGTGCGTTTGGCAACGCAGTTAGAACCAAAAGTTAAAACGATTTTATTGTAACATGTGAGAACATTACACTGTAACTTACTTTTGCTTTATATTGTAACATGTGTGGGTTTTACATTTTTTAATGACGTTGCCAAATGCTCTAAATAACCCCTCTTGAAAAAAAAAAAAGTACATGAAACTATAAATCCAAAGGGCCACTCACCACAGCGTAGAGGAGGTGGACAATTATGGCCACAAGGGCAAACTCAAGAGCAGCATATGTCCAAATATACTCCCTGATTGCTGAAAAGTTAATACCAAACAAGCAAATTACAAGACAATATCAAGTTATATATGTAGGAAGCAAGTTACAGAAACAACTTAAGTTTGATTTTACCAAGGATAACTGCAAAAAGGGACGACAAAAGTCCCAGAGTAAATGCGAATGGGGCTGCAATTATGATTGCTTGACCTTTCATGCCATGAATCTAAAAGATGAGAAAGCATAGGTAACTGACTCGGTTTATGGAGATTACTACTATATAAGATGCATATGTTTGAATAAAGCCTCTTCTGAGAATAGTTTAAGCTCTCTCTTGAGGCAAAAAATGACGTACCAGGAGCTGCTCAAGGAAGAAGAAATAGCAAATTGTACTAATCAAGATGAGTACCACCAATTCCTGCCACGCACTGCTAAAAACCCAAAAAAAAAGGGTCATTAGTGTCAACCACTCGAACATATTTTAGCATGAGAGAACAACATCAATCAAAGATAGTTTCATGAAGAGAAAAATTGAAATGACATGCTCTAGAAAATATGAAGAACGAAAAACATTGCAACAAAAACAGTAACATAATCCCAAACCATCCCACCTTATAGAATCTGAATTATGTTGACTATGTTGATAGTGCGCGAGCCTATTATCCCTTTGAGCAGAGGTTGCCACCCGGAGCAAAGTCACGGGTAGGTTCTGAACCTCATGCTGACACACCTCGCATTTCTTGTTTCCCTTCATGCTAAACCACTTTACTGCACACGCTTCATGCACAAGCCGGAGGGCACCTTTGCAACTGCATTCCATTTTGAGCGTGTTTTCTTCCTCACAAGGGTCGAGACAAATCCTGCACACTGCTTCCTCTTCGGGAATCTCTTCATCATCTCCCTCCGCTGGAACTGGATTTATTTGATCTGATTTTTTTCACAGCAAAGTTTTAGCAGATCAAAAGTTCCACATATATCATAATAAATATTTTCTAGAATGCATAACGAGAAAATCAATCAAGGCAAACAATCACATAGTAATGGAACTAAAAAGAAAATAAAAAGAACCAATGTGCTCAATTCAAAAACTTGTATGAATTCAAAGTAATAAAATGCCAAAAATAAATAAATAAATGAAGAGCACAACAGGTTATTACATACCATCACTAGGATCTGTTATGGTCTGCTCATTAGAGCAGCAAAGGAAACAGATCTTACGATGACAATATTTTGCCCGGGAACAGACAGGGACCTTGAAACCGTGAGCTTCGTCGCTCCTTTCTGCACAAATTGATCACAACCGTCATACTTCTTTCACATTAGCGGTTTCTGAGTAGCTGAAATAAAATAATGTCAGCATGCTCTTCTTCTTAAGTCACAAATATTTTTTCTTCGAGCATTCAGTTTTATAGCGCCAAACGCAGCCAAAGAACATAAAAATCTGCTTTTGAGGTTCATAAATGAACAATGTACAACTGGTTTAGGCAGTTCATGAAAACATACAATTGATTTAGGCCGTTCATTAGACATTCTTGCCGAAAGAGGTGTGGTAGCTGAAGGGAACAAGTTTGTTTCTGGTCTAACAGGAAGTGACGAACATCTTTGCCAAGCAAAGACTGATTTCAAATTGGCCATGATGGGACTTTCTGGAGGTTTCCGGTTGTCTGATTCAAGGAGGGAACTTCTCTCGCCATCAGGTATGATGCCTTTCCTTTTGAAGCTTAAACCACGTAAGAAGCTGGCTCCTGATGGAGAACTACCTTTTGCGGAACCCTGAGACTGTAGCAAACCCTTCCCACTTCGGCTACTCCCAAAACCTACAGGTCTAGGGGGTATTTGAAGCGATATATCTGGTCGCCTCCCATTTGGTCCAGGGTTTGGAACCTCTTCCTTCAAGGGTTTCACATTCTGCAGATCAGCCTGCTTCAAGCAAATAACTAAATGTCGAACTTAACTATCTGTCAATAAGCTTTCAAGTAATCCCACATGTCAAAAGGCAGAAAACCATGCAACTCATTCTCACCAACCGAAGTTTACGAGATTCTAGTATTTCACAATCTCGTATCCTAAAGTGAACAAACGGGGTCATTTGTTAATTAGGATCATTAGTTTACCTGCTTACTCTACAAGGAATTCCACTACTTTACAGGAACTTGCTCACTTAAGCGAGTGAATTAGCCTGGCACACTCGACATGATTTAGATTTCATCCCAATGTGGAAACCATGTTTAATCAATCTAAGCAAAACATAATGTGGTAGCTGAGAAAGAGGGTTCGGATTTGATCAATTTAGATACAGTATTGTACCGTTATTTAGCAGAAAACACAGATTTATACAGCTATAATTGTGCACAAACTGAATAGTAGGACACAATATAACAGTCAGATCACGCCATCAAATTAAATAAAAATAATAATAAAGTATGATAATTTAATAGAACCTGATGAAATCTAACAGTTAGTTGTGTTTACTGGTAGGGTTTATAGGTGCCTTTAGAATCTATCAGTCCCTTTTCCTTCTCCATTTAACACACGAAACGTCAATTAAGGCGAAAACAATCTTAGTATGACAAGAAGTCAGATTAAATTCACGTACTTTATTAAGATGATATTTACAGCTATGCATTATCTCACTAAAAGATGGAAACGGCATTTATTATAAGCAATAATCAAGATCTGCAATTTCTTTCCAAAAATAAACAAAAAAAGAAAAAATAATAACAAAGACAAATACATAAACAGCTAATCCAGATCCACTCTCATTAGCAGCACCAAATAAGTCTAAAACTAGTAAAATTGGAAAGCTTTCCTAAACTCAGTTTTCACAGATTATACCAGAAAACTAAACACCCCATCATCTGAAATCACATATATACACGTGTGTGTGTGTGTGCACGCGCGTGCGTGCGTGTGTGTACGTGTGTGTGTGTGTTTGTCATGAAGAATGATCTAATTCAAACCAATCAAAGCAATACCCACATAAGAATTAAAAAAAAAAAAAAAAACTATTCACGAGATGACCAAAACTGGATGGACCATCTGATCCTATAAATTATAAAAAGCCAATCTTTTGAAAAGAAAAGGCATACACTTCATATATCATATACAAGATCAGAGAATAAAAACATGGTAACACAGGAAAAGACACTAAAAAAAAATTAATAAGCAACCTGGGAATTGGTTTCTGAAGCTCCATTAGTGACAGCTTGAGCTGCTTGCATTATCGTACCAGCCCCAAAGAAGTTCAAAAGTCGGATAAACAGGTGAAAACTGGGGTTTAGAGAAACACCCAGATGCCCAAAATAGCAATAAAAAACAAAAACAATCTTGAACCAAGATTGTGAACCGAGGGAATCAAGGAATAAGAGAAGACTGTCGTGGTTATTTAACCCTGAGGTTTTTTTTTTTTTTTTGTGGTTTTATATTGATGAGTAATAAAATATGAGCGTCTTGTGGGTAAGAGAGAGAGAGCAGGAGAGAGACTTGAGAGTTGAAAGATGACGAAGACAAGTTTTTCCCATTAGAATTCAGAACGTTTTGTCTTTCACTTTATACACTCGCAGTGTTGTTGGTTGACTAGCTACTCGCGCACCGTGGTCGACAAGTGTCATGTCCATCTATTTTTTTTCTAGTGGTTTCTATTTTGTCTTTCATGAAAAACAATGATAATAATAAAGGAAATGATTTTTTTTTTCGTTTTTTTGGAGGATAATTATTTTACGTTATTTGTTTCTAAGTTAAATTATGTGCCCCTATAGACTTGATCTATATGCATGCAACTTTAGATTTGTAAGGTATTTGAGACTCTTAATTTGAATCTATTGGTTTAAATCAACTATAACATATAAAAATTTTATATCATTATTTTAGATTTACAGGATATTTAAAAAACTAACTGTAATATATAAGAGTTTTATAATGTTTATTTTTGCTTTTAACTAAAACATATAAAAGCTCTACATTATTTAAGTTTAAACCGATTTTTCAAATACATGCTTAGTATTGAGGTATATATTTTGAGTACCTCATTAAAAAAAAATGTGCGTTAAACTTATGTTATAATGAAATTAAATATATAAACATGTTAGAAATAATTATGGAATATCCAATGTAAAAATAGCCTATATTCTTAGAAACCACACATGCAATCCTTTATTTGAATTTTAAATTTTGATTTTATTGTATTAGCCGAATGAAAGAAAATGAACAACGTATTTTAAATTTAAAAAATACCATTCATGTTACGAGGCTTGTCTTCATAAATGAATCACAAATCATGAAGTCCATGAATCTAAGCATATATAATATATAGCCTCAATAGTAACTAAATCTGGCCTAAAAGACATCTCATGCTTTATTTTGTTTAATTTTGCGTTTTAAAAAAAAAGCTTTGATTTTGTTTCATCTTATTTATTTAATTATTTTTTTTAATTTACAAAACCAGTATTTTTTTTCCCTTTTGCTTGGGCATATAATTGATTACTTAAAAACCTTCTCTTGTGACACACTACCAAAGGCAAATAAATAAATAAATAAGATAAACGGCTTAGATAAAATATGAACAATAAAAGGTGAAAAACAAGTAACATCTATCTTTATGGAAACTGAAGTATTGATTAGTATATTCCAAAGGAGGGAAAAAAATAAAAGGGTCTTGACACGAGCGAGTACGAAGTTATGTTACTCGACAAGGTTGATCCTTCAAAATCGAATATAGTACAAACTTGGTTGGGTCCATGCCCCTTGAATTCATTGTCTCACTTCATTTTTTCTTTTTGGAATTTGCTCCAACTTATTTACTACGTTGTAACATGACTCATGTTCATGTTTTCATATCCTGTTTTCTCGTTGGAGATATTTTAGGGTTGTTAATTAGTGTTTTTAAAATAAGTAAAAATATTTTTATTTTTTAAAGTTAAAATTTTTTAGAATTATATTAAAAATATTTTTTAAAAGTTTATTTTAAAAAATATGTAAAAATATTTTAAAATTTTTTTAAAATAATATCAAACAAGACCATAATCATATACAGACAAAACTACCATAGTTGTGCTTTTTCCCAAGGAATATTTGCAAATTTAACAATAATTAGTGATAGATGTTGTCCATAACTTTGAAATTATAATGCTATTAATACTAATAGTTTCTAAATTTAGGCTTAGGCCTCTTTCATTTTATCCTTTAAAGTTTAAACTTTAAAATATCACTTTATTCTCTGAATTCAATCATATCACTTATGCTATATCCATGTACTTAGAATAAATAGTGCTAGAATTACTCCTCTTGCTGAGCTTGAACCACACACGAGAGTTTTACGTTATTTGTGATTTGAACTCTAAACTCTAGAATTTAAGCCACTCTAAACACGTAAAAATGCACAACAAATTATGTAATACAATCACCCGTTTGGAGGGGTATTATGGTCATTAAATTAAAGACACGACCAAGAAAGTCCATTAGCTTTGCATTTGCGTGTTTTAAGTTAATCTTCGAGTTTAGTTACATCTAAGGCGTCTTTACAATCACTATCGTATGGTTGTTAGTGTTGCTTAACTAGCACGCTACGCCCAAAAAAAACATAGCATGCTAGGGGACATTTACTGCAAGCATTAAATGGAGTTGGAAAACGACGCTATTACTAAAACGACATGTATGGAAAGCGACGGAATATAGAAATAATTTGGATAAAATACACATGATCAGTCACATTCCAAAGAAAACGAAACGGAGGAAGAAGAAGAAAAAGAAAGAAAGATAGATAGACTCATAAGTTGCAGGGAATAAAGGGGCAACAATACCCAAGAAATAGACTGGCACAAACCAGAACGGCATTAAAAACAGAACAACATCAATACTTAAACGACAAAACGAATAAACGACATGCATATGAGACAGGACAGTTAAAAACAACGACATCGAAATGGGAAACGACAACCATTTAAGTACGGCAGACGGCAGGAATATAAAAAGGATAAAATAAAAACGACGTCCACTAAAATTCATTAGAAAGGAAAAAAAACACTACGAAATTGAGAAACGACTACCAAATTAACAACGATATCATAGAAATGGTATGAACTGTAAAAAACGACATGAATTTGGAAAGGCGAAAAAATAAAGAAAACGAGGCTTCCATGATGAACGACAGTAATTGAAACTGCAACGAACGTAGAAACGACGTGATATTAAAAAATGGTAGCGCCCAATAAAAAGCACCCGCCAAGGATAGAACAAACTCGAGTGATATTAAAAACGACGTGAAATGGAGAAACAACAGCCATCCAAAACGACATAAAAAAATCCGCAAACCACACAATCATATCAAACGACATTAAATTGGTCAAGTTCTTTCCTCAGGACTCCGGAGAGTATTAGATGTCAGTGCCGCGATACCACAATAACGACATCAAACTCTGAAACGGCTACGACCATAAACGACATTGTATGGGATAATGGGGGAGGATAATTCTTTTTTTTTTCTTTTTTTTTTTGAAAGTGTCTTTTTTTTCTAGGAAATGAAAATTCTATAAATTAAAAAAAACTCACAAACGACAAGAATAAAAAAATGTCGACAGTGACATTAAACGACAATAAGTTAATAAACACCAACGACTTGAATCTACCACACAAAATGAAAAGCAACCACAAACTCAACAAACGACATGATTTGTAAACGACAATAATCAAAGAAAGCGTCAATACAAACAATCCTCAAAGAAGGTTATTTACTATGTCATATCCTATGTTTTAAGTTTATTAAAGACATTTACCATATATAATATATTCTGAAGTTTTTCCATTACTTTTCTCTCGGTCAATTCTCACTTTTTTTCTAAAGTTTTGCGGACGGATGTGAACAAATATAAAAGTTAAGGGAACACAAAAGTAAGTTTTAAAGTTTAGAAAATACGTCGACACAAGTGATTTATATCTTGTTTGATACGTTAGTTTTAACTGACGAGTTCAATAGTTTGAAGTTTCAATAACTATAACATAAAAGGAAAAAATAATTAAATTTAAAACTTTATATATTATAATATTTAAACTTATTTTGTCAGTTTTTTTCGGTTTAAAGTGTTTTATCAAAGGCGGTAGTTAAAGAAAAATTCGTAAAATTTGCCATGTTTCGTTTTGATCTAGTGAATGGATAAATAGATGGAAATCTCTTGAAGAAACGACAATAAAACAAACGACAGGTTAAGAACAATTCGCGAGCTTTTTCCTCCTCCGCTGCTCTAAACCGCTTTTGTCTCGGTGGCTCCAAAGATCGATGCTTTAACACACATACTTTCAGTTTCAGGTAATATTTTGGGTATCAATAATCTCTTCTAAAACCCCCCAAAATCTCTCAGTTCAGTCACAAAGGGAAAGAAAGAGCTTTTCTTCTTTTTCTTCTTTTGTTGGATTCCATTATATAAACAGAATTTCGTGTTGAAATGCAGTTACAATGAAGTTTCTAAGTTGGTACTTGAGGATTTCAGTTGGGGCGGCTCTGGTCGGAGCTTCCATGGAAATGTTCATGATCAAGACCGGTTTTTGTGTGAGACCCTTCCTTCTTTTTCCCCTTTTGGTTCTCATGATTTTTGATTTTAGGGTTTCTCATTTTCACTTCGTTTAGAACAATCCGATTTTGTGACAATTTTAATTAAACCGGGCTTGCCCTGATTTTGCACTTCTACCCTAGAATACTCAAAGAGAAATAAGCAAAATCATGTCTGGCAATCGTAGAAAAATGGTTACTTTGGGTTCTAGTTGATCAAAAAGGGGTGGAAAATTCTTGTTGAGTGGTTAAATATGGAACTTTCTATTATTTGCTGGATAAATGAAAGAACTTGGACTAGTTAGTACATTCTTTTGTTCTTCTTTTATGCATTTTGGGAGTGAAAAAAAATAATTATTAAATTTTGTCACCATATCAAGTGGATTTCTGTTCAAATTTTAACAGTTATCATTGATTTAGGGGAGTGCAGGATAATTTATTGAATTCAGGGAGTAATTTGTTAAAATTAAAAGTTCAAGAAGCAACTTGTTACATTAGCGAAAATTCATGGTACATAAGATAAGAGCCATAAGCCCTATTGATTAATTTCTCTTAGTTACACTTGGGCAAAAAACCCCATTGACATGCTTTTTATGTTGTTTCTGCTTTTAGTTTTGTGCAACTTAATTCTGATTTCCCTTCTTGTTTTAATACACGCAGATGAGAAGGTAACTGTTTTGGAGTCGGAGAAGCGGGCCTCGGAGAGTTCTCCGGAGGCTGAGGTGATCAGGGAAGCATTGAATCCTTGGAGAAAACGAGATACAGAAGCAGGGAAGAGTTCTTAAATTGGTTGTTTCTCATCAATTCCCTCAAGTTTAATCGAAATGGAAATTGCTCTTATGCGAGCTGTTGCATGAAAGTGGCCATAATTTCCTGTCTTTTTCGTTTCAGGTTTGCTAATGCTGCCTTGTTTAGGTTGTTATAATTTTTTTCTTCCCTACTGTTGTATTAGGTTGTTATATTTACCATGCTTACAGAGATTATACAATTCTTTCTATTGTTACACTCAAGAATAACATGAATAAATGAAATGAACTAAAAGTTTGTTGGTTCTTCCGTCTTTAGGAAGAATGCTACCACAGTATGCGTCTTGGTTTTGGTTGTAGTGGCTAGAGGGGATGATTCTTCTGCCTTTTTAAGGAAATTGTATTTCAGTAGATGTAGATATATATATATATATATATCTATATATATATATATATATTCCCACTGAGAAAAACACATCTTCATTAGGCTAGTAATCATTCAATTCCTTCTTCCTCTTTCTCCTTCTGCCATTCCCTGTGTAAAGATGTTGCAAAACTAAATTTTGTTTCTCCAAAAGTTTGTCAGGGAATTTGTTTCTTTAAAGTTGTTGCAACTATTTTTGCTTAGTTTGAAGAAAGCCATAAGCTGCTAAATGTTTTGGCTGGCCTATCAGTTTTTAGGATGTTTGGGAGACTTGGTTCAAACTAATGGTTTGAACTCGAACCATAAACTCCCAACTCTCATATGCTAGTGTTTTGAACCAAAATAATACTAACCACTGGTTCGAACCAAGGTTACCAAACAACCAGACGTGGGTCGCCGTTGTTGGTATTTGTTTATTTTATTATTTTTTCCCAAGAAAGTTGGAAGTTATCTTACTATGTTTTACCCTGCCGAATCTCACGTCAAGCTCTTACTTTATCTTACTATGCTTTTACGCGCAAAAACAAAACTGAAAAGGAAGGAAATACCTCTTCAAGGCGTAAATTTCGCTGTTGCCATTTTGAACCTGGAAAGTGTAAATCATATGATGTGTTTGTTTTCCGTACATTGCTGTTGTTTACTCTCTCTCTCTCTCTCTTCAAGCACATGATTAATCAGCTGAAAAGCTTGGTTGGTTGTCCTGATTGTTTTTTGTGATGGCTAGAGAATGAGGACGGTGGTTGGACGACAACAAGTTTTGAAGACGACAGTAACCTCAAATAGAAGATAAATTTTCGAAACGACAATATCACTGAAAACAACGGCAGAACACGAGAATAGCCTCGGGAAAGTGATAATATCGTCCAAGGTTATTGGAGACGACAATAACGTAAAAACGACAAAACTGTCAAGAGACGACATCTATTTCCGAATAGTAAAGCGAATTAGCGAAGCAGTGGTAACTTAAGACAGACGGCAATATTCCCATAAGCGACAACGTTTACATCGTAATAAGCATGAGACGAGCCAGATTAAAAAACGACAATACGTTAAATAATAAAAATGAAAAACGACAAGTTGACATGTAGAGCAACAATTTTTGAAGAAACTACAAACACTGGAAAAATAACAACAATATGAGACTAACGAAAACAAAAATTAGAAAACAATAATATTTATATATCATAATAAATATGAGACGACACAAATTTAAAAACGACAATAAAATCTAAATACGACATATTAAAAAGAATAATGTTAAATGCTAAAAACGACGAAATGAAAAAAAAAAAAAAATACTAGTTTACGCGTAAATCAGAGTACTAAAACAAACCGACATAAACTGGAAACATAACGACAACGAGAAAAAGAAACCATCACACTGAGATCTAGAACCACAATAATCAAAGAAACGACATAATATGTAAAAACGACAACAATATGAGACAAAAACTTCAAGCAAAGAGAAAAAAAAATTGAAAAAGTATAAAAGGATGACAACGAGCTCAACAAAACTAAATAAAAGTAATAGATTGTCAATTTCAACAAAAACTTTGGTTGCTACAACGTAAAGCTCTTACATGCAACAGTGTCAAAAAAAAGTTGCGATGTAAAGCTTTCACATGCTACAATATTTTTAACTTAAATTGGTTCAAATTATCGGTGTGAACAAGTGCTCCCAAACGCTTCATAAATATAGATTGCAAAACGAAAACAACCCCAAAAGAAAATAACACATAAACAATTTAAAAGAAGCAAGCAACGTTTGAAGTTAAAACCAACTTTTGGCAATCTGGTAGAAACCCACATTGCAAGAATAACACCTGAAACGGTAAGGAAGTATAATAAATTGAACTTGGACAATAATACAGATCGGTGAAGTAGAGTGCAATGTATGTATAGCGACAATTATTGTGATTTTGTGGCCATATACCAACACCCAACAATATTTCTTTTCAACTACAACAAAAAGAAGGCTAAAATTACAGAGTTTAGACATTTCCAAGAAACATGTGTATATTGAACTTAGTCATTACGACAAGAACATCAATTCTAACAACGCGGTTAAGGAACTTCTTGCAAGTATTCATATAATTTACCTCTCGAGTTTGTTTTCTATTGTTGCTCGAGTTGTTATAGAACTAAAGTATAGTACATATGAAACACTTCTAAAAAAAGGGATCATTATCAACTTAAAAGTGTATAACATAACATAAATACATAACAATTGTGTATGTTATATAGGAAGAAGAAGATAATTATAGTTGGGTTATTTTCTTTAACAGTTCTTTGTTTCATTTTGACTCTTGACATTCACTTTTAACAGTTCTTTGTTTCATTTTTACCATTGACATTCACTTTTAGATGTCTTGTTATTTCAACATTTCTAAACTATTAAAACTGATCTATTTTCAAATGAATATAACATGAGGATGACACACAAATATTTTAAGAAGGATAATACCAAAAAAAAAAAAAAAGACAAAGCAGATATGAAAAAAAATCTAAAAAGAAAAAAAAAAGTTTTGATTCCTCTTTTAAGTTTAAATTCATTTTTTTTTTCTTTCTATAGCTTTTTTTGTTTCAAAGTAGTTTTTCTCGTACTAGATTTTATATGAAAATATATAGTTTAGACCCCTGACTTAATGAACTGCTTATTTTCCGCGTTTGTCTAAAAAAATTGCATTATTCGAACGCTGATTGTTAATCGATTTCATATGTAAATGTAGAAATTGCATTAATATGACATGATGATTAACAATTAATTCCTCAAAAAACGCAAGAGAATTTGGTGAACAACTATGGGTTCTTTTCATCAGTATATCCTAATTATCAAATACCTTTTAAGTTAATTGGTCATTTAAAGAATCTTTTACTAGAAAACTAGATGAGACACATAAATTACAAAAAAGAAATAGCAACTTTAATTGAAGTAGTCAAAGGATGATCTTCAATAACTGCATCTTCAAGGTTAGTCTCTCTTTGACCACTTTTCCTTGAGAAAATTAATCCTAGCTCATTCCGATTTAGGAGATGAATAAAAGAGAAGAAACAATATTACTTGTGGGAATAGGTTAACTTTTCACAATAGTTCAACTACATATACCAAATGTAAATAATTCCTTTAATTAATTGTTAACTAAAATACCCCTTTTTTTTAATTTCCCTTGCAGTGAATATTAGCTCTCTTTTTTTTCACATTATCCTTGTTTTAATGGTTTCCAACATCCATATTTGGTCTAACTTTTTTCATATATAGTAAGATTTTAGGTGTAGCTAGGTATTAAATTAATGTTTAGAGATTATTCTTTTTATTTCTTCCTTTTGACCTGTGTTGGAACACATTTAAGCTTAGACTTTAAGTACGGATTAATATATATGAAAAACTCATGTATAGAATGTCTTAGATTTCAGCACATTATAATGATGAAACTAAGCCTGGTGGATACAACATATTTACCAAACATGTTTTTCAAAGAGTATTTTATTCCGTATGATCAGATGCTTCTAAATATGTTTTAAAAGAAGATTGAATATGAAATTTACATATCAGGCTATATTTTAAAAGGAATACTGAATAATTTCTAATCGATCAAAAACTAGTATCCTTTATATTATTAATTCCCCCTCTTTTTCTTAATTTTTGTTTAGGAAAGAAATTAGGAACAACGCGTTTAGGAGAGTGGTTTGAACTGTAGTATAATGTAAAGTAAAAATAAGTTATACTATGAAGCTCTTACATGCTATAGAAATATATTGTTTAATCTCTAGACTTGGAATTCTTCTCCTAAACACCTCCTATGTAAGATATAATTAATACCAGATCATGATATATATCAATTACAGTGATTAAAAATGATGACTTGTTGCAGATAACATTGAACCACATCCAATTAGATAAATATATGTTTTCCCTGTACTAAAATATATACTCTTTTTTTAGAAAAAAAAAGGGGGAAATTAACTAAGATATGCCATGAAAAATGAATGACTAGCCCAATAAAACACAAAAATATGTTATAAAAAGAACTTGTGTTACATAACATGTGTTCAATATTCAACGCCTGCTTGCATTTTAAGATCTTAGGGTTTACGTGGTACATAACTAATCTTACACCTACCGATGTAATTTAATGATATTGAACAAGGAAAAACCAAATCCTGAAGACTCTCTTTTTCTTCCGCAGTCAAAATTTTAAACGTAAGACATAATTCAAGTTAACTATATTAATCTTTCCTTTAATGTATTTCCCATTGACTTGTTCAATTAAAAAAAAACCTAATAACTGCATACATATATGAAAGTTAATTCATGTGTGTGTATATATAGCTGCAGTTGGAGAAGCAAATATGATCATCAATATACATATATACATATATATATCTTCCTTAGTATACAAACAAATACTCTTTCTATATACTGCATTAATTCTTAAAGCTCTAGAACAATGAGAAACAATTTCTTTATTATTTCTATAGTATTTTTTCTAGGTCTTTCAGTTTGCAATGGAGGGCAATTGAAGAAGCACTTCTACGAGGACACTTGTCCCCTCGCAGAGGAAATTGTGAGGAACATCACTTGGAAGCGAGTTGCAAGCAATTCTTCTCTGCCTGCAAAGTTTCTAAGAATGCATTTCCATGACTGCTTTGTCAGGGTATACCTAATTTAATATATCATGCATGCATAGACATGTTGATCATGCTATGATATTCACCACATGCTTATGCATATTGTACATTGGCAACCTATACATATACATATACATATATATATATATATTTATATTTTAACTTTTTAATACTAACTTACGTGACTGTTGAACATCAAGCTTCGCAGGGTTGTTACGCGTCGGTCTTGTTGGACTCGACAGCGAACAACACTGCCGAGAAAGAGGCAGTCCCAAACCAATCGCTCGAGGGATTCGAAGTTATAGAAGAGATCAAAACTGAATTGGAGAAGACATGCCCTGGAGTAGTCTCTTGTGCAGACATCCTTACTTTAGTTGCTAGAGACTCGGTTTCCTATCAAGTAACTATACTGCTTAATTTATATATAACACTAACCATATTAAAAAAAGGAAAGATGTCTTTTTTTTTTTGGTAATTTATTAATTTGGTTGTTTTTTCTGGATTTTGAGTTCAAGAAGTCACTGTGGGAAGTGCTAACTGGAAGAAGGGATGGGTCCATTTCGCGAGCCTCGGAGGCCGTCGCCAGTATTCCTTCGCCTTTCTTCAAATTCTCTTCCCTCAAACACTCTTTTGCAAACAAAAGCCTCAGTGTTCATGATCTCGTTGTTTTATCAGGTAAACTATGCCTCTGTTTTGACATGTCGGTTGGAACTAATAAATAATGTAAAGTTCTTATTATTTACAATAATTAGCAAAAATTAGTTGCTACATCATAAAATTTTTACATGCTACAGTTTTCAAACTAACATTTTTAGCTCCATCTGCTCTCTTAAACACTACTTAAATGTAAATAAAGTTATAAGTAAGCCATGCATTAAAATTGTATATATTGACCGAATTAAATAAAATATCCGTGATGACTTGCAGGACATGTTTTTTGCAATCAAACGTAACATGAGAGCCTATTTGATCATCTTATAAATTCTTATGTTGTTATTTGCAATATTAATATTTTTAGGTTCACGTGTACTTTGTATTGCTCTCTCTTGGACGAAAATCCTGAGACCCAAAACCGAGGAGATTAGCCAAATATTTGTTCATTGGAACTCAAAACAAAGACATAGATAACAATTAATGTTTCATCTCTAAAAAAAGAAAAGAGAAAACTATCCGCAATTAATCGAAAGTGAATCTTATGTGTGGATCTCATACTAATTGTGATATTTTTTTATCATAAATTAGTGTATAATGTTGAACACCAGCTAGCTAACTGCATTCTAATTAATATTTCTAAAAAAATTGTCTGTCAATTGTAATAGATCTTTAATGTTGCATTATGAACATTCGCACTTTAATTAAATGTCACATTGTAATATATAGTTAATGAAAATGTATCATTCTTGTTACACTATTAATCTATGCTTTTGTCATATGAAAATTCTTAATATGTTGAGTTGTTGGTGTAATTTTTCATTAAATATAACTAATTAAAGTTACTTATTATAAACGCATTCTATCCTGGGAAAAATGCAGCATAAATATTCTCGTTTTTTCTACTTTTCTTTTCATGTTGTGGAAAAAAATTGTCAATTAATGGTAGGTGGACATACAATTGGTGTGGGGCACTGTAATTTCTTCAGCAACAGGCTCTACAACTTCACCGGAAAAGGCGATGCAGATCCTTCGTTGAACACGACCTATGCCGCCTTCTTAAGAACGAAATGCCGGAGTGTAACGTCCCGAAATTTATTTAATGTTAATGTAATGTAAATGATGAATTGATGTGCCATAATTAAAGTTTTAACTTTAATTAGATTATTTGGTTGGATTTTGAGTTTTTGGTTGTTTTGTTAAATTGATGTGTTCAAATGATTTCTTATTGTTTTAAAATGATGTTTTGAGTTTTAAAACACAACAATTTGTAAAATGTTAAAAATACTCTGTTTTGCAAAACCGTGGGCGGCACATGGTTTTCGCACAGTAAAACCGCCCACCGATTTTCTCTATTTATTTCTCTCTTCTCTCTCTCTCTCCTCACTCTCACGTTCCACTCTCTCTCTCTTCTCTCTTTCTCGGCAGCGCCCTCTCTTTCTCTCTCTCAATCTCTTTCAAAAATTTTGAACTCCATTCGAATCCAAGCTTCGGAACAGCAAGGAGGAAGCTCGGGGACGTGATTCGGCGACCGAAAACGCGGATTGAAGCTTCGATTCGAGGTTAGATTCGAAATTTCTAAACTTTTTACAAAATTTCCAATTTTGTGTGTTTTTGAAATCTAAGTTTGTTTTAGCTTAGAAAACCGTGGATTTGTGTTAAATGAACTTAGAACAACTAGAATCTAAGCCTAGATTGAAGAAAAACGGATTGGATTCAAGATTTTTATTTTTCTCCTCTTTTTCTCATTTTCAGATTTTTGAGGATTTCGAGTTTAAATGTTGTTTAAATGATCCCAAACATGTTTTAGAATGTTTTTCTATCAAGTATAGTTGTTTTTCATGCCTGGGATTTGAGAAAAACAGATTAGAAACAAGATTTGGATTTTGGGGATCGAGAAACCCGTGGCTGGGATTTCTGGATCTTCCCAGTTCGGCAGGCCGAAGTTCATGTTCGGCAGGCCGGAGTGATGATCGGCAGGCCGGTGTTCTTCCGACCGGCAGGCCGAATCTGGGGAAATGTTCGGCAGGCCGAACCTCATTTCCGGCAGGCCGAAGCAGGGCGTCCGGTAGGCCGACCGAGGCATGGAAAATTTTGTGATTTTTACCCGATTTCACTGTTTTGAACCTTGATTTAAATCCCAACCTTATAGGATGATTTTAATGATACAAATGGCACACTAGGACATCATGGAATGATTTAGTAACATAGAATGTTTCGAACTAGATATTGATCGACTTAGTTTGTATCTAGGATTGTTCGTGGTTCCGTGGAGCTAACGTATAGCGGATCGGGATTACGGTGTGGGGTACCGGCACGAGTACTGAGGTAAGACTTCTATCCTATTTCTTTGGTAGCCTGGTTTTGAAATGATTTGGCTTTGAAAATGATTTCTATCAAAATGTTTTCAACGGTTGTTTGGAAATGGTTTTATCGGTTATATTTTAATATACCGTGATATGAAATGAATTTCATAATGAATGTAATTGACAACACTCGGTAATTGGGTTTTGAATGACAATGATAATAAACACATGGGCATGATGCCATATCAGAGATCGGGTCGTGTAGCGATCGACCTTGGGGGCAGGTCCCGAAACCCAGCTGGGCCACTACGGTGGTGATTTCATGGTTTGCCTAGGTAAAAGTAAACTGGTGTTTTGATTTGACGAGTAGACTGTTCTGTGTCAGAACGGTTCTACTCAATTTATTTATTTACTTATTCAAGTTCCCTTTTTGTATAACTCCTGATAATGTTATGTTTCTTTGCATTAAATTATTTTATAAAACTTAGTCCTACTGAGCCTTTCGCTCACGTTTTATTTGTTTTAAATTCCCCCCTTCTAGGTGGTTTCCCATTTAGGTTTGGAGAAGATTCTTCGGACCGAACTCAGGAGCAATAGGAGAATTTATTTACATTCTGTATTTATTAATCAAGGCATGTAAGACTTAACTTTATTTGTACTTGGACTGTAATTGTATTTATGATATTGTCAGAACCATGTGTGTGCACAAGTTGTGGGTTGTGGAACCCATATTCGTGGTTTTTATTTAATTGCTATTATTTGCCTAATATTTTATAAACTCGTTTATCGAATGTGGTGGAAAATCTCTTTATTTCTTACTTAATTGGATTTTTAAACTCTTAATTTCAATTAAATTCTCTTTTAATTAATCTAAATATTCCGCCACGTCACCTCCCGTACTCCGGGGCGTGACAGAATGGTATCAGAGCTCAAGGTTATGAACCTTGGGAATTGTGTACACATAGGTTTGACAATGAAATACCTCTGACAGTCCAAATTTCGTTTTCAGAAGTGAGAGAATGGCACCTAAACGTCGTTCGACTGCTGACGCCGAGTTCGGAAATGATGAGAGCATGATGAGGTCTATGTTTGCGGCTTTTCGGCAGATGGCAGCCAGGACTAGACCGGAAGACTCCAGTGTTGGTAGTCGGCATGTTTTCTTTAAGGAATTTCGACGAGCGTCTATTTCAACTTTTGATGGCAATGGGGATCCGCAGCTAGCAGAGTATTGGTTGGATTCGATCTTGAAGCATCTAGATACTCTTGGTGTGCCTGAGGAGTATCGTGTGGAGTTTGCGGCGTATAAGCTCGAGGGTGGCGCTAACACCTGGTGGAAACAAACTAAGCGTCTGGAGCGCGGTGGCGATATTGGTTGGGACAAGTTCGAGGATCTGTTCTATGATCGGTATTTTTCGCAGGGATATAGAGATCAGAAGGCAGCTGAGTTTTATAGATTGCAGCAGGGTGATATGTCAGTTCGGGAGTATGAGGCGAAGTTTAACGAGTTGGCTAGGTTTGCTCCATCAGCTGTGGCATCGGAGCGTGAGAAATGCATCAAGTTTCAGGAAGGACTCAAGGCTCCTATTCGGCGGCAGTTGGTTGCTCTACGGCTTAGGGGTTTCGGAGAGCTTGTGTCGTCGGCGATCTCCGTGGAGAATGATTACGTGCAGTATTGTGAGGACCGAGCCAAGGCTTCAGGAGGACCGCAGAGGAGTGGCAGGAAGAGCATTAGTAGTCGTCCAGCTCCGGGGAAAGGCAAGCAAGGCTGTGCGACCAGTGGCAGTAGCAGTTCGTCTGGCAGCGGGCGCAGCAATCCCTACAGCTTTCATTGTCATTTCTGTCAGCAGCCCGGACACATCAAGAGGAATTGCCCGATCAGGAGTGCTCGTCTTGGATCGCAGACCGGGGAGGATGCCAGTCGTCAGTCTCAGCCTCAGCCTCAGACCCTACCTCCGCCTCTGCAGTACCCGCAGTTGCAGTATCTGCAGTTTTCTCCTCAGCAATTCTCATATCCGTCACGGGGACAGCAGCCGCAGTATTTTCAGCGCAGTGTTCCTCAGTATAGAGCGCCGAGTACAGGTAGTGTGCAGTCATCTCCATCTCAGCAGTATCGGCCGAGTAATCCAGGACCCAGTAATGTTGGTAGAGGAAAAGGAAAAGCGCCAGTACAGGTTCATGCAATGGCATCTAGAGGGTTAGATTCTCAGACTGGTAACGCGGTTGTCGATGGTATGATTTTGGTTTCCAGATCTTTAGCTCGTGTTTTATTTGATACCGGTGCCTCTCATTCTCTCATTTCGAGTTCTTTTGTACATGCCTTGGGATTAGAAGTAGAAGAGTTTAATGAACCCCTAGTTATAACTTCTCCCTTGGGGCGGGTGTGTGTAAATTGTATGTGTAAATCTTGTAAAATAAAGATTGGGGATGAGATTTTGAAAAGTGATTTGATTGTACTCCCCATGAGCTCCTATGATGTGATCTTAGGGATGGACTGGTTGTCCAGGTATAGTGCAGTTGTGGACTGCCAACTTAGAAAAGTGACCCTAGTGTCTGATAGGGGGACGGTAATCACTTACCAGGGTGGTGGTGATTGGCTAATGAGTGAGCGTCTCATGAAGTCGTGTTTAGGAGGGCGAAAGAATCTAGATTGTTTTGGTTTTCTTGCCAATCTAGATTGCGAGCCCTATGTTTCGAGTAGTAGTGTAGTGATTCCGGTGGTTGGTGAGTTCGAGGATGTCTTTCCCGACGAGTTATCAGGGTTACCACCGCATCGGGAGATTGAGTTTGGTATCGAGTTGTTTCCAGGGACATCATCGATTTCTATGGCACCTTATCGGATGGCGCCGGCAGAAATGAAGGAATTGAGGAAGCAACTTCAGGAGCTTGCTGATAAAGGATATATTCGGAATAGCACATCTCCGTGGGGAGCACCAGTTTTGTTCGCTAAGAAGCACGATGGGACTCTCAGGTTATGTGTGGATTATCGGCAGCTGAATCGTGTTACGGTGAAGAACAAGTATCCCTTGCCTAGGATTGATGAGCTATTTGATCAGTTGGGAGGTTCGCGATCTTGTAAAATAAAGATTGGGGATGAGATTTTGAAAAATGATTTGATTGTACTCCCCATGAGCTCCTATGATGTGATCTTAGGGATGGACTGGTTGTCCAGGTATAGTGCAGTTGTGGACTGCCAACTTAGAAAAGTGACCCTAGTGTCTGATAGGGGGACGGTAATCACTTACCAGGGTGGTGGTGATTGGCTAATGAGTGAGCGTCTCATGAAGTCGTGTTTAGGAGGGCGAAGGAATCTAGATTGTTTTGGTTTTCTTGCCAATCTAGATTGCGAGCCCTATGTTTCGAGTAGTAGTGTAGTGATTCCGGTGGTTGGTGAGTTCGAGGATGTCTTTCCCGACGAGTTATCAGGGTTACCACCGCATCGGGAGATTGAGTTTGGTATCGAGTTGTTTCTAGGGACATCATCGATTTCTATGGCACCTTATCGGATGGCGCCGGCAGAAATGAAGGAATTGAGGAAGCAACTTCAGGAGCTTGCTGATAAAGGATATATTCGGAATAGCACATCTCCGTGGGGAGCACCAGTTTTGTTCGCTAAGAAGCACGATGGGACTCTCAGGTTATGTGTGGATTATCGGCAGCTGAATCGTGTTACGGTGAAGAACAAGTATCCCTTGCCTAGGATTGATGAGCTATTTGATCAGTTGGGAGGTTCGCGATACTTCTCAAAGATTGATTTGCGTTCAGGTTATCATCAGCTCAGAATCAAGGAAGAGGACATTCCCAAGACAGCTTTTAGGACCCGGTATGGGCACTTCGAGTTTCTGGTCATGTCTTTCGGTTTGACAAATGCTCCGGCAGCTTTTATGGATCTGATGAACATGATATTTAGGCCATATCTGGATCAGTTTGTGATCGTGTTCATCGATGATATTCTTGTGTATTCTAAGACTTGGGAGGAGCATGAGCAGCATCTTCGGATCGTGCTTCAGACTCTGCGGGAGCACCAGTTGTATGCTAAGAGGGAAAAGTGTGAGTTCTGGTTGACTGAGGTCAAATTTCTGGGTCATGTCATTTCGGAACACGGTATTTCAGTGGATCCGTCCAAGATTGAAGCTATATTGGAGTGGGAACGACCAAGAAATGTAGCGGAGATTCGCAGCTTCTTAGGTCTTGCTGGATATTACAGGAAATTTGTAAAGGACTTTTCGAAGATTGCAGCTCCGTTGACGAGGTTGATCAAGAAAAATGTCAGGTTTGAGTGGGATGAAGACTGTGAGTCTGCTTTTCAGAAATTGAAGAACCGGTTGACTTCAGCTCCAGTATTGATTATTCCTCGCAGTGATGAGCCGTATGAGGTTTATGCTGATGCTTCAGGGCGCGGACTTGGATGCGTGTTGATGCAGCATGGACGTGTGGTTGCGTACGGATCGAGACAGCTACGACCTCACGAGCGAAATTATCCTACTCACGATTTAGAGCTTGCAGCGGTGATCTACGCGCTGAAGATTTGGAGATGTTACTTGTATGGAGCATCGTTTCAGGTCTTCTCCGATCATAAGAGTTTGAGGCATTTGTTCACTCAGAGGGATCTCAATCTGAGGCAGCGCAGATGGGTGGAGTACATGGAGGATTATGATTTCGCGTTGCAGTATCATCCCGGAAAAGCTAATGTGGTAGCGGACGCGCTTAGCAGGAAGTCTTCAGGGATTCTCGCTTGTTTGATTTTTGAGGACTGGAGCAGGGATGCGACAGTGAGTGAGTATCGGCTACAGTATCATGAAGACGGTGATCGAGTTTTGTTGTATCATGTGGAAGCGACTCCAGCTCTTGTTCGGATGGTGAAGCAAGGTCAGTGGCAGGATCGACATTTGCAGGGGATTTGGTCGCGGATTCAGAACAAGGAGCAGTTTGAAGAATGGAGCTTGCATGCGATGGATCGTTGTACTTCCGGGAGCGTCTTGCAGTTCCAGTTATCGCCGAGGTGACAACAGCCGTTCTAGACGAAGCTCATAGGTCTCAGTTTGCTATTCATCCGGGGAGCACCAAGATGTATCGTGATTTGAAGAAGCACTATTGGTGGAGAGGCATGAAGAAAGATGTTCGCGAGTACGTGGCCAAGTGTTCGACGTGTCTCCAGGTGAAAGCTGAGCACCAGAAGCCTGCAGGTCAGCTTCAGCCGCTTCCTATTCCAAGGTGGAAATGGGAGCATGTGACGATGGATTTTCTCACAGGTTTGCCGAGGACGGAGCAGCGGCATGATGCAGTTTGGGTTGTAGTCGACAGGTTGACGAAATCGGCGCATTTCATTCCGTTTAGGTCGACGTGTTCTAGGAAGATTCTTGGGGAGCTGTATATGCAGAACATTGTGAGGTTGCATGGGGTTCCTTTGTCCATCACCTCTGATCGAGACACCAGGTTTAATGCTAAGTACTGGAGGAGTTTTCAGGAGGCTTTGGGTACGGATTTGAACTTCAGTACGGCGTTTCATCCTCAGACTGATGGGCAGTCTGAGCGGGTTATTCAGGTTCTCGAGGATATGTTGCGTGCTTGTGCGTTGGACTTCGGCGGGAATTGGAGGCAATGTTTGCATTTGGCAGAGTTCGCGTACAACAACAGTTATCAGGCGAGTATCGGTATGGCACCGTTTGAGGCATTGTATGGGCGACCGTGTCGATCACCTGTGTGTTGGGCCAAGCCGGAAGATAGAGTTATTCTTGGGCCAGATGAGATTCGTGACAGCAACGAGAAAGTCGCGGTGATTCGGGATCGGTTGAGAGCAGCTCAGAGTCGGCAGAAGAGCTACGCAGATAGGAGACGTAGACCCTTAGAGTTCGCGGTTGGAGATTTTGTTCTCTTGAGGGTGTCACCTCATAAGGGAACTATGCGGTTCGGAGTGAGTGGGAAGCTCACGCCGAGGTATATTGGGCCGTTCGAGATCACTCAGCGTGTTGGTGTGGTTGCTTATCGGCTTGATCTTCCGCCCGAACTTTCTCATGTGCACGATGTGTTTCATGTGTCGATGCTTAGGAAATGTCCACCTGGGCAGGATAAGATAGTTTCGTTTCGCGATGTGCAGGTTCAGGAGGATACGACGTACGAAGAAGTGCCGATTCAGATTATCGACCAGAAAGTGATTAGCTTGCGTCGTCGTGAGATACCGTTGGTAAAGGTCGTGTGGCAGCATCACGGGGTTGATGAAGCCACTTGGGAGTTAGAGTCGAGTATGCGGGAGCTGTATCCGCATTTGTTTTGTTTTTGAGATGAGTTGTAAATTTCGAGGACGAAATTTCTTTTAGGGGTGGAGAGTTGTAACGTCCCGAAATTTATTTAATGTTAATGTAATGTAAATGATGAATTGGTGTGCCATAATTAAAGTTTTAACTTTAATTAGATTATTTGGTTGGATTTTGAGTTTTTGGTTGTTTTGTTAAATTGATGTGTTCAAATGATTTCTTATTGTTTTAAAATGATGTTTTGAGTTTTAAAACACAACAATTTGTAAAATGTTAAAAATACTCTGTTTTGCAAAACCGTGGGCGGCACATGGTTTTCGCACAGTAAAACCGCCCACCGATTTTCTCTATTTATTTCTCTCTTCTCTCTCTCTCTCCTCACTCTCACGTTCCACTCTCTCTCTCTTCTCTCTCTCTCGGCAGCGCCCTCTCTCTCTCTCTCTCAATCTCTTTCAAAAATTTTTGAACTCCATTCGAATCCAAGCTTCGGAACAGCAAGGAGGAAGCTCGGGGACGTGATTCGGCGACCGAGAACGCGGATTGAAGCTTCAATTCGAGGTTAGATTCGAAATTTCTAAACTTTTTACAAAATTTCCAATTTTGTGTGTTTTTGAAATCTAAGTTTGTTTCAGCTTAGAAAACCGTGGATTTGTGTTAAATGAACTTAGAACAACTAGAATCTAAGCCTAGATTGAAGAAAAACGGATTGGATTCAAGATTTTCATTTTTCTCCTCTTTTTCTCATTTTCGGATTTTTGAGGATTTCGAGTTTAAATGTTGTTTAAATGATCCCAAACATGTTTTAGAATGTTTTTCTATCAAGTATAGTTGTTTTTCATGCCTGGGATTTGAGAAAAACAGGTTAGAAACAAGATTTGAATTTTGGGGATCGAGAAACCCGTCGCTGGGATTTCTGGATCTTCCCAGTTCGGCAGGCCGGAGTGATGATCGGCAGGCCGGTGTTCTTCCGACCGGCAGGCCGAATCTGGGGAAATGTTCGGCAGGCCGAACCTCATTTCCGGCAGGCCGAACTGTGCAGTTCGGCAGGCCGAAGCAGGGCGTCCGGCAGGCCGACCGAGGCATGGAAAATTTTATAATTTTTACCCGATTTCACTGTTTTGAACCCTGATTTAAATCCCAACCTTATAGGATGATTTTAATGATACAAATGGCACACTAGGACATCATGGAATGATTTAGTAACATAGAATGTTTCGAACTAGATATTGATCGACTTAGTTTGTATCTAGGATTGTTCGTGGTTCCGTGGAGCTAACGTATAGCGGATCGGGATTACGGTGTGGGGTACCAGCACGAGTACTGAGGTAGGACTTCTATCCTATTTCTTTGGTAGCCTGGTTTTGAAATGATTTGGCTTTGAAAATGATTTCTATCAAAATATTTTCAACGGTTGTTTGGAAATGGTTTTATCAGTTATATTTTAATATACCGTGATATGAAATGAATTTCATAATGAATGTAATTGACAACACTCGGTAATTGGGTTTTGAATGACAATGATAATAAACACATGGGCATGATGCCATATCAGAGATCGGGTCGTGTAGCGATCGACCTTGGGGGCAGGTCCCGAAACCCAGCTGGGCCACTACGGTGGTGATTTCATGGTTTGCCTAGGTAAAAGTAAACTGGTGTTTTGATTTGACGAGTAGACTGTTCTGTGTCAGAACGGTTCTACTCAATTTATTTATTTACTTATTCAAGTTCCCTTTTTGTATAACTCCTGATAATGTTATGTTTCTTTGCATTAAATTATTTTATAAAACTTAGTTCTACTGAGCCTTTCGCTCACGTTTTATCTGTTTTAAATTCCCCCCTTCTAGGTGGTTTCCCATTTAGGTTTGGAGAAGATTCTTCGGACCGAACTCAGGAGCAATAGGAGAATTTATTTACATTCTGTATTTATTAATCAAGGCATGTAAGACTTAACTTTATTTGTACTTGGACTGTAATTGTATTTATGATATTGTCAGAACCATGTGTGTGCACAAGTTGTGGGTTGTGGAACCCATATTCGCGGTTTTTATTTAATTGCTATTATTTGCCTAATATTTTATAAACTCGTTTATCGAATGTGGTGGAAAATCTCTTAATTTCTTACTTAATTGGATTTTTAAACTCTTAATTTCAATTAAATTCTCTTTTAATTAATCTAAATATTTCGTCACGTCACCTCCCGTACTCCGGGGCGTGACACGGAGCCTCTCTGATAACACAACCACCGTCAAAATGGACCCCGACAGCTCGGGGTCCTTTGACAACCACTACTTCAAAATCTTGAAGCTCCACCAGGGCCTTTTCGAATCCGATGCCGCACTTTTGACTGACAAAGGAGCTAGTAATGTTGTGGACGAGTTGCAGAATTCTGGGAAGTTTTTCACCAAGTTTGGTCAGTCTATGAAGAGAATGGGTGCAATTGAAGTTCTTACAGGAAGTCACGGAGAGATTAGGAAGAAATGTAATGTAGTAAATTAATTAATTCATAATCTTGATCATTTGATTTGTGATATTTGATTATGACAAATAATTTAACGGTTTAATATCTAGTATAACTATTGGTTTAAAATTACACATGCTTTCTATATTTACGAGGTAAATTAATTAATTCATAATCTTGATCATTTGATTTGTGATATTTGATTATGATAAATAATTTAACGGTTTAATATCTAGTATGTTATAATATCTAGTGTAACTTACGTTCGTTAACTAATATCATGGTCATTAGATTCGCCCTCTCCTCGGATATGCACTAAATAATTTCTAAAAGTAGTGAAAACTCTATATTTTTGTATTTTAAAAAGCAAAATGGGATTCCTTACATAGGGTTTAGATAAGACCAAGGCTTCACTTTTTTTTTTTTCTGATGTAGGACAAGAGAATTTTTCAACTTAAACTTTTAAAATTTCACATATATACTTGTGCATTTTAGGTATCAATTTTTCGTTAACTCATTTACCATTTTGAATATATAAATATACCATTTCTATCTCTACACATAGGAGAAAAAGTTTCCGTCTTAATCAGTCACTAACGCATAGCGTATCATACTCAAAATTGAGTTTGAAAATGGTACTTCAACATGCTTTTTTTAAACCATTTTCTTAACAGTTCTAAATCATAATTGTGTTTTTGGTTAATTATGACTGCGCATAATATGATATTTTTTCAAATATACACATATATAGCTATAGTTATTAAAAAACAGGCAATATTTGACTTCAAAATATTACAAGATAATACTCAAAACCGAAAAGTAAGAGTTGACATTGCATTATATCCTTATCTAATAGTTATGACAGAACTAATAGTTATCAATATTATCATGGCTCCCATAATTGGATACTTGTCCTTAACATGTAGTGGCTGATAATTTAGTCCATTTTAATACATTCATTCACTGCTTAAACATCTCAAGTTTTAAGACTAGCTAATATTAATGCCGTCATGGAGTGGAATACAATCTATGCATTACATATTCGATTAATTTGATCAAACAAAAAATAAAAACGACCAATCTTGCCAATATTTGTGAGAATATAAATTCATAATTTTTCCATTGCTTAAGATCCTAGCTAGAAATTTTCACAATTCCAAAATAGGTGGAGAAGGAATTTGCAGATATTATCATACTTAGCCTTAAGTGCTTTTCCATTGCTTACATTGAAAGTTGGGTACACAAAACGAGTAGTATATTTTGAGACAGAATTTGTTGATATGATATTATACTAGGCATTTTTCGCCGTTGCTTAAGCTCCCAAGAAAGTTTCATACACAAATTCCAATATGGGCGAATTGTTTGTAAGTTAAGTTGTGACTCAAAATTAAAGAGGATGAGCTTAAAGCTAAGTATTCTATGCGCACGTTTAGTAGATAGTTTTTGCTTGTGTCTTAGTTATTGAAAGAAGACAAGTAAAAGTTATATTGCCCTTTCTGTTTTAGGTTCGAATCATAATTCAAACTATTTTGTTATAGTGTTTTTTCTTACAAAAATTTAAATTATTATTTAAATTTTCTGTTCAAATCTAGAAACCAAATGAGCCAATAGTTTTTCAACAAGTATTTAGAACCATTTTTTTAAGAGCTTAAATAGATCAAGATAGTTTCTAAATGTTTGAATAAGCAACAAAAGTGTTATAATAAAGTTAAAATGTCTTACTAAAACTCAGGTACAAGTTTTTCTTTTTTGAAAAAAGGGTACAAATTTTAAAGTCTATTTCATAAGAATTTTCATTTTATAAGGCACATTTTATGCTTTCGATTGGAAGCTCTTCTCAAGGCTTTTATATAGTTCATCTAAATATTTTCAAAAGTAGTTTTAAAATCTAGGAAGTTGAAAACAATTTCTAAAAAACTCCACCAAACATGCTATATAAACATATATCCTCCCTTCAGCTAATGCTAATGTATACAAAATTCGAATACATTCAATTGCTTCAGTTGTAGTTTAAGCAAAGCAATAGTTTGACAGCTTGTGTTCACATTAGTTATATTAGAATATTTGATGACTTAATATTAATGGTCCATGTAGTAGGTAATTATAATATTAGGCATTAGTTTAACGAAGCAAACAATTAGAAGACAACGTAAGAGATTCTCGGGGACGTGCAAAACAGTAATGTATGTGTAAAACAGACGACCCATATTATTGGAGTTAAATGCTTTTAACATACTCTAAAGAGAGGGCACATGTACGGTAATGCACATCCCTTATCATTAATTGGGTTACTATTATTAAGTTCTTATAAGGAAATTCTCTCTTTATTGTATTCTTTGCAAACGGGAAAGGGGATGTTTCTTTTTAATTATTCTATTTTAGAGTCCTGTTCGCTTAAAGAAACATACTTATATGAACTTATTATGTTATGTACGTGTACTTATACGTATAAAAATAATTTATTCATTACTAATGCTCAAATATGAGTTCGATGTAATGTGCTGTTTGGTGCATAGATTTTAAACCTTGGAGACGATACAAACTGACGTTTAATGAAATAATTACTAAGACAGTTTTAAATCATGAAGGCGATTTTAAACCTGCCTAAACACCTAAAATTTAAACTTTGCCTTCTCCCCTCAAGTTCAAGCAACTTTGAACTATTTTCCACAATAAATCATTCTCATTTTTGTTTTCTTTTATAAACTATAATTTTTAAAACATTAGTTCTCGTTTTAAACCATTATTCTAAAAGCTTTGAACCATTTTTGATTTATGGCTCTATCTATTTTTTAAGCTTTCTGCGTGATTGATATCCTTATTATTAAGCAGAACGCCATTCAAGAGATTTTTTTTTTTTTTTTTTGCTGATATTAGTGAGAGTGAGAAACTCTATTATGCATAGTGATTGATATTTATGTTTTCCTCATATATTAATTGTTTTACCTTGAATTGCGTGCTGGTATATCTATGTAGATTCCTCCTTATTAGAATAGCCCTACAAATACTTGGTCTTAACTTCCGAAGATTTGGAAGAAAGGGACAAAAAAAAATTTTGAATTGAGTAAAAGTCTTTTTTTTTTTTTTAACAAAAAGAACACGTTTTTTTGTGCATATTTTTTTAAAAAAATAGGAAAAATAACTGTAGTAGAATAAGAAACCTCAACAGGATGAAAAAAAAAAAACTGGAACCGTTTTGATGTCTAAAAAGCCTTTTTTTTATGCCAAAAATTATCCCAAAAAAAAGGTCATTGACCAAAATTTTTTTCCCAAAAAGTCATTTTTAAAAATCTCCCATGCCTTTTTGTGCTAGTTATAGTTCTGTACTTGACATATAATAGAGAAGTCTTGCCTCTTGTTACTTGTTTTTTCAAATCTCTTAAGGAAACCTAACAAAACATCTATTACAAGAGGTAAAACTTCTTACACTCAATGAGACCATCTCCAATTAGCTCTATTTTTTGGAAGATTTTGCCACATTGGCGATGAATTTTTCTCTAACTTGACGCCAAGTATTCCCCAAAAAATAGGATAAAAATAGGAATTGAACAGTCACACATCAAATTTGAAGTGTTATTGTTTATCTATGTCATTTGTTTTTTTTTTTATGCAAGAATAAACCGTAACATTATTCCAAAAACAATCCACAACATTAAATACAGATCCAATACGTTTGTTTTTTAATTATTTATTTTTATATAAAATAAATTGGGTAAATATGTATAAAAATAAAATCATATATATTATTGTGTAAATAAATATGTAAGACCTAAAACCCTTTCACTTTATCTTTCTCTCTCCTTTTAATTTCTAATTTCCAAATTCGAAAACCGAAATCTCTCTCTATTTCTCTTCTTTCTTTCTTTAGTTAGTTTTGTTTAGAATGATTTGTTGGTGTTGAAATTTGATAGAAAGAGATGTAACTCTGATGTTAGGTTTTTTTGCTTTTTAAGATGAAGTAGAATATATTGTGTATATATATATATATATATTTGTGTAAAAAATGATGCAATTAGTTGAAAATAGATTAACTATTTGGTACGACAGTTATATTATTTTGATATAAAAGTTACACCATTAGTATTATGGGTTGGAGATGCCTGGATGAAACCAATCAACGTTAATAAATAGAAAAACAACCAACAAAACAAACAAGACAAAACCCATGAACGATAACTATAGTATTAACAAAGAAAAAAAACTATATCCATGAACCAAAAAAACAAATAAACCCCCAAAAAAATCAGAGAACGAAACTTGAGTTTGTAACTCACTGACCTGTGAGCTGCGACGGGACGAGGGTGGCGGGAGGAAGGAGGAGGCAGAGGGGGCGTGGCAGGCAGGCGACGGCCCAATCCGAAGGGAGGGAGGCCGGAGGAGGAGGAAGGCCAGAGGAGAAATGGAGCCCGGAGGAGGGAGGGAGGCCGGCCGGATTGGGGCGTGAAGATGAATCTTGATTCGTGAGAGTGTGAGGTTTTTTTTTTTTTTTTTTTTTTTTTTTGGTTTTTCGTTTTGATTGGTGAGGAGTCTTTTGAAGAAAGAATCATGGGTTTTTAATTTTAGGTTTCTAAATTTTTATTTTTTTAAGAAATAAAAATAAAAAAATACTGTAAAAGAAAACAAGGCCGTCCAATTTATCAAAACCATGAACTACCCGCCCAATGCTACGGGCGGGCAGTCTGGGCATTTTGTTGACGTGGCATATATTAGCGGTGCGATGCAGGCGAACGGGACGGTTACACGGTTTTTTTGTACAACTATTAGAAACTTAAATAATTAATGAACCTGTCGCGTTTGGTAACATCGAATCTTGATTGTCATTTAATAAATCGAAACTAAGATTCCCAATATTTAAATTGGACTATTTGCTTGTCATTTCTACTAAATAAAGTGTTCCTTTCATTGCACCACTGAACCAGCAAAGAACATTAACAATATTGCAATATATACCATTGTTAATTTCCTTTCTCTTTTTTTTTTTTTTTCCCTTAGAAGATGAAGATCAATATGAGAGCTACTTGTGCTAGTGTTGTTCTTGTTTCCTTGCTAGCGGTTGGTAGCGCCTTTGGTGCAGGAGAATCACACAATCAACACAAGCAAAAGCATACGAACCAGAACTTTTACAATAAAGGTCTCGAGAAGGAATTTTATCACAAAAGTTGCCCTCAACTTGAGAAAATTGTACAAGATATCACATGGAGCAAGGTTGAAGCAAACCCTATCATGGCAGCCAAGCTATTGAGGCTCCATTTCCACGATTGTTTTGTCAGGGTATGTGTATATTCGTGATATATATATATATATATATTGATAGTTTGTCACCCAATAGCTTATAATTAATCAACTTTAATTATATTCTACGTCACGTACGTAAATACAGATTTACATGCATAGTGCATACACACACACGTAAATGTATAAACATTTATTTAAATTTATTAACCCCTTCAATCCATATTGTTAAACTAATATATGCTCGCAATGCAAAATTTTCACACACATATACATATATAGGATTAACGTGGGCGGCTACCATCTAAAATTTTTTTCATGTAATTTTGTATATAAAATTTTGTAAAAATTATATTCCGTCCCCTTTAAAATTATATCCCCTTTCTTAAAATTGTATTTCATCTCTCTTAAAATCGATGCCTTCACCGTATTACTATGATTACACCTCAACCCTCTTAGTGATTTTTCTTGCTCGGCTCCTGCATATATATAAACGCACGTTGTATATGTGTAAGTTTTATCATCTTTTAATATTCATATTATACGAAACAATATGTTATCAGGTTCATCGATATGAGTGAAAACATATGTTCTTTTAAACATGATATATATTATTAATTACGTGTAAAATATATGCATGGCAGGGATGTGATGCGTCAATATTGATAGATCCAGTAAATGGTGACAATTCCGCAGAGAAAAATGCACTTCCAAACCGATCAATACAAGGATACGAAGTCATTGATGAAATAAAAGCTAAACTAGAAGAAGTTTGCCCTCAAACTGTCTCATGTGCCGATATCATCACCATAGCAGCACGAGATGCTGTTTCTTTCCAAGTATGCATGTTTTGACACGCATAATTACATACTATACACATTTTATATATAGTATATAAGTATTGCACGTATTTGTAGTTAATTATTACACTGATATCTTGGTAATAAGAGTTAATGAGACAAATGATCCAATTAATTATATGGCATCAGTTTGTAAATATTCTGCTTAGAGTTTAAAATAATATCATCAAAATAATTACTGCAAAATTATGTATAGTACAAAATTTAACATTTTCAGGATAATCATCATATCATTATAATTATTTTTTAAAACACTCTAAAAATTTACCTTTTTCTGTGTTTTGCTAATCATGGACGTTTTATCTTTATTTTTTTTATAGTTCAAGAGGCCTATTTGGCTTGTTTATACTGGGAGGAGAGACGGAAAAGTCTCACTTGCCTCAGAGGCTTCAAGCGACTTACCATCTGGGGGATCAAACTACACCACACTCCGTGACCTATTTGCTAGGTTTGGGCTCAGAGAATATGATCTTGTTGCTTTATCAGGTAACTACCCCTATAATTTATCCTTATTATTGATACATGAGCATACTTGAATTTGAGAGACAGTCTAGTGGGCGTCGAAGAAGTACTGCTTCAGCTTATGACCATAGATTCGTAAAGAACTCCTTAAAGCAAAGGCCCAAACAAAACGAGCTTTTGGGGTACTGGAATCTCAAGTTTGATCCTCGTCGGTGTTTAAAAAATTTGATTGTGCCTCTCCTATTAATTACAATTTTTGAGAGAAATGGTTGCGTCACTATAACATGCACAAATCTGGCTATATATAGCTTTTTATAAAACAAAACAAAAAAAGGTTCATAAAATTTTTACCAAGCATAAAGGACAAAGCTCTAAACTGTGCAAAGTTAATTAAACATATAGACAGTTACGCCAGTCGTGATTATATATTTATTGTAACTTATTTTAAAAATTTTGGTGCAAGTTACACAAAATAATTGAACAACTCCCTCTGTTCTTTCTTCTTCTTTTTTTTTTTTTCCTTTTGTTGTATTTTTGAAGGTGCACATACAATTGGAGAGACAAAGTGCGTCATGGTCTCAAGGAGGCTCTTCAACTTCACAGGGAAAGGAGACACCGATCCATCACTTGACCCAGAATACGCAGCCGTGCTGAAGGCAAAATGCAAAAACCCTCCAAACCCCCCGTTGACGCCGTTGGAGCTGGACCCCAACAGCTCGCTGACCTTCGACAGCAACTACTTCAAGGGTCTCAACAAGAACCAAGGCCTCTTCATATCTGACGCATCCCTTGTAACCAATCCAAAAGCAAAGAATCTTGTGAAAACCTTCCAGGACTTTGGGGTTTTCTTGCCGTCCTTTGCGAATTCAATGGTGAAAATGGGTTCGATTGAAGTGCTCACGGGAGATGAAGGAGAAATCAGGAAGAATTGCCGAGTCATCAATAAGCAATAATTATATATTTATATTAAAAAAAAAGAAATAATTATATTTTTGTAATTATATTTTTGTTGCTCATTATATATGGTGAAGATAACCTTTTTTTATTGAATAGCACTTTTAACTTGTGGTAATTGATGCCGTATTGTCATCCATTTTATCACGAGTCTATTTTCTTCAAGGGAATTTATAAAACGACTTTTTTTTTTTTAGGGAATTAATAAAACGAGTTGACTTTTAATTCACCTTCCTTAATTTTTCTCTTGACTATTATCTGGTCGTCATAATCCTCCATGAAACGTTGAAAAGGATAAAATGCCTATTCTGTTATTATTTTCTGGTTGTTCCTTTTTCGGCTAACATGTCGTTTTCTGTCTTAATGTCGTTTTCCTTATTTTTGTCGTTTTTCATTTTTGAAGGTATCCTCATTTTTGACAATGCAGTTTTACGCTATCGTCGTGTTCATATTTAATGTCGTTTTATTTATTGTCTGTCGTTTTACACCCTTGCCGTTTTTGAAAGTGATCGGTTCTATGACACTGTCGCTTCTGATTTTATTTATTTACTTAAGGTGTTGTCGTTCTTCTTGTTATTATTGTTTTTGGGATTTAATGTTGTTTTTCTTATGGTCTTTTTGTCCACTTTTTCCCCTGTTGAAGGTGGTGTCGTCTTCACAATACTGTCGTTTTCATTCTACTGTCGTTTCGAAACTTATTCTCGTTCTTATGACGTCCAATGATAACCTGGATTAAACTGAACACCGTCGCGTGGACCTTCCATTGTTCATCTGATTCTATTTCCTGTGAAGCAAACTTCCCCATTACCATTATGTTTAACCGTGAGTGCCTACTAACCAGCCTCACATAATATTGTCGTTTCCCTAATCTGCTAGGCCATTTAGAAGAGCAGTTATAACCATTAGTTACAACCGTAAACAGTATGAAACTCTCGCATACTACAGTTCTCAAACTAAAACAATTGATTCCAACCTTCTTTTCAACGGCCCATACATATATACTACACACTATGACTTCAAGGTGCAAAGCCAAAAATGTGAGTTGGGAATGAGGCCATAACTAAACTAATAAAGTGGAGCAAATAAAAAATACAAAACTTTAAAGGAGAAAAACACAATTTTAAAAGCAATAGGGAAAAAACATTAAAAAAAAATTCATGGAGCAGCGGTCGTTTGTGGCCCATCCACATATATAAATATATCATTTTGATCTCCACACAAAGAAGAACAAGTTCCACTTTGAGTGACGCGTAACGAGTTCCACTCAAAATTGAGCCTGAAAATAGTATTTCAATATGCTTTTTCTAAGCTATTTTCTAACAATTCTAAATTATAATTGTGTTTTTGGTTAATTGTGAGTTATAACTACGCATTATATGATATTTTTTCCAAATATATATAAATATATATATTTGTGGCTATAGTTAATTAAAAAACAGACAATTGACTTCAAAATATTACAAGATAATACCCAAAACCGAAAACTAAAAGTTTATATTGCATTATTTCCTTATCGAAGCTAATATCAATTAATCAATTTTTAGAGTCTATAGTTATGAGACAGAACTAATATTTATTAATAATGTCATGGTTCTCATAATTGGCTACTTGTCCTTAACATTTAGTGGCCGCTAATTTAGGCCATTTTTCTACATTTGTTCACTACATAACATTCTCAAGTTTTAAGACTAGCTAATATTCATGCCGTCATGGAGTGGAATACAATCTATGCATTACATATTAGATTAATGTGATCACACAAAAAATAAAAACGACCAATCTTACCAATATATATGAGAATTTATATTCATAATTTTTCCATGGCTTAAGATCCTAGCTAGAAATTGTCATGTACAAGTCCAATATAGGCCGAGATAGAATTTTGCTAAACATCCTAGCTAGAAATTTTCACAATTCCAAAATAGGTGGAGAAGGAATTTGCAGATATAATCATGGTTAGCATTAACGTATGTCCATTGTTTAAAATCCAATGAAAGTTTCATATGCAAAACTAATAGTATATTTTAAGACAGAATTTATTGATGTTATATTACACTGGGCATTTTTCGCCGTTGCTTAAGCTCCTAGAACGTTTCATATATACAAATTCCATTATAGGTGAATTGTTTGTAAGTAAGTTGTTACTCAAAATTAAAGAGGATGTTACTCAAAGCTAAGTATTCTATGCGCACGTTTGGCGGAGTCTTTGCTTATGTTTTGGTTATTGGAAGGACAAGTAAGAGTTGAACTGCCGTTTGCTTTTTAGGTATAAATCACAATTTAAAACATTTTGTTATAGTATTTTTTCTCATAAAAATTTGAATTACTGCTCTTAAACTTTTTGTTCAAACCTAAAAACCAAATAAGCTAGTAGTTTTTCAACAAGTATTTGAGACCACATTTTTAAAAGTACTTAAATGGGTTAAAATAGTTTTAAAATGTTTGAGTAAGCAATAAAAATGTTATAATGAAGTTAACATGTCTTATTGAAACCCTAGTACAAGTTTTAAAATCTATTTCCTAAAAGTTTTCTTTTTTGTAAGTCACATTATATGTCTTCCATTGGAGGCTCTTTTGAAGAATAATCAAGCCTCTTATACAGTTTATTCAGTCATTTTTAAAAGCAGCATTAGAATCCACAAAGTTCTAGAAAGCTCTATCAAACATGCCTGTATATGCTTAAAACGTAAATCCTCCTTCCTTCAGCTGATCCCTATGTATACAAAAATCGAATATATTCAATTGCGTCAGTTTTAGTTTCAGCAAAGCAATAGTTTGACAGCATGTGTTCACAATATTAATTATATTTGAATATTTGATGACATAATATTAATGGTCCATGTAGTAGGTAAGTAGTTTAATGAAGCAAACAATTAGCAGACAACATTAGAGACTCTCGGGGACGTGTAAAACAGTCATGTGTTTATAAAACAGCCGACCAACATTATTGGAGTTAAATGCTTTTAACATTCTCTCTTTATTATTATTATTATTATTATTATTATTATTATTGCAAACGGGAAAGAGGGGATGTTTCTTTTTAATTAATCTATTTACTATTTTAGAGTCATGTCTGTTTTTTTTAAATGAATATATGAACTTATACTATATATGTTATGTATATGTACTACGTATAAATACTTTTAGTCATTTGCAACAAACGCTCAGATCTGGGTTTGCCTCCTTGAATTTAGACATGAATGTTGCGACCTAAGACTTCTCACATTAAAATACTTACGGGATTAAAACTCCGCTAATAACTCATGAGCCAAATTTAGATAGCAAGATTGGTCATTATGCTAGAATATATAGTCATATATTTTTCCATAAAATTTATGTAGCTCCGTCTCCATAAAATTCTAGGTTGTTCAATTTAAGTTAAATTGAGTACAAAAGATGAAAATACTTGTCTTTTTTTTTGTCCAATTGAGAAATATTTGGTAATAATTAATTAATATGATTATCTGTTGTATTATATTCTGTAGATAATGCAAATTAGTTCCTTTCATAAAAGCGTACCTTTGTCTCTTAATCATTATAAAAGATCAACAATAAGCACATTTTCTTGTTAAAATAGTTCTTAAGGATCCAATTGATAATTATTAGCCATTTAAGAAGAACGTAACTCAATGTTCAATCCTTATCAACAAGACACAAAATTAGTAGAATGAGGAATTGACCTGAAAATGTCAAGGCCGGATCACGTAAATTATTAATTACTGGCTTCCCATAATTCTCCTCATTTTAGTCTTCTTAATTATTTTATTTTATTTTCTGGTCAATGAATAAAGTATCAACTCAAATGATTGGCTTTGTCTATTTTTAAAAAAGTATTTGATTTCATCAATTGTAAAATAACTTCTAACCAATTATTTTATAAGTGTCATTCTGCAATTATATTATATACTTTGGAGATATTAGAAACTTAGAGAATTAATGAACTTGCCGCGACCTTGATTGTTATTCAATAAATTGAAATTAAGATCCCCAATATTTAAATTGGAAAATTTGCGTGTCATTTCTACTATATAAAGTGTTCCTTGGTGGCTTTCATTGCACCACTGAACTGGCAAAGAACATTAACAATATTGCAATATATAACATTGTTAATTTCCTTTCTCTCTCTCTTTTTTTTTTTCCCTTAGAAGATGAAGATCAATATGAGAGCTATTTGTACTATTGTTGTTCTTGTTTCCTTACCAGCGGTTAGTAGCGCGTTGGTAAAGGAGAATCACACAATCAATACAAGCAAAAGCATGCGAACAAGCACTTTTACAATAAAGGTCTCGAGAAGGACTTCTATCACAAGAGCTACCCTCAACTTGAGGAAATTGTGCAAGATATCACATGGAGCAAGGTTGAAGCAAACCCTACCATGGCAGCCAAGCTTATTGGGGCTCCATTACCACGATTTTTTTGTCAGGGTTTGTGTATATTCGTGATATATATATACATATATATATTGACATAATTTGTTCACCCCAATAGCTTATAATTAATCAACTTCAATAACATTCTACCTACGTACGTAAATATAGCCTTACATGCATAGTGCATACACACAAACGTAAATGTATAAACATTAATTTAAAACCCCTTCAATCCATTATTGTTAAACTAATATATGCTCACTATAAGAAATTTATATATATATATACACTTATATATACACACACATATATAATTAGGGCGGAGCCACATAAGAACGAAAGGGGGAATTTTCTTATACTTTTGTATAGGAAATTTTATAAAAATTGTATTGCACTCCCCTTAAATTAAATTCGTCTCTCGTCTTATTAGTTCAATCACGCCTCTACTACTCATTGATTATTCCATATTTGCCCCTGTATGTATATACACACACATTGTATTTGTGTAAGCTTTGTCATCTTTTAATATTCATGTTGTATGAAACAATATGTTAGTTCAAGTTAACGGATATATATGCGTGAAATTATGTTCTTTTAAATGTGATATATATGTTATTAATGTGTAAAATATATGCATGGCAGGGATGTGATGCGTCAATATTGATAGATCCAGTAAATGGTGACAATTCCACAGAGAAAAATGCACCTCCAAACCTATCAATCCAAGGATACGAAGTCATTGACGAAATAAAAGCTAAACTAGAAGAAGTTTGACCTCAAACTGTCTCATGTGCCGATATCACCGCCATAGCAGCGCGAGATGCTGTTTCTTTCCAAGTATGCATGTTTAACACATATAATTATGTACTATACAAATTATATAATATATGTATTGTACATATTTGTAGTTAATTATTACACTTATATCTTGAATAATCAGGATTAATGAGACAAATAATTATATAGTACAAAATGTGGCATTGTAATAATAATTAGTACCATAACATAAAATTATTTTTTAAAAATATTTTGAAAATTTACCATATCAAAATGTGAGTTTCAATTTCATCGCAATAATTTAGACCATTTAGTGTAATTTTTTGCACAATCGCCTGTATTTATGCATGGTCGTGCATGCACGTACATTTATACAGGTCGACACTCATGAAATATTATACTAATTCCGTTATCTTTTTTTTTTTTTGTGTGTGTGTGTTTTGCTAATCATGGACATTATATTTTTATTATGTTATAGTTCAAGAGGCCTATTTGGTCTGTTTATACTGGGAGGAGAGACGGAAAAGTCTCACTTGCTCCAGAGGCTACAAGGGACTTACCATCTGGCGGCTCAAATTACACCACACTCCGTGACCTATTTGCTAGGTCTGGGCTCAACGAACATGATCTTGTTGCTATATCAGGTAACTATGCTATACCACTTTTTTACTTTTACTATTGTGGTCTACGACTTATTTTTTGTTCCTTTGATTCATACCCTTTTTTTTAGCCAAAAAGGTCAAATTACCCTCAGATAACACTTGCGTGCCTTATCCAAACACAAAATACTTATGATCAGTTATGTCTTTATACTTCTTAGAAATAGTATGTTTTGAGCTTTCTTGTAGACATGGTAATAATAAAAAACAATGCCATAGAAGTTGCACTTCTCTAATTGACCCCTAACCCTAAATTATCATTACTATTGATGCATGAGCATACTTAAATTTAGGAGACAGGCTACATGGCTTAGGCCTAAAAGAATTGTACTGCTTAAGCCTATGTCTGTAGCTTCATATGGGACTCCAAAAGGCAAAGACCCAAACAAATAGAGCTTTTGGAGTATTGGGTTCCCAAGTATGAACCTTGTTGGTATTTAAAAAAATTTTGTTTATGTCTCCCCTATTAATTACAACTTTTGGGAGAAGTGTTTGTGTCACTTCTATGTCTCATATATATATATATATATATATATATATATATATTAATTTTGTCCCTTCTCTAACCTTTCAATATTGTTTTAATTTTCAGTAGTAAAGGAAATGTTTACATCTACTAGAAGCGTAAAATTCTCCAATACTATGCACGAATCAGTGGGTATAGCTTTTTATGTATAAAAAGTAGAGAAAAAAAACAAAACAAAAAAGTTAGAAAATAAAATAAATTTTCTTAAGGACAAAGCTCTAAAATGTGCAGGTCAATTACATATATATATAAACAGTCACATTAGCCGCGATTATATATTTATTTTACTAATTTTAGTAATTTTGGTGCAAGCTTCACAAAATAATTGAAAAACTCTCATTTTTTTCCTTTTGTTATATTTTTGAAGGTGCACAAACAATTGGAATGACAAAGTGCTCCTTGGTCTTAAGGAGGCTCTTCAACTTCATAGGGAAAGGAGACACGGATCCATCACTTGACCCTGAATACGCAGCCGAGCTGAAGGCAGAATGCGCAAACCCTCCAAACCCGTGATCGACGCCATTGGAGTTGGACCGCAACTACTTCAAGGGTCTCAACAAGAACCAAGGCAAAGAATCTCGTGAAAACCTTCAAGGACTTTGGGGTTTTCATGCGGTCCTTTGCGAATTCGATAGCGAAAATGGGTTCGATTGAAGTGCTCACGGGCAATGAAGTAGAAATTAGGAAGAATTGTCGAGCTATCAACAAGCAATAATTAATAATCATGAAAAAAAAAGTCAATAATTATCAAGCCCCGGAGTACGGGAGGTGACGTGACGGATTAATTATATTATTTAAACGAGAATTTAGTTAAAAACATGGATTTAAAATTAAATATGAAATTGTGAAAAATTTAGAACCTTTTTAAGAAAAGCATTTGCAAACATTAAGTTAATAATAAAACCACAAAGAAACGCGAGCATGGGTCTCGCTGACCTACAATTTGTGCACACACATTGTACTGACAATATAGTAATACAACCTCAGTCCAAGCACAAAGAAATTTAAACATTACATGCCTTGTTCAATTATTACAAATAATCTGGTAGTCCTTCTACTGCTCCTGAGTTCTGCCCGCTGAGTCCTCTCTGAGCCTAAGAGGAAATCCACCTAGAGGGGGAAATTTGAAAACAAGTAAAATGTGAGCGAAAGGCTCAGTAGGACTATGCTTTAAAAAGTCATTTAATTTAAAAGAAATATCCTTACTCAAGAGATTATTTAAGAGAAGACTTAAGTGAATAAATTTAAATAAAACCGTTCTTACCCAAAACAGTTTATTTGATCGACCAGAAACATCATCATTTTCTTTTTCTAGGCAAACCATATGAATATCACTACCGTAGTGGCCCAGCTGGGTTTCGGGACCTGCCCCAAGGTCGATCGCTACACGACCCAATCTCTGTTATGGCATCATGCGCTTATATCCATTTCTAACATTATTCAAATCCATTTACCAGATGTTTTCATTATCATTTATTATGAAGTTCATTATGAAGTTCATCTCAGATCACGGTTTATATAAAAAAAAAACATGACCGATAAATTTCATTTTCAATCACCCGTTGAAAACATTTTTATGGAAACCCTTTTCATGGCCAAATCATTTATAATTAGGCTACCAAAGAAGGGGTAGAAGTCCTACCTTGATAATCGTGTCGGTGCACCACACCGTAATCCTGGTCTGCTATGCGTTAGCTCCACGAAACCACGAACGATCCTAACTACAAACTAGGTCGATCAATATCTAGTTTAAGATATCCTACATTGCTAAATCATTTCATGATGTCCTGGTGTGTCGTTTGTATCTTTAAAAATCATTTTATAAAGTTGAGATTTCAATCGGGGTTCAAAACAATGAGAAATGATGAAAATTACAAAATTTTCCCTAGTTCGGTCGGCCTGTTGGTCCCTTGGTTTGGTCAGTCGAACTGTGCAGCTCGGCCTGCCGGAGGACCGTGTCCGGTCGGCCGAACATTTCCCAGGTTCGGCCTGCCAGACGGATGAATCCGGCCTGCCGAAATGGAAAATTTCTAGAAATCTCAGGCACGGGTTTTGGGTCTCCCAAAACTCAAATCTTCATTCTAACCTGTTTTTCTCAAATCTCAGGCATAGAAAACAATCATAGATGATATAAAAACATAATAGAACACTTTTGAACTCATTTAAACAAGATTTGAACACAAAATCCAAGAAAATCCAAAAATAGAGAAAAATGGAAAAAATGAAAAATCTTGAATCTAATCCATTCTTCTTCAAACAAAGCATGGATCCTAGTTGTTCTAAGTTCCCTTGACTCAAATCATGGGTTTTCTAAGCTCAAACGAACTTAGATTTCAAAAATGCATGAAAAATCAAAATTTAAAAAAAATATTAGAATTTTCAAAACTAACCTCGAATCGAAGCTTTAAATCACGTTTTTGGTTGCCAAATCACGTCCCCGAGCTTCCTACTCGCTATCCCGAAGCTTGGATTCGAATTTTGATTCAAAATTTTTGAGGGAAAATGAGAGAGAAGAGGAGAGACCGAGAGGGAGAGTGGGAGAGAGTGTCACGGGGAGAGAGAGTGTGAGAATGAGAGAAAGAGAGTGAGAGAGATTAAATAGAGAGAAAAGTGAGTGGTTTTACTGTGTGAAAATCATGTGCCGCCACGGTTTTGTAAAACCAAATATATTTAACATTTTACAAATTGTTTTGTCTTAAGAACCCAAAATAACATTTTAAAACAATAAAGAATCATTAGAATTCATTAAAATAACAAAACAACTTAAAACTCAAAATTTAACCAAATGTTCAAATTAAATTTGAAACATTAGTTATGGCACACTAATTCATCATTTTACATTACAATATCATTAAATTAATTTCGAGGAGTTACAACTCTCCACCCCTAAAAGAAATTTCGCCCTCGAAATTTACAAATCAATCTAGAAACAAAACAGATGCGGATACAACTCCCGCATGCTGGACTCTAATTCCTAAGTGGCTTCATCAACCCCGTGATGCTGCTACATGACCTTTACCAATGGTATATTCTGACGACGCAAACTAATCACTTTCCGATCGATTATCTGAATCGGCACTTCTTCGTACGTCGTATCCTCCTAAACCTGCACATCGCGAAACGAAACTATCTTATCCTGCTTGGGCGGACACTTTCTGAGCATCGACACATGGAACACATCATGAACATGGGAAAGTTCAGGCGAAAGGTCGAGCCGATAAGCGACCACACTAACACGCTGAGTGATCTCGAACGGTCCAACATACCTTGATGCAAGCTTACCACTTACTCCGAACCGCATAATACCTTTACGAGGCAATACTCTCAAGAGAACAAAATCTCCTACCGTAAATTCCAAGGGTCGACGTCTCCTATCCACGTAACTCTTTTGTCGACTCTGAGCTACCCTCAATCGATCTCGAATTACAACGACTTTCTCGTTGCTATCACGAATCTCATCTAGCCCAAGAATAATCCTGTCTTCTGGTTCAGCCCAACACACCGATGACCTACACGGCCGCCCATACAACGCCTCAAACGGTGCCATACCAATACTTGTTTGAAAGCTGTTGTTGTATGCGAATTCTGCCAGATGCAAATATTTCTTCCAATTCCCGCCAAAATCTAATGCACAAGCGCGCAACATGTCCTCGAGAATCTAAATAACCCGCTCAGACTGCCCATCAGTCTGAGGATGAAATGTCATACTGAAATTCAAATCTGTACCTAAGGCCTCCTGAAAGCTTCTCAAGTACTTAGCATTAAACCTGGTGTCTCGATCAGATGTGATAGACAAAGGAACTCCATGCAATCTTACTATATTCTGCAGATACAACTCCCCGAGAACTTTCCTCAAACATGTCGACCTAAACGGGATAAAATGTGTCGATTTCGTTAACCTGTCGACCACCACCCAAACTGCATCATGCCGCTGCTCCGTCCTCGACAAACCTGTGAGAAAATCCATCATCACATGCTCCCATTTTCACCCTGGAATAGGAAGCGGCTGAAGCTGACCTGCTGGCTTTTGATGCTCGGCTTTCACATGGAGACACATCTTACACTTGGCCACGTACTCTCGAATATCCTTCTTCATACCTCTCCACCAATAATGCCTTTTCAAATCGCGATACATCTTCGTGCTCCCCGGATGAATGACGAACTGAGACCTATGAGCTTCGTCCAAAATGGCCTTCGTCACCTCTGCAACTGCTGGAATTGCAAGACTCTCCCGGAAGTACAACGATTTATCTGCATTTACTCTCCATTCTTCAAACTGCTCTCCGTTCTGAATCCGCGTCCAAACCCCTCGAAGATGTTGGTCCTACCACTGATTTTGCTTCACCTACTGAACAAGAGCTGGGGTCACTTTCACATGGTATACTGAAACTCAATCATAGCCTTCATGACACTGTAGTCTATATTCGCTCACTGTCACATCCTTGTTCCAGTCCTCAAGAGCCAAACAAGCGAGAATTCCTACTAAGCGCATCCGCGACCACGTTAACTTTCCCAGGATGATACTGCAATGCAAAATCATAATCCTCAATGTACTCCATCCATCTCCGCTGCCTCAAGTTAAGGTCCCTCTGAGTAAACAGATACCTCAAACTCTTATGATTGGAGAAAACCTGAAATGTCGCTCTATATAAATAACATCTCCGAATCTTCAGTGCGTGAATCACCGTCATGAGCTCCAAGTCATGAGTAGGATAATTCTGCTCGTGAGGTCGTAGCTGTCTCGATCCATATGCTACCACGCGTCCATGCTGCATCAACATGCATCCAAGTCCGCGCCCTGAAGCATCTGTGTAAACCTCATATGGCTCGTCACTGCTAGGGATAATCAATACTGGGGCTGAAGTCAACTGGTTCTTCAATTCTTGAAAAGCAAGCTCACAATCTTCATCCCACTCAAACCTGACTTTTTTCCTGATCAATCTCGTCAACGGAGCTGCAATCTTCGAGAAATCCTTTACAAATTTCCTGTAATAACCTACAAGACCCAAAAAGTTATAGATTTCTGCCATATTCCTAGGCCGTTCTCATTCCACTATGGCTTCAATCTTGGACGGATCCATAGAAATACCATGCTCGGAGATGACATGACCCAAAAATTTGATCTCAGTCAACCAAAACTCGCACTTTTATTTCTTGACATACAACTAGTGCTCCCGCAGAGTCTGAAGCACGATCTGGAGATGCTGCTCATGCTCCTCCCAAATCTTAGAATACACTAAAATATCATCAATGAACATGATCACAAACTGATCCAAATAAGGCCTGAATATCCTGTTCATCAAATCCATGAAAGCTGCCGGAGCATTCGTTAACCCAAACGACATTACCAAGAACTCAAAGTGTCCATAATGGGTCCTAAAAGCTGTCTTGGGAATATCCTCCTCCTTTACCCTGAGCTGATGGTAACCTGAATGCAAATCAATCTTTGAGAAATACCGTGAACCTCCCAACTGATCAAACAACTTATCGATCCTGGGCAAAGGATACCTATTCTTCACTGTGACACAATTCAGCTGCCGAAAATCGATACATAACCTGAGAGTCCCATCATGTTTCTTAGCAAACAAAACCGGTGCCCTCCACGGTGATGTACTATTCTGAATATATCCTTTATCAGCAAGCTCCTGAAGTTGCCTTCTCAATTCTTTCATTTCTGCCGGCGCCATCCGATAAGGTGCTACTGAAATCGGTGTTGTTCCCGCGAATAACTCAATACCAAACTCGATCTCCCGATGCGGTGGTAATCCTGGCAACTCATCGGGGAAGACATCCTCATATTCATCAACCACCAGAATCGCTATATTTCCTCTCAGGACATAGGGCCCACTTTCCAGACTTGCAAGAAAAGCATGACAAACTAGATTTCTTTGCCCCTTAAGACATAACTTAATGAGACGCTCACTCATTAACTGATCACAACCACCTTGGTAAGTGATCATCGTTCTCCTATCAGACACTAGGGTCACTTTCCTAAGCTGGCAGTCTACCACTGCATTATACCTGGACAACCAATCCATTCCTAGAATTACATCATATGAACTCATGGGGAGTACAATCAAATCACTTTTCAAAATCTCATCCCCAACCATTATTTTACAGGCTTTACATGCACAGTTCACACACACCCGTCCCAAAGGTGAAGTTATAACTAGGGGTTCATCGAATCCTTCTATCTCTAATCCCAAGGCATGTACAAAAGAACTCAAAATGAGAGAATGAGTGGCACCTGTATCAAATAAAACGTGAGCTAAGGATTGGGAAACTAAAATTGTACCATCAACAACCGCATTACTGGTCTGAACATCTGAACCCCCCGATGCCATTGCATGAACCTGCACTGGAGCTTTTCCTTTTCCCCTACCAACATTGCTGGGTCCTGGATTATTTGGCCGATACTGCTGTGGCGGAGACAACTGCACACTAGCTGCACTCGGCGCTCGATACTGAGAAACACTACGCTGGAAATGCTGCGGCTGCTGCCCTTGTGCTGGATATGAAAACTGCTGAGGAGAGAACTGAGGGTACTGCAACTGCGGATATTGCTGAGGCGGAGGTAGAGTCTGAGGCTGACGACTGGCACCTTCTTCGGTCTGAGATCCTAGACGGGCACTCCTAATCGGGCAATTCCTTTTGATGTGTCCTGGCTGCTGGCAATAATGACAATGGAAGCTGTAGGGATTGCTGCGCCCACTACCAGATGAACTGCTGCTACCGTTGTTGTTCACGCCACCTTGCTTATTCTTTCCCAGAGTCGGACGACTACTGGTGCTCTTCCTACCACTCTTCTGTGGCCCTCCTGACACTTTTGCTTGATCCTCACAATACAACGCGTAATCATTCTCCATTAATATCGCTGACGACACAAGCTCTCCAAAACTTCTGAGCCGCAGAGCAACCACCTGTTGTCGAATAGGAGCCTTGAGTCCTTCCTAAAACTTTATGCATTTCTCACGCTCTGAAGCCACTGCTGATGGAGCAAACCTGGCCAACTCATTAAATCTTGCCTCATACTCCCGAACTAACAAGTCGCCCTGCTGCAACCTATAGAACTCAGCCTCCTTCTGGTCCCTATACCCATGCGAAAAATACCGATCATAGAATAGCTCCTCGAACTTGTCCCAACTGATGTTACCATTGCGTTCCAAACGCTTAGCTTGTTTCCACCAAGTATTAGCACCACCCTCGAGCTTATATGTAGCAAATTCCACACGATACTCATCAGGCACACCAAGGGTATCCAAATGCTTCACAATCGAATCTAGCCAATATTCTACCAACTACGGGTCTCCATTTCCATCAAAAGTCGGTATAGACGCACGCCAAAATTCCTTAAAATACGTATGCCGACAACTGACATTCCGAATCCTTCGGTCTGGCCCTAGCTGTCATCTGTCGGAATGCCGTAAACATGGACCTCATCATACCCTCATCATTTTCGAACTCGGCGTCAGCAGTCGAACGACGTCTAGGTGCCATTCTCTCACTTCTGAAAATAAAATTTAAGCTATTAGAGGTATTTCATTATCATACATATGTGTGCACAATTCTCAAGGTTCATAACCTTGAGCTCTGATACCATTCTGTCACGCTTCGGAGTACGGGAGGTGACGTGACAGATTAATTATATTATTTAAACGAGAATTTAGTTAAAAACATGGATTTAAAATCAAATATGAAATTGTGAAAAATTTAGAACCTTTTTAAGAAAAGCATTTACAAACATTGAGTTAATAATAAAACCACAAAGAAACGTGAGCATGGGTCCCGCTATCCCACAACTTGTGTACACATATTGTACTGACAATATAGTAATACAACCTCAGTCCAAGCACAAAGAAATTTAAACATTACATGCCTTGTTCAATTATTACAAATAATCTGTTAGTCTTTCTACTGCTCCTGAGTTTTCCCCGCTGAGTCCTCTCTGAACCTAAGAGGAAATCCACCTAGAGGGAAAAATTTGAAAACAAGTAAAATGTGAGCGAAAGGCTCAGTAGGACTATGCTTTAAAAAGTCATTTAATTTAAAAGAAATATCGTTACTCAAGAGATTATTTAAGAGAAGACTTAAGTGAATAAATTTAAATAAAACCGTTCTTACCCAAAACAGTTTATTTGGTCGACCAGAAACATCATCATTTTCTTTTTTTAGGCAAACCATATGAATATCACTACTGTAGTGGTCCAGCTGGGTTTCGGGACCTGGCCCCAAGGTCGATCGCTGCACGACCCAATCTTTGTTATGGCATCATGCCCTTATATCCATTTCTAACATTATTCAAATCCATTTACCAGATGTTTTCATTATCATTTATTATGAAGTTCATTATGAAGTTCATCTCAGATCACGGTTTATATAAAAAAAAAAAAAAACATGACCGATAAATTTCATTTTCAATCACCCGTTGAAAACATTTTTATGGAAACCCTTTTCACGGCCAAATCATTTAAAATTAGGCTACCAAAGAAGGGGTAGAAGTCCTACCTCGATACTCATGTCGATGCACCACACTGTAATCCCGGTCCGCTATATGTTAGCTTTGCGGAACCACGAACGATCCTAAATACAAACTAGGTCGATCAATATCTAGTTTAAGATATCCTACATTGCTAAATCATTTCATGATGTCCTAGTGTGTCGTTTGTATCTTTAAAAATCATTTTATAAAGTTAGGATTTCAATCGGGGTTCAAAACAGTGAGAACGGATAAAAATTACAATATTTGCCTTAGTTCGATCGGCCTGCCGATCCCCTGGTTCAGTCGACCGAACTGTGCAGTTCAGCCTGCCGGAGGACCGTGTCCGATCGACCGAACATTTTTCAAGTTTGGCCTGCCAGACGGATGAATCCAGCCTGCCGATCCTTTGAATTCGGCCTATTGAACTGGAAAATTTTTAGAAATCTCAGGCACGGGTTTTAGGTCTCTCAAAACTTAAATCTTCATTCTAACCTGTTTTCCTCAAATCTCAGGCATAGAAAACAATCATAGATGATATAAAAACGTAATAGAACACTTTTAAACTCATTTAAACAAAGTTTGAACACAAAATCTAGGAAAATCCAAAAATAGAGAAAAAAAGGGAAAAATAAAAAATCTTGAATCTAATCCGTTATTCTTCAAACAAAGCATGGATCTTAGTTGTTCTAAGTTCCCTTGACTCAAATCATGGGTTTTCTGAGCTCAAACGAACTTAGATTTCAAAAATGCATGAAAAATCAAAATTAAAAAAAAAATAGAATTTTCAAAACTAATCTCGAATCGAAGCTTTAAATCACGTTTTTGGTTGCCAAATCACGTCCCCGAGCTTCCTACTCGCTATCCCGAAGCTTGGATTCGAATTTTGATTCAAAATTTTTGAGGGAAAATGAGAGAGAAGAGGAGAGACCGAGAGGGAGAGTGAGAGAGAGTGTCACGGGGAGAGAGAGTGAGAATGAGAGAAAGAGAGTGAGAGAGATTAAATAGAGAGAAAAGTTGGCGGTTTTACTGTGCGAAACCTATGTGCCGCCACGGTTTTGTAAAACTAAATATATTTAACATTTTACAAATTGTTTTGTCTTCAAAACCCAAAATAACATTTTAAAACAATAAAGAATCATTAGAATTCATTAAAATAACAAAACAACTTAAAACTTAAAATTTAACCAAATGTTCAAATTAAATTTGAAACATTAGTTATGGCACATTAATTTATCATTTTACATTACAATATCATTAAATTAATTTCAAAGCGATACAATAATTATATTTTTCTTGCTCACTAATTTTTCAATGGGTTCCATATAGTGTTACATATATATGGTGAAGACATATCTACAATTCAGCGTGTAATTGTCACCTTTTCATATTGAATGACACTTTAACTATTTCTTGTGGTAATTGATGTCATATTGTCACGACTTTTTCTTTCTTTTTTATTTTTAAGGAAATCACGACTCTTTTTTCTTCAAGGATAACAATAAAACGATTTTTTTAGGGAATTAATAAAGCGGGTTGACTTATAATTCGCCTTCCTTCATTTTTCTCTTGATTATTTTATGGTCCTCATAGTCCTCCCTGAAACGTTGAAAAGCATAAAATGCCTATTCTGTTGTTATTATGTTCAGGCTGTTAGGCTAACATGTCGTTTTCTGTCTTAATGTCGTGTTTGTCGTTTTTGTTTTTGAAGGTATCCTCGTTTTTAACCCTTAAGTTAAAACTTAAAATTTATAATATATGAGAGATTTATCTTACATTATAGCATATAAGACTTGTATATTGTAGTAAATTTAACTTTATTTTATACCTTTATGCTATCATCGAGTTCATCTTTAATGACGTTTTATTTATTCTTGTCGTTTTACACCTTTGCCCTTTTTGAAAGTGATTGTTTTTATGACACTGTCGCTTCTGATTTTATTTATTTATTTTATTAGTTTTTGTCTTTTTTCACGTTTTCGTTTTTAAAGGTGTTGTTGTTCTTCCTGTTATTATTGTTTTGGGATTTAATGTTGTTTTTCTTATGTTATGGCGTTTTTTCACTTTTTCCCCTTTTGAAGGTAGTGTTGTCTTCACAATACTGTTGTTTTCGAAACTTATTCTTGTTATTATCCCAGTGACACTCTGGATTAGATTGAACACTGTCACATGGACCTTCCATTTTCTTGGGAAGCTGCCATTATTTTTAACCGTGATTGCCTACTAAACACTATTACGTAAGATTGTCGCTTTCCTTATCCATATATATGTATGTATGTATGTAGACACACATATACATATACAATAATACAAACGTTCGTGTGTGTATATTATAGAGGGACCACAATATACTTTTGGATTATCAGTTCCCAGTTCGAAGTTAAAGGTTCATACAAGCCTGTTTGACATTAATTGATTTCAATTAACTTTTCAGTTAAAACTAGTGTAAAATTCTCTCATGCTACAATAAAAACAAAAAAACTGTTACAATATAAAGCTCACTTGTTACAGTATTTATAATTTTAACTACTATTTCAAATACTTCTGTAGAATAAAAAGTTTATATTTTTACATATTGATCAATCAAGCATCATTAAACAGAGAAAGAGACCATCACTGGACCAGGGACTACTAGGGAGCCAATGTTTTCAAAAACAAAGTTGAAAATAAACATTAACTTTTGCGTGTCTGAACGATGTCCCAAAGAGAAGAAAAAATAATGGAAAGTTCTCTCCAAGCAAGGAAAGAACATATTAGATACGCTACCGATTTGACCAGACTGCAATACCAGTGACAGAAATATTGGTTTTTGGACCACATGTATGCATTTACAATCTTCTTCTACATAATCGCAATATCATGGAAAACTCCAGATGATAAAAGATTGAAGCTTTCTGCCAAGTCAAAACTTGATAGAGATGTGACAGTTCGAAACACTAACCTATTGGGTAGATTTTTTTTCTGTTTTTGGGCTGAAGAATTTCATGAAGAAAAAGACAAATGAACCCATTTTCTGAAGAGATTAGGATCATAAGACGCAATAGTTTTTCTCTTTTTTCTCCATAAGAGGGAAGAATTATATATAAGATTATGTTCACATAAACCCAAGAGAGGTAACTTGGGGCCTTTTTTAACCCCATGAATCCGAGGAAGAACATGCCTGGGAAAAAAGGTTTTGAGGCACACATAAATATTATTACATTCGTTTGAATCACGATACAAAATGGTACGCAAAACAAGTTGCGGATGATGACCAACAATTGTGTATTTGATTGGGAAATGCAGTGAAAAATTCTCCAACCATTTTTCAAGATGATATCACTGGGGAAGAACTGGAGGGGCAATTGTGCGGGTATTGTATGATTTGCAGTGGCCGCATTTCTGACCGATTATGTGGAAGTAAACTTCGGTCGTGTCGTTGCAATCGTTGCACAGGATCCAAACCTGCAAGTTAGTTAAATCCTGCCCATTAGAACATGTACTATTATTTTCTAGAACAAGTGTTGTATAAGGAAATTTTAGATTAATCATGGTTCTTCCATAACCCCATGAAGAAATAGAGAGCAAAGAGGATTCTTAATGCAAATTAGTTAGGCATATCCTGATATTGAACTGCATAAGGTGACCATTTCTAAACTGGTGAATGCAAGAGCGATCTTTTGAAAAAAAAAAAAAAAAGAGTAGAATTCTGTGGTTGGTAGGATACGGTCTATAAGAGTCAGATCTTTGGTTATCCATTTTTTAAAAAAAAAAATCTAATGAAGTTTAGAGGTGATCTGAAGGTTGAAAAACTGTTTCTCCAATTAGAAAATGAAAAAGGATGCAACCTTTCTGCTCTGATAATCCTCAGGCATAATGGTCTCTTCGATCTGACAATACAACAAAAGAAATTAGGGTCAAATACAGATGATAATTGCGGTAACATAACAACTAACATTTTTCATGGTTTCTTTGCTAACATAGTTAAACATAGGTTTTAAAGTTGTGTGAGCTCTAGTTCAATAAGTACCTCTTCATCCATTCTCTTCCAGGTCTTGGACATGTCAATAACTGACTTGGAGCATAGTGGACAACAATATCTGGGTGGTTCAACAAGTTTGTGTTTGAGAAAACCAAGCAATTCTATATAATGTGATCAAAATTCATGATTACTTACTTGTCACGTTTTATCATCTCAGTGTAACATTCACAGTGCATTGTGTGCCCGCACTTCATAACAGTAGTATCTTTCAGTGAGTCGAAAAGGTACTGTAAGGAAACAATTTTGGGAGTTTTTAGGACATCCCCTCGAGATATCTCCTTCGTAAGAAAAGAGACTCAGATCCCCTATTTAATTCTGGTGTCTCAAACGGTATCTAACCAACTGCATTATTTAACTAACTTTTTCATGCTTTAATGTTTGAGTCCATTACATTGGAAAGGTGATCTGAATCCATTAAAAAAAATGTGAAGAAGGCACTTGGGCAAAAAAGAAACCTCGTAACATATGGGGCAGTGATGCCTCATGGAGTTTTCCACGCACAAGTGATTGTCACGTAGACTAATTGAATAGCAAGACCCTGAAAACTTATAAACCAGTAAAAAAATGAGAAATTATATTAAGTGGTAATGGATTAACAGATTCCATATTTTAAGCTTATGGACAAGAGCATATGGAATAGGATGAATTGAAGCGATGCATAATGTGAGGAATTAAAAGCCCCTCAACAAACAAGTATCCACAAGATTTATAGTGGTCAACCTCAATGTGAGAGCTACAACAACTTTCAGCCTCTGCAGAATTCCACTATAATGAAGAAGAAGATAACAAGAGAATCACAATCTTCACAAACTATGTTTTTTTCTCTCATCTTTATACCTGAATCCCAACCACCCCTCCACCACCACCACCACCACCCGACAAATTTACGTAGAATCAGCACAACTATGCGCTAACTTTGCATCGGGTCAATATTAGGCTCCACATACTCAACAAAGCAAAGCACATAATTGCAGGGTGCCAAGCTAACAAGGAGCAAGATATAAAGAAAAAGCTGGAAATATGTTTAAAATCAATACTCAACAGCACGACTCCAGCAGGTTGACACTCTTTCTTGTTTAAGTTCAGCAAAAAATATATAATTATACAAATACAGAGAAACAAAAAAGCAAAAACAAAAACTAAAATGAGGACCAAAAAGTAATAGTATAGCCATAATAAACTGAATGCGTACCACAGTTTTTGCAATGGAAGAAGTTCTCACGACCACCTACTCTGTTTCCACAATTGCCACAACATCACAAAAGTCACCAATCTGCAACAAAACTGATCATAAATAACCAGCGCGAAAGTTTTCAACACAACTTACTAACCTGCAGATTCCACAATCATCACAATGAAATTGCCCCTTCTCAGTCTGCATAGAATTCAACCACAACTTAGCATGGACAAAAAATTATACGTGCATATACAAGTATATCTATCATAGACTAAGTTCTAATCTCAATCTACAAAATCCATAGCTCAAAGAACAAACAAGACAATCAACAAACTTTAACTAATTATTTGAGCCAAATCCAATCCATTGGGAGCTAAAATTGGGTTTGTTGGATTACATCATCATCAAAGAATTTGCATATGTCACAGAAATATTCCCCCATGTTGACGCCACAGTTTGTACAAACTTTAGCAACCTGAAACCAAAACAAGGAAAAGCAAGTTAATTTCTTTTTTCTTTTCCCCTTATGTGAAACAAATACAAAGGCAAAATGAATACATACCGGTTGTTCTGTATCACAAACTGAACAAACAACCTGAAAAGGCATTATTAGAGTAAAAAGACGGACTCCAAGTTATTCATTGAGACAAATTGACAGACAATACAAGTGGAAATGAATGTGATAAAGAGAGAAGAGAAGTGAAAAAAACCATACTTGCTTAACATCGTACCGATCGAGCTCGTGCCGGTCAAAGGGGTTCTTCAACATGCTCTAATAGATCAAATACAGAGAAATTAGCACAACCCCAGATCATCAAAAATGAAAAAAAGTAAATAAATAAATATATATATATATATGTATGTATGTATAAAGATTAAAAATAACCGTGGCTTCGTTATGGCAATGGCGACAAGGATAAATCTCGTTGCAACATGGAGCTCTAATCCTGCATCTCCTTCTGTAATGTTGGCATCTAACAAAACAAAACACAAAAATCCCAGAAAAAAAAATTGTTTTGCTATAACAAATCATATCAATTCAAAGAGGGAAAAAGAAAAGGTTGGAGCTTTAGTTTTACCCGTAGCCCATCTTCCCAAAATCAAGACGTTCGTTAGCTAAGCCTTCCGTGAGAGCTGGAAGTAGATCATTGGCTAAGCCTTCCATGAGAGTTGGAAATGGAGAGAGACAAAGAGATGTAAAGAGAGAGAAATTTGTAGAAAGGAAGGCAAAGGAAATGCTTTCGTGATTTGGGAAGAATGGGGGTGATAGCTGTGTTTCTGTTGTCTCAATCCCCCAAAGAGAAAGAAACATCATGCTCGAGAGATTGCCTTTTTTATATCACCCCATTATTATTATAAAAATGGAAGAATTTGAAGAAGGGGCAAAAAAAAAAATTCTTAAGATTTTTTTTAATAAAAAAATACACTTTTTTAAATAGGTAAATTTTTTTAAAAAATAATTATAACGAAAAAAAAACTTAAAAATAATAACTTTTTTAATGCTTTATAATATAGCATTGCATCATCATGGATAACATGCCCACTTGGCCATGTTAAGGAGGGAGGAGGGAGAAGGGAGGAGGGAGGATAAGGTGTGCCAGCCGGGGGGGTTGGTGACTTTAAGTGAAAGCGACAGGCGCCGTGATTGTAGCGTCATGGGTTTCAGAAGAACATACACAAGCCCACCATCACAAGCAATCAATCCTTTTTTTATTAACTTTTTAATGGTCCATTTTTAGAACTCTCCAATTTTCCATGAATGGACAATGGACAATTAATGAAATGGAAGAAGCACCTACAAATAACAATGATCCTTTTTTTTTTCTTTTGAGAAAAAAGAGTGGGAAAACCAAGGAAAATTCCTTCCGGAGTTAGTGGGGATCATTCTTGTTTTTACTGTATCCTGCTTTGAAACAAGCATTGGAGATTGACAAACAGCTGAGAAAGATACCTACAAATTTATCAAAAATAATAATTTTGATCAAATTTAACGGTTTTAAACACACATAATTGGTATGATTATATAGAAAAATCGCCTTACAGATTAAAGATGAGACAGATGTGTAATGGGTTCATTTCATACTAATTTAGTAAGCCTTTAAAGCTATTGTATTTTTAATAAACTTTTTAACATAAGATCTTACTATAATTATTTCACAGCGATACATGTATAAATTTAATAAAGTACAATTGAAATTTAACGGATGAGAATTGATAAGTAAATATATTATTTTTAAGAAAAATTTCTTATCACTTATTTTTAACTATGAATCCATAAGAATGACCAAATTAACTAGAGTCTCTAGTATTGGTTACTATTACAATAAACACAAGTTTAGGAGTGTTTGGATGGTGAGAAACCAAAGGAAATGGGCTTGGTGATGGTTGCTCATAACGGGAGTTTAATGAGGGCAACTACTCTAACAAAAAATCAGTTAAATACTCACCATCTTCAACTCCTTAAACTTGGAAGCAACAATAATTACACTGTCTTCTACCAGAAAAATAATAATTGTAATATTTTTATTTTAGTTCTTCCTCAACCTTCAAATCCACTTTGCATTTTTCTTGTTGGGTTTTTCAAAAAAAGGAATGGATGAAATTGAGACATAAATTATTTGTTCTGAAAAAAAAAAAAAAACTGCAACTAGAATGCCAAGTTGATGCAAAGGATCACATCATTGGATAAGAAGTATACGAGTCACAGTCCCTTATAATATTCTACGTTAAAGCTCTTCAACTAGCTAGTCTTTTAGAGGTTTGTGCAGTGAATCATATTAGCTTTATTATATACTATTAACTATACAAAAAAAATTATATGCAGCCAAAAAAAAAAAAAAGACCCTCGTGAGATTGAGATTAATATATAATTTTAACAGAACTGTTGTATCTATAGGTTATCGCTTGTCTTATCCAAAGATATTAGATTTTACTCGTTCAATTAGTCCTTGTAATTCCTTTTACTAATTTTACAAATTTTGGTTGGTTAGACGTTGATGTCCACCTGATCATATATATATGGCATTATCAAATTTCGATGCCAAATATGTGACAATTAACTAGTAAAAACTTAACTAGTGTAATTAATGTCTAAGTTAGTCGTGCATTTTTTATTCAATTAAACAGATGTTGATAAGTTTATTCTCGCCTCATTTAGGGTATTGAAAATTTTGATGAATTAAAGTAAATTATATATATATATATATATATATATATATATATATATTAGACATTGCCATGAGCTTGTGAAGTACCACTAAGGATCATGTTCTTTGCAATTTATGTGCTGATTTATCGTAAATGTAATATTCATATCAATTTTTTACATGTAGATGAATGTAGTGTTTAGCAAAATCAGTTTAAACCAAAAGTTTTGGTTGTTACCAAAGATAAAGCCAAAAGAATAGTGAGAAAAGCAAAGATGTGACTGAACTAATGAAGTGAGTAGCAAAATTGATTTTTTATGTAATTTTAGGAGGACAAAATATAATTTTTATAAAATATCATATACGAAATTATGAGGAAAAAAGTTCTTAAAGACACTCATCCTCCTCCTTATGTGGCACTGCCACCCCTGATTGCTACAGTGTAATAAAGTTCTCATTTACTGCAATGATAAAAAAAAAAAGAGCAAATTACAACGTCAAATTTTCACGTGTTGTAATTTTTGATTCAAAAGTTTTATAAGCAGCATTTTGTAACCTTTTAAATTCCTCGTTGTGCTTTAAGTGTAAGAGCTATAAAGTGCACTACAAAATAAGAACAGTAGTAATAGAGCCTGCACATGACTCTCTTTATCGTGTTCATTCATGTCTCCATATAAATTAATTAATAGCTAGGTCACTGAATCTAAGACAGATCTCACTTTAAATGCCACTATAATTAATTGTAGATAATGTTAATAAAATCCCACAAGAGCACCAAGGACAAGGAGACCATTAAAGAAAATCTGACGGCTGAGATCACAAGCACGGTTGATCATGATCGTGATCATCACCATGCAAAGGACGTTGTTGGGCACGAAAACGATGTCGCTTCGACGGTAGTAGCGGAGAAAAATCTCGGCCGTCAAAAGGAGTCAGAAAAAGAAGATAAAAAAATTTGTTGATGAAGGTGATAATCATGATGACGATGATCAGAGTCTGATAGGTCGAGAATCACAGAATCATTTCTTCTCGTCGAGAAAGGACGAGGAAATGGGGAATAGTATTGACGGGATTATTTCCGAGGACGGTCTGGGAAATCTGAATACAATACTCCTCGCCAAAAGGACGATGACGATCATGATCAAGATGTGAAAGCTGATTATCAGAATAATGTTGTTAAGGTTGATGATGAAAATCATGATCGTGTGGGGGCAGATCATGTACAGAATATTGAACATAAGAAGGAATTAGCTGATGATGGAAATCAAGATCGATCAAAAGCAGCAGAATAAAACGGTTAGTGATCATGATCATATATTTATCTTAAGTTATATTTATATATATATATATATATATATTGAAAAGTTTTTGAAACATGCATTACGGGTGCGTTTGATACGGGGATTCAAATTAGTAATTTGATTTGAGTTAGTATGATTTGAATTAAGATTTGAGTTAATGATTTGAATTGTTATCCGAATTATCGTTTGGATGTGCATTTATGTTTTAATCTGAGTATAAAATAAAATTAGAATATGTGTTTGGAAAGGTAGTGAAAATAATTTTTGATTTATTAATAAATCCAACAAAATTTTAATGTTAATGATCCCAAAAAATATGCAATATGGATATTAATTTATTCATCTTTTCACTAGGAACATAATAAAAAAAACAATCATCTTAATTGAATATCAAATGATGAAGTTATGATTTTTTCCCTCAAATGTAGGAGAGAGAATTTCAATTTTTACTGTAGTAGAGATATCCAAGTATCAAAAGTTGAAGGGGAGTCAGAACTCTAAAACTTTCATTCTTAATACTCAAAAGATTCAGATTTTTTGGAAAACAAACACATATCTCTCACAAAAATTTAAATCTTTATTCAAATACTCTATTTAAATACTCGAACCAAACGGGCCCCTAAAGTATTCTTGATACTTGAATCTAAATTTGAGTTTATTAAGTACAAAGAGTGCTCCAACCAAACAACCCCTACGTGACAATATTGTAAACAGGAATTATAAGTAAACAAATGTGTATGGTCCTGCCCTTATATAGTCTTTGAGATTATGAATGTTTTCTGTGTGTTTTACAGTATTATTGGTGGATTTATTCTTACAAAAGCTACGTGTTTTGTACCGTAGACAGTAAAGTTTAATAGATAGTTTGAAAACACGGTTCAAACGAATTTTGTTACGTGTTTTTTTTTATTAAAATTTAAATTTTAAACCAATTTTAGTTTAAATTTCGTCCCAAACAATGTTAGATATTTGCATTTTTAATGATAATATAATTTTGAAGTGATATATGATTCGTGTATTTTTATAATGAGATTATGCAAACTTTATTTTTTTGCACTTTTGTTATAATGGATTATGATATGTTAGTAGACTAGTTGGAAGGACGCGGTTTGCACGTGTGTATTCTTTTTGTTATATATATATATATATATATATATATATATATATATTTAATTTGATGATCGGGTGGCGACCAAAGAAGACTATAGCAAAAAAAAAAAAACCAAACAATGGAGAAAAAAAGAAAGAAAAAAAAAGAAAGGAACCTAAAAAAAAAACAAGTTTAAGCTCGCATGCGTTATAATTGTACATCACGCATAAAACGTGTTTTATATAATATAATTTCATGTAATATTACAGACGGTAGCTAGATAGATAAAAAAGGGTCAAAGATGAAGTATTTTAGCACAATGGATCAAAAATACTTACAATGATAACAGGAAATAAAAAAAGAAGAGAGAGATAATAAGGCTATACAAATAAAAGAACGAGGGGAAAAGGTATAAATAAAGAGAAAGAATAACATAGATGAAAAAGAAAGAGTGTGTGTGACAAAATGAACTTGGCATGCATTAGAAGCATGACAAAAACATGCATTCTCACTTTTATATAGGTAAATAGTATAAAATAAACAATGGATTAAACTTGTGATTTCCTACTAGATTAGTGGTGCCTGGTAGGGAAAATTGTTTGTCAAACAAAGCAAAAATCCTATACATTATTCTTATATTTTAGCACTATGTTTTTAACTGTTAGGAGATAAGCCAGCAATAATTTTATAATTTAGCATATGTCGTAGACCTTTTTTGTTGCAAATTGGACAAGTAACTTATAATCTTCTACAATTATTTTGCTTTTTATAAATATACTTATATGTACTTTAAAATAATGATTTTTGTGGGTTTTTATATAGGTTTTAGGTGTGACAAGATGCGAGGTTTAAAAGCACACAATATTACTTGTAAAGAAAATGATATTAATTAGTATGTATAGATGCAAGTGCAGAAAAGCCCGAAACTCTGAAGGGTCCTCAACGCTAAAAGAATCTACTAAAAGATTTTGGAAGTTCTCGTGACACCTTGTTTAGCTCAGACTGTCGGGCATATTTGTTCACAGTTCTTACAAATTCAACAGCAATAGTAACATTCAACAATTATTGGTGTTCAAAGTTTATAGATTAATCCACAAGAGTTATGGCTTTGAGCTTTCTCATACATTCGTCGCTGAATTCAGCATGAATTGAAGCTTCGATGACATCCCAACAGGCATATGTTAGAATTATAAAGGGACTCGTTAAGCATTTCAGAAGAGAATAGAGCTAGCAATGGCTTGTATTTTACTTGTAACATCTAATAAATACGCGCAATAACAACAATTATTTACAGTTTTTGCGTCGGAACAACGAGCCAAATCTATCATCGGTAGTGAATGAGCAGTCACTGTTCATATTGATCCAAGTCAGGTTGCACAAATATACATGTGCACAACTAATTATATACACGGAATCCTTCCAGCCCTATTCCATTACAACAACATTCATAGGCCACAGGAGAGATTAAGCCCGCGACTGATGGACCTCTGTGTAATCTCGGTTTGCATGGCCAACCGGTTAAATATTAACGGCGGAAGCCCCCAGCATCCGACTGCGTATTCAATTTGATAATCGGAGTTGCAGGATCTCTGGAGAGGACAAGATTTCCATCAACATCTGTTTTGCCATATTGTAGCAAAAGACGCTCCATCACAATTCTGCAGGGTCGCCACTCCCTGCACATTAATTCGACGCCGAAATATACCAAATGGTCCGCTATGCTGTTTCCGATCACCGACCTGCACAAAATTCCCAAGAATTTGGAACATCTTTTCAGATGAGATTGTTTTTAGCTCTAATCTTACATTTCCTCTAGCAGTTCCAAATGTTCTAAACATATTCAGTAAGCGAAGAAATTGGAAATGGGAATAGATGAAAACATGAAAAGCCCAATTTAATACCACTGCTCACATTAGGGGATTGCACACTTTCTCAAAGAAAATGACAGAACTAAAATATTTAACACTTACCTGCTACAGGTTGGATCTTCCCCTGTTTTATCGCATACTTTCTCAACAGTATAAACAAGACTTTCCAATCCGACACCATAAAGCCACACCTAAAAGATAATAAAAGGCAAAATAAATACATCAGCAAAAAAAAAAAAAAAAAAAAAAGAAAGAAAAGAAGAATTGTCAGCATTGTGACGGTAGAATTCATTTCCGGTAATGTTTACATAAAAGGGTGCTGCCTCTATTTGGTAAAGGATGGCTAAAAGCTGAAAACTCGGCTAACAAGTCCTAATAAACCAACTAGCCAGCACACCCTACTAAATACATGAATAATTCACTTCTTCAGATAAACCATTACCTCAGTTGGAAAATGGTGATATGTTTTTTGAGGAAACAAGTAATAATATGGAGGCAAATGAGGCACAATATCATTTCCATTCGTGACTCGTATTGTGTTTGGTAAAAGTTTGCTGTAATATGTTGCAAAAGCTGCATTACCAATGCGAGGCTGTCCGAATGTTATAACCTGAACATTCCGAGCTTTGCAATTGACCTGATAACAAACAAATATTTTCTCATTAACACTGCTCATTTAAATAAAATGGACATCCAGCATGTAATAACCACAAAAATTAACAGCGAGACAACAGAAATATTGCAAAAATAACTAATTCAAACAGGCAATGAGACAACAGAAATATTGAAAAAACCAAGTTTTGTCTAGAAAAAAACTACATTCTGTTGTGAGTGCTAAAAGAAGGAACTAAACAATTTATGCAGGCCATACAACAGGCTTAATAAAGCCTTGGTAGTTTTTAAAAAGATGATTTATCATAGTACTAAGACAAGTGATCATACTACTAAATCAAGTCCACAAAAGGCTGCCATTGCCCCTCCCATTGAATGTCCTGTTGCAATGATGCCAATATCTCCATAATACTCCTTGGCTCTTTTAACAGCATTTAGGATTCCTGAGCGCATTGTTGTGTTGTGGTAAGCATAATAAAACCCATGGTGCACCTAACAATGAGAACACAAATTAATTCATTTTATGTCCAGGAAAAACTAAATAAAAATGAGGAACTCTTCTACAACACGCACCATTGCATCATCCATGCCAGGGTAGTTTATATCAAGCTGTTTCCAATACAAGTCTTCAATCCAATTCTGTATGCTGTAACATGCAGTCATTCCACAAAACCAACAAAATTTAAGAAGAGCTATCTGAGAGACCGAAACAGATAGGCATTGTTGACTGATTTTGATCTAATATATTTTTAACCTAAATCTTGATGGGAAAAGAAATTGACCAGATGTTCACTAGAGTAGAGACGAAAAACCAATAAAAGTTGGTCCTCCATGATATTAAAAAAAAGAAAAAAGAAAAAAAAACAACAACAAATAGGAGTCCAATAACACAAGATACCAAATTTCTAACCTACCGTTCCCAATATTCTATCTAACCCACATTTTCTGGGAAAAAAAAGACACCTCCATTAAGCAACTGACTAGTGCAATTGACTAGTAAGCCTCCCTTCAAGCTATAAATTAGCCTAGAAGCCTAGTTTTTCTACTTGAACAATTACAATATTCTACCTGTGCTCTTGAGTTCCTCTAAATGAAATTATAATGGCGTTGAGATCTTGAGCCACTCCAACGAATGCCTGAATAAGATCGTCATAAACACATCAGAACAGAAAGCATAATACTGCATATACGTATGTAATCATTAAACGGAAAGTAAATAGCACTAAAACGGTTTATTCATTGATAATGCACCTGTAAGCAGTTTTGGACGTCGACAACCAGCTCCATCATTTGAAATCCCTGTTCCCAAATAAGACATGTCAAGACATCCTCTTCTAGCAGAGGACTAGAATACGTAATGCAAGGCTTGATCTTTCGAATCCTTAACATGAAATAGAGATACAATCAAAGTACCTCAATTACCCCACCACATTTTGAGCAAGTCCAAGTAAAAAGTTCTGTCAGATCAGATATGTACACCTGCAAGAGCAAAATCATTTTCTCAGTCTTCAAACCTAATAGAGTTAATGATCATTCTAAAATATACTAAATAGGATGTTTGAAAACCTTGGTTTAAACTCACGAGTTCAAACCAAAATGAGTAACATTTGAGAGCTTTACATCACAGCATACTTTTGCTCTGTAGCATATAAGAGCCTTTTACACCGTTTGAGTTTCAAAACCAAGGTTGCCAAACGCCTTATAAAACGCTTGACATCTCAATATCGAGCAGAACAAGTTTTCCGGTTAATCTAACAACAGAACCAGCATCATTTACCGGTTTATATCAACGCATTGCAACAAAGACCAATAGAGTTAAACGTGACTATTCTAAACTAACATAAAGGAAACGAACTGGAGCAAATCCGAATAAGATATGTGTTATGTTAACTATTAAAGTAGAAACACGTAAAAAGGCCGCCAAGTTACTGACTTTTAACCATGTCAAAAGTATGTTAACTACAGTAAAAGTTGAATGATTGGAGAATACAATGGACATTAACTATGGAAGCCAAATTCCATTTAAAAAAAAAAAATCTTACCGCAGCAGCATAATGCACTACAACAGTGGTAAGTGTATGATTGTAGATGGGATTGGGACTATACTTTTTATGCTTGAATTTGAACTTCAGTTCTGCGATAAACAATCAAAATTATCTGTTTCACTTAAACCCATAAAAAAAATCTTTTTGGTCTAGAACAAAGACAAAATGAATCAGAATCATCAATTGCCCACTTAAGCCAATCTAAAGGGGTTCACATATACTAAAGAAAAATAATAAAATTTAGGCAGAAATTTACCTCTTCCGTCGGAACAAAGAAACAGACACGTAATAATGGCCAATATTAGCCATCTATTTCTTTCCATTCTCTGTACCAAACCTCCAATCCGCAAAAAAATATATTATTAATCATTATTGCCCAAAAAACACTGTTTTCGGAGATTTATGCAAAAAAAATAAGAATTATAAAGCAATGGTGAGAAAAAAATTGATAAAAAATTCATTGGAATTGATCATAATACCAGAACGACTCAAAAATTAAGCGGAAAATTCCGAAATAGAATAGGATTTTTTCTTCTTTTCTTCTTCGCTGAAAACCCTCGTTTTGATCGCTTTGAAGACTCTGTCTTGACCAGAGAGCTGATTAGATGATGAATGAAAGAAGATGAACACGAACAGAAAAATAGTAAGGCACGTAAAGGAGAAGTTTGTTCAAAAAATAATAAAAAATGACCTAGGTTTTTGATTGACGATACTACCCTGATCTTGATGCCATGTTACGGTATTATTTAAGCATTAAGCCAAAACTTTGTTGTCCAGTTGTGTGGGTATTTATGGAAATATATAATTTTTTCGAATTTTGAAAAGGCTAAAGATTTGGTTTGGGTAGGGTCCAGTTTGGAGCTTCCCTTCATTTTCCGCCGCTATTTCTTTTCATATTGCGTGTATTTTTACAACTTTTTCCTTTGGAAAATTTTTATTAAAAAAAGAAAAAAAAATCAAAATAAAAATTGGGATGGAGATGATGATTCTTTGTTCTTTCCGCTGGAATTTCATAATGGAATAATTGGAGCATATGCTGTAGAGACGGGCGTGTACAAGCAAGCTAATGTCTGTCAAATTTTGGGCAAGTTGTGAATATTAAATAGGAAGAAAACATGTCACAAATTAGGGCATTTTGATGGGATATTCTCGGGTCCTTCCATTGGCAAACGGTCCCAACCCTTCAATTCGAAGGGCACTGGTTCTTTGTTTTTAAAAGACTACTCGTTTATCTTTGTTTTTTAAGCTTAACTAATCTGAACTCAAAAAAAATGCAAAAAGATTGAGGAAGTGTTTGTTTCGGATACTTGAAACATTCAATTAACTCATATTAAAGTGATGCCTTTAAAAACTCAATTTGGTGGCCAAATTTGATGCATATTGGATACCCGATCATCATGAGTGCTCTGAATCCAATTTCTTGGGTTCTCCTTGGGGGTGTTTTCTTGAGATTTGAAACCATGTACAACAGTATCGATTCTTTTTTATATTTAGGAAAAAATCATAACTTTTTTATTTGATATTCATTTAAGATGGTTCTTTTTTCGTTAGGTTCCTGGTGAAGAAAAAAATAAATTAGGATCCATATTGTGTATTTTTTAAGAACATTAACATTAAAATTTTATTAGATTTGTTAATAAATAAAAAACTATTTTCACTACCTTTTCAAACGTAAATTTTAATTTTATTCCGTCTCAAATTAAAACTTTAAATGTACATCCAATCGTTAATTCGGATAATAATTTAAATCATTAACTTAAATCTTAATTTAAATCACACTAACTCAAATTAAATTATTAATTTAAATATATTTACCGAACATACTCTAAGTTAACTAACGTCTATTATTTTTCCCTCATTTTTCGATCGCGTAAGTATCATGTCATCCTCGTCCACTTAAAAAAGATTAAAAACCCTTCATAAATAAACTAACCGTTTTACAAGAAGTAAAACCCCACCTGCAAACCCACGTCCGACCAACCATCTCCAGCCAACCACCTGCAAACCCAAAAAACCCCAACAGCAAACGAGTCACAGCAATTATTTCTTTCACCGGTGGTCGCCATTGTGATCGTCGGTACCTCGACAGCGCCTGCAAAATCATATGACTTTATCTTCCCCAACTCCGACCAGCCAAACCCAAATGCCCTACCTCTTCCTTCACCGAACCCAGATAATCCGATCATTTCCAACTCAATATCTACGAACCCATAAAAGGCCCCACCAGCTTGGAATGAATCTAACGATAACTTGTTAGATTTCATGGCGCACTTTATCCCCTTATACCTCAAACCAATTGGACAACACAAATTCCAAATTGATCGATACCATTGATACACATTTGTGAAAATTTTCTCAATCGAAGAAGAATTAAAATGAAGATATGGCATTTTTGGAGCTCCAAACACTCGAAACCTCACGGTATAGTTGGAATTCGGGTTAAAGCATATTTGATTCTATAAACAAACAAAGACATTAGCCTTCGACTTTGACTTTTCCATTTTATATAAATCGTTATCGATTTCAATCCCAAATATCAATTGAATGCTTCAATTATCAAATAGATCATTTTCTCATCCAAAAATTCCTATTTCTCCGTTTCCTAATCAACGAAAAGAAACGAAAAACATGAAAAACAACAACCACAATCCGAGAAGCTCTAATCAGGAGAAAAACACGAATAACAAACAAAAAAAGAAGAAGATCATATCAGCTAATCTAATGCGGTGGAGAGTAGCCGCTGGGAGAAATAGACGCCGGAAGGGTTGCCGGATGGGAGTTCTCGGAAACGGTGAAGAAGAAGAAGAATAAGAACATAAAAAGAGATAGAGGAGGATCTGATGGGGAAACTGACCAGGGCAGAGAGGCGCTGAGGAGGGTCGCACGGAGGAGGAGGATCTGATGGGGGAGGCACCGACGAGTTGGACGGTGGCGGCGACGGCAAGCTCTGAGACAAGAAGAAGAGGAGGAGGAGGAGGAGGAAGAGAGATGGTCATGGGCGAGAGAGACGAGGAGGGGTTGATTGGCGGGTCGGGGTCACCGGAGGGAGGGGTCCCTGCCGGGGGGCGGGGGGCATGGTTTCAAGCCCTTTGAACTGGTTTTTTTTTTAAGTAAAATTGTGTGTTTTTGTTAACAACTTGTTTTATTTAGTTTATATTTTTATTAAAAATGTAATTAAAATTGTTATTATACTAAAATACAACTAATAAGTGCCACCCATGAGAATCACATGATCTAAAAAAGAGAGAAAACTAATAGAGGTAAATTAATACGGTCCTTTTATATTTTTTTTTTCAAGTCAAGAGTAAGTTAAACTAAAAAAAAAAAAAACAGAAACTAAGGAATAACATTTTAAATAGTCTCCGAACAATTTACTTTGAAAAAAACTCTCCTAAACATCCATGCTTATTTTTTTCGAAATAGTAACACTTATAGGGTGCTTGGCTAATGGTGGGAATCGTTTTTATTATAACATATAAGAGTTTTATACTGTTTATAACTAAATTTGTGGTGTGAATCATCCTTAGCCAAACACTCTTTTAATTATAAGATATAAATTATTTTATTAACATCCTTTCAAAAAATGTTTTATTACAACATAATTGTAAATCATTTTTTATTAAACCAAAAAATTTAGACAGATGACGTAATCATAAGTTAAAATATAACAACAAATTATGCAAATAGTTAAAATATAACAACTATATGATTATAGAGTACAAAATATAAGAATTATCATAGTAATTTCTATATAATTTTTATTTCTTTTTTTCTCAAATGTGACCTTCCAATTTCGTTCAACTAATAAGGTGTTTAGAAGCATTGATAGAATAACTTTTAGTTAAAAGCACTATAGCATATAAGAGATTTCTATTATAACATATTTTTTATTGATATTGTAGCATATAAGAGATTATATTATAACAATTAAAAGTTTTTGTTCTAACTCATATCCAAACACTACATAAATACTTCTCAAAAAAATACAATTTTTATAAAATTTTGTACATTATTTGTAGTATTGGGCTTGCTATGAGCGAGCCCATGATCTGAGTCAGATCACAGCCCAGTGGGCTTTCGTTAAGAAAGCTCGGACTCTCGAAAACATTTTGGGCCGCTATATGGTCCACTTTTTCGCTCACCGGGCGGGAAATCACGTTTCCCCATCATTGGCGGGAAAAGGGGATGTTTTTTCAGGGACAACCGCCTCCACACCGCACACCTTGCTCCCTCAGATCAAACGGCTATAAATATCCCAAATCCCACCTCGCGTCAAACATCCTTTTATTTTGGACTTCCTTCTTTCTGATTCAAAGGTCGGTCTTTCTCTCTCTCTCTTCTCTCATTTTTTTCTCCTCTCGACGAAACCCTCGATCCGAGAAACAGAAACCCAGCCATGGCGAAGCCCTCGAAGCCTCCGGTCTCGTCCGACGAGGAATTTTCGAATTCGTCGGAGGAGGAGCCGATTAACGAGCAGATCGACGAGGAAGAGGACGAGGAGGAGCTCGAGGCCGTCGCGCGCTCCGCTGGCTCCGACGACGACGATTCTCCGGACTCCGACGACAACGCGGCCGCCGCGGAGAATGGCGATGCCGAGGAGGATGAGGTAAAGTTGCGGTTTTTCGTGTTTCGTAGGGTTCTGTTGTGCTTCGTTGTCTTTTTTGTGTCCGATCTAGGGTGTGGTTAGCTCTATTCGCTAGGGTTAAGAGTTCTTTACTTGACTGGCTTAGTCTTGAAGAAAATGAGCATGTAGAGGTTTAGGGTTGGATTTTTGGTTCAAATGCAGGTTTTTGTTGATCGAAATGTCTTAAATGAGAAAAGTAGTTTTTGTTCAGCTCCAGTGGAGATTTTCTCGCATTGGCTCAGTAATGAGAAGTAGAGAGAGATTTCGTGTTTGGTTTTGTTAGTTATCCTGCATTTCCATTGTAACCAAAAAGAGAACTAGGGAAATGTTAATTGTTGGTGCATATAGAATGCATATGTGATTTTGAGTTGGATATTTAATACTTTAAATCGGTTGACGTGATTATTTTATGCTTGGCTTATGAGTCTGTTTAAGCACATATTCAATGTTGTTTCAGTCACGTACAATTTTTGGGAAATTCATTGAACCAAGTCTGTCAGTCATTTTGTTATTCTTCTTCACTAACGCATGGTCATTTCTTTTATTCATTTTTCTCTCGACACGTGATAGTTTTTGAAAGTGATATGCTAATTTGAGCATGTAACCTTTGTATTATTAGCACCTGTAAATGTTCTCTCAGATATTGAGTTGTATTATCTATGTGCACTCTCGGATATCGAGTTGTATTATCTATGTGCAGGACGGAGATAATGCGCCCAATGCTGAGATTAGCAAGCGTGAAAAGGCCAAACTGAGAGAAATGCAGCAATTAAAGAAACAGAAACTTCAGGAAATATTGGATGCCCAAAATGCTGCCATTGATGCTGACATGGTCTGTTTAGTTTGCAAAGAGTATATGTGATGGCCCTAAGTAATGGCAGCTAAATTTTACTGGCTTCATTGCAGAATAATAAAGGGAAGGGGCGCTTGAAGTATCTCCTACAGCAAACAGAGTTATTTGCTCATTTTGCTAAAGGTGACCATTCTTCATCCCAAAAGAAGGCAAAGGGAAGGTATATTTTTAATTTTCTTGCCTCTTATGTCTTTTCCCCTCACCATTTCAAAAGGGGAGTTACTGTGCCCTTTTGTTCAAACATTGCTTACTGACTCGCTTTTTAACATATACGAAACTAAGGGGTCGTCATGCATCAAAATTAACTGAAGAAGAAGAAGATGAAGAGTGCCTCAAAGAAGAAGAAGATGGTTTTTCTGGCACAGGAAACACGAGGCTTGTGACACAACCTTCTTGTAAGCTTTCTATTCCCATATTCCTTGCTTTATCCTCCGCACATCTGTATGCCTTTTAATCTTTGTTATTTTTCTTGCCTTGTGTTGAAATTTATGCATTTAGCCTAAAATATGAATGTGTAATACAAATATTTTAGTGCATGATGTAAGTAAGAGCAGGTTAAAATCCTTTTTCCTTGACGTTAAGATTCAAACATTTTTAAGTTGATCTTAACCTCTGTAAAATTGGCCTGCTCTGCTGTTTCCAAGTTCTCCGTTTTGCCAATACTATATTCAGATGATTTATAGTTATTATAGCACCACAAAGCTCATGCACTGGACAGGCTTTGTCAGCCTATCCAAGGTACTTTAAAATTTCAGCATGGATGGTAAAAGCTACTGCATGTTGAAGCAACTATTTAGGAATTTCTTGTGATTCATTGTGTGACAAAAGCTGCCTAGCTTGACATTTTACTCGAGGATTGATGCATATGCCTTTCCTTAAGTATCTGTGGTTCTCTCATTCATAGTGATGAAATTTCAGTTCAAGGCCTTGGGTCTGGCTTAACTTTGGAAGAGCTGATTTTCCGTTGTGAATTTTACAGGTATACAAGGAAAGATGAGAGATTATCAACTTGCTGGATTAAATTGGCTTATACGACTCTATGAGAATGGTATAAATGGAATCCTTGCGGATGAAATGGTAAGTTTTGTAGTGTGTCACTCTGGCACTTTAATTTGCACCATACTTTTTTCTCTTTTTTGTAGAGTTATCTATACTCAAGTTGGTTTTTAATTTCTTGTTGTATTATGTGTAATAACCAACAATTGTATTTTTCTTTTTATTCCTTTATATTAGTTATTGAGGCATTTTTTATTTTGTTGCTATCAGGGTCTTGGTAAAACGCTGCAAACAATTTCCTTGCTGGGTTACCTTCATGAGTTTAGGGGAATTACTGGCCCTCATATGGTAGTTGCTCCCAAATCTACTCTTGGAAATTGGATGAATGAAATCCGTCGATTTTGCCCTGTTCTGCGAGCTGTGAAATTTCTTGGCAATCCTGATGAAAGGGTTAGTTATTTTGGGCTTTAATTTGATATTGAGTTCTTTTGATTTTATAATACTGCGCTTATGTTCCATTACTTTTCCCATTTCTGCAGAAACATATACGAGAGGAGTTACTGGTTGCTGGGAAATTTGATGTATGTGTTACAAGCTTTGAAATGGCCATCAAAGAGAAGACTACCTTACGCCGGTTCAGTTGGCGCTATATAATTATTGATGAAGCCCACCGAATCAAGAATGAGAATTCTCTCCTTTCCAAGACAATGAGGATTTACAATACAAACTATCGCCTTCTAATTACGGGAACACCACTTCAGGTGTGGTTTGGGATCATATTGGTTTTAGCTGAACTTCACCTTCTTTAATGATTATTAATGGCTGGCCCTTTTGCTTGCAGAACAATCTTCATGAACTCTGGTCACTGCTGAACTTTCTACTTCCTGAGATATTTAGTTCATCTGAAACATTTGATGAGTGGTTCCAAATTTCTGGTGAAAATGATCAGCAAGAGGTTGTTCAACAGCTTCACAAGGTGAATTCCTTAATACATTTTTAAATTTAATTTCCAGCACCTTTGGTCCTGCCTTTGGGGCTCAAAGAAGAGTATTATTATGTTCTCCTTGATCTAATACCTTTTTATTCGTCTTTTTATTTTTTTAGGTCCTCCGACCCTTTCTTCTTCGAAGACTGAAGTCAGATGTCGAGAAAGGTTTGCCTCCAAAAAAGGAAACTATACTTAAAGTAGGCATGTCACAGATGCAAAAACATTACTATAGAGCTTTGCTGCAGAAGGACCTTGAAGTTGTTAATGCTGGTGGAGAACGCAAGCGACTTCTGAATATAGCAATGCAGCTGCGTAAATGCTGTAATCATCCATATCTTTTCCAAGGGGCTGAACCTGGCCCTCCTTACACGACTGGAGAGCATCTTATTGAAAATGCTGGTGGGTTAAGATTTTCTTTGTCATTTTGTTGGCGGGCGTCAACGATGGTCATTGTACTTATCCTAATTCTTGGATCTAGGTAAAATGGTTCTTTTGGATAAGTTGCTTGCAAAGCTAAAAGAGCGTGATTCAAGGGTTTTAATATTTTCACAGGTTAGTTATATGTGATTCTTGCTTACTGTGATTGCTTGAAATGGCTATAATTTTCTGAATTGTTTTTTTGACACGTATAACCAGACATTAGTATCTAATGTAACTGTATTTCCGTGATTGCATCTGGTTTTGAAATCATATCAGATGACAAGGCTACTAGACATTCTTGAAGATTATTTAATGTTTCGTGGGTACCTGTATTGTCGTATTGATGGGAATACTGGCGGGGAGGACCGTGATGCATCCATAGAGGCCTTTAATAAGCCAGGAAGTGAAAAATTTGTTTTCTTATTATCAACCAGAGCTGGAGGCCTTGGTATCAATCTTGCCACTGCAGACGTTGTCATTCTTTACGACAGTGATTGGTGCGAGACCTTTATCTTTTACTTCTGTTCTTGGTTGACTTGATATTCATTGCTTTCTAATTTTATATTGCTTGGGATTCCTGCAATTCATTGCTTGCTAATTTTATAATGCTTGGGATTCATTGCAGGAACCCGCAAGTAGATCTGCAAGCTCAGGATCGTGCTCACAGGATTGGTCAAAAGAAAGAAGTGCAGGTGTTCCGATTCTGCACAGAGGTACGAGTGTCCTTTCTCTTGTTCATTTTAAGTCAAAATATATAGCTGTACTGTGCATTGATGCCTCTTTTTTTTCAACAGTACACTATTGAGGAAAAAGTTATTGAGAGGGCTTATAAGAAGCTGGCACTTGATGCTTTGGTCATTCAACAGGGAAGACTAGCAGAGCAGAAAAGTTAGTGTTGAGAATTTTCCTGTTATATTATAAGCAATATTCAATATTCTCAAGAACTGAGTTCAATAATATGTTTTTTCCCTGCTCTTTCTCTACTCTAATGCAGCTGTTAACAAAGACGAGCTACTTCAAATGGTGAGGTTTGGTGCTGAAATGGTTTTCAGTTCCAAAGACAGCACAATTACCGATGAGGACATAGACAGGATTATCGCCAAAGGAGAAGAGGCAACAGCTGAGCTCGATGCAAAAATGAAGAAATTTACAGAAGATGCTATCAAATTTAAAATGGATGATAGTACGTCGTGCACTACTTAAAGCTCTTTTCCTGTTTTACATTATCCCTTTACATTTTTATCTTTTTGTAATTGACATGTTGCTAGAATGCTTATACTATGTCATTAATCCTGTGCTCTGCAGCTGCTGAATTATATGATTTTGATGATGAAAAGGTAAGGGTTTTTGCTGTACTTTACCAATATAGGTTTTTATGTTTAATTTGTGGCTTCATATAGCCTCACACTGCACACATTTAATTTGTTTCTGCCGTGTACTCGGTGTGGCCTTTTATCACATGAAGGATGAGAACAAGTTTGACTTCAAGAAAATTGTTAGTGAAAACTGGATTGAGCCACCAAAAAGAGAGCGGAAGCGCAAGTAAGACCTTTTCTCTTGTCTGTAACTTGTGTAATTTGATCTTGATGTATCCTTTTGAAAATATTGACTTTTGGTTTCTTCGTACTAGTTACTCGGAATCCGAGTATTTTAAGCAAACAATGCGCCAAGGTGCTCCAACAAAACCAAAGGAGCCCAGAATTCCTCGCATGCCACAACTGTAAGTACCTATAAAAAATTCCCATTTCAAATCATTATGTTCTCACCTTAATATATACTAATGAATCTTTTTGGGCCTTTTCTTTTCTATATCTAGACACGATTTTCAGTTTTTTAACACACACAGATTGAGTGAGCTGTATGAAAAAGAAGTACGCTACCTCATGGTGAGTGTCAATGATCTTCTGTTGCCTTCCTTTTTTTTGATATTATAATTTTTTAGTGTGTGGATCTCTTTACAGTGGTAAATTTATTTTTAATTAATTTCCTTCACAATTTTCAGCAAACGCATCAAAAGAATCAGATGAAAGACACAATAGATGTCGATGAACCTGAAGGTATTTTGTTGCTTTCTTTTCACAATAGTCCATTATTTTGTAATATACCTAAACCGCTTACTTAATGTCGAATCTTCATTGTCTTCCATCTTTTAACTTGTAATTACACCTTTTGCTTTTTACCCAAAAATATAGAGGTGGGAGATCCATTGACAGCTGAAGAGCTGGAGGAGAAAGAACGACTTTTAGAAGAGGTAAATGGACAATGTTTTGTTATGGTGAGGTTACCATCTAGGCTTTGTCCCTAAAACTTGATTATTTTGTGCGTAGGGATTTTCTTCATGGAGTAGGAGGGATTTCAATACGTTCATCAGGGCCTGTGAGAAGTGTGGACGAAATGACATAAAAAGTATTGCTTCTGAAATGGAAGGGAAAACAGAGGAGGAAGTCGAAAGATATGCCAAAGTTTTTAAAGAAAGATACAAGGAGTTAAATGGTAAGTGATATCCAATCGGCTATTGTTGTATATTGTGGGTTCTAGTAAAGTCTAGACGATTTTTTGTTGGGCTTGTTTATTGTCAGTTGAACTAGGACTATATCTATTGACCTGAGGTTGTACTATACAGTTTACAGGGCCCTAAACGAGAAAGGTTTGTTTTTCTTGTTTGATGGGAAGGTTGGTTTTAGTTGGGTATTATATTTTGTCACTATTATGGTTTACTTCATTGTTGGAAACATAAAATAAGTTGAATAAGAAAGCTGCGGAGAAAGGCCTACAACTATAGATTTCAGGCATTATGTATTCATTTGAATATTATTGAAACTTCCTTTTCCAAGCTTGCAGAGAGTAGAGTTGAACTTGTGAGTTTTTTTATATTATTTGGATTTATAATTTGACTCAATCAATGCCCCCTCCAGATTATGATCGAATTATAAAGAACATTGAAAGAGGCGAAGCTAGGATTTCTCGGAAAGATGAGATTATGAAAGCTATTGGGAAGAAATTGGATCGCTACAAGAATCCATGGCTGGAACTGAAGATCCAATATGGCCAGAACAAAGGAAAGTTGTATAATGAAGAATGTGACCGTTTTATGGTGCGAGCTGAAAATCTTTTTTCTAAGTTTGTGCTCTTGAACTGTTAATCTTTCTCTCGATGCGCAATATTTCTGGTAGTTTTTGTGCCAAAATTCATGGAACTGTTAATCTTTCTCTCGATGTGCAATATTTCTGATGGTTTTTGCGCCAAAATACAGATATGCATGGTTCACAAACTTGGGTATGGGAATTGGGATGAGCTGAAGGCAGCGTTCCGTACATCACCCTTGTTCCGCTTTGATTGGTTTGTCAAGTCTCGGACAACTCAGGAACTTGCAAGGAGATGTGATACATTGATCCGGTTGGTGGAGAAAGAAAACCAAGAATACGACGAGAGGGAGAGGCAAGCACGCAAAGAGAAAAAGCTTGCTAAGGTTGGCTTCTTCGCCTCAATACTTGAGCATTGATTTACTTTTTTTTTTTTCCCTGGTCACATGGTCAATCATATACACTATCTTGTGGAATCTCATTTTTTTGGGTGCTATGTTTCAGAGCATGACTCCGTCAAAGCGTGCCCTAGCTAGGCAGGCGACCGAGAGCCCCAGCTCGCTAAAGAAAAGGAAGCAATTAACCATGGATGACTACGTTAGCTCGGTATGCTTCTACTCATTAAACGAAAGTAATGTTTTGTTCTTGAAACTAGTATTCTCAGCGGAATGACCAGTGTTTTTTTTTTTTTTTTTAATGGCAGGGAAAGAGAAGGAAATGATTCTACAATTAGTTCTGATTATTTTGGGGTGTTGAAAACCTCACTTATTTTTACATTGAGTATACGTGTGCATGCCAAGGAGAGTTTTTCCTAGTGTGCATTCCAGTCATGACCCTGGGCTTTTTTTTATATGTAATCAGGCGTTCACAACTAAATGACCCATAATCTCATTTAGTAGAGCCGATAAGTATCGCAACCCTCGGGGGGCTGTATGGGTGAATTCACTTTAATATTAAAATTCAGAGACAGACTTCTGGATTTATTAAAATGTTAGTGGTACTTGGATCATTAATCAATTAGTGGATTGGTTAATTAATATCCATGTTCTTTGCCAGAGCTCTAACAGATTTGGATATTAAGCAAGGATTTGCGCATTACCATTTATTTAGGGGAATATTATGGTAAGATCTGCTAAAGAGATCTTATAGCTAAGACTTTTCTTTTTTTTTTTAATGGGCTTTTTTAGCCATTAGATCAAAGATGAAGGGTCGAAAATCTTATTGAAATAGAATCAAAAATAAATTCAACAACACCTAATAGCAACCTGTATTAATCAAATAATTGCCTAAAAAATGTAAATTCAAAAAATAAAAAATAAAAACTTTTATCTGAAAAATAAAAAACTCATTTTCAAAAAAAAAAGTTCAATAAAAAAACCACTAAACAAATAGAACAAGGGATGAACTCTAACGCCGGTGGCCTTGCATCTACTTTGCGACTGTGACCGTGCCTCCATGTTGTGGGCTCAGGCGATGCCAACCCAGCGGTGAACTACACCTCACCTTCTCGATGGCCCATGAGCTTGCAATGCTCGACAACATTTGTGACGGAGATTAGCGTGAGGCTCAATGACCTAGGCTACGAAAAAGTTGCCCATGCGAACAGCAAATGGCCATCGCCCACACGAATGGCAATTTGTGACCCACGAGTTCGCAATTTGAGCTTTGACCTGGGCAACAAGATTTGGTCTCAATGACTAGAGGGCTACAGGCAGCAGTGGACGGCCGAGAAGGGGGCTCGATAGTTGCTTATCGATAGCGAGCCATGGCGGTCGAATCGTGATAGAACCATCTACGAAGGTGTTTTCGTCTTGCGCCCTCTCTGTTGACAGACAAGATTTGACTTCGTGCTATGGTCTTCATATCTCTGGTGAGAACTCTGGTGGCTCCTCTCATAGGTGGAGGAGAAAGAATGTTTAAATCTATCTTTTTTATTTTAATTATAATTTTTGATTTTTAGATTTTTAAGAATCTGGCATGTTTAGTTCATTTTAAAAATAGTGAGCTTGTTGAATTTTTGATCATTAGATGTTGATCTAATGGCTAAAAACAGGTCTCATAGATAAAATTTTTTTAGTGGGTCTTATCCAATGATGAAAATATTGATATCTACGAAAATACTGACACTTAAATTTCATAGAAATATCGATATTGAAATCAGTGGAAATTGATGTAAAATATGAAAAGTCATATTAAACTGCTTTATTTTTAAAAGAGGCTTTAAGAAACTCTAAAATTGTTAGTAACATATAGTTAAGGTGAACTTTCAACCAAATTATTAAGTTTGTGAGGAATATGAATAGTCAAAAAGGATCATAATATGATAAATGTTAAGCAGGCTATCTCAAATTGAGTAAATTAGTTAAAAGTCAACTAATACATACAAGATAAGAAAATATTAATACCAAAAAGAGCTTCTAGGGGGTTCAAAGATATTTGGAATACCTTCTTGGTTCAAACAATATTGATATCAAGACATGGAGTTTAAATAATTTCTTATATAAGTTTGAACATGCCATGCATATGTTTTTGATCCCTACCTACTACTTCGTCATGTATAGCAAATTGTGAGTTAACCTAATTGCACGAGCTTTAAACTTTATCTAAAAACTGTGAAGGTATATAGTTGAAGATCTCATATCTACCATGTTTACTATAAGTATAACCCCTATTATACTTGCTAGTAATTCTAAGGTTGGAGTTAATATTTTAAATTACATGTCACAGTGTATGAAATAAATTAAAAATTGAATTTATAGCATTAAAAAGTAAATTTATGAAAGACTATACTAAAAAAGTGAACAAAAATAACTTGAATTTTATATTTCAAAGTAATTTAAAAAATTACATATAAAGTTCGGATATTTTGTTGATATTTCTGTATAGAAATTTTCGTAAACTTTCTGGATATTTTATCATTTTACATTATAGTCTTCACTAAAATATATATTTCTGTTAAAATATCGATATCCGCAGAAATTTCTATGAAAATTTCTGAATATTCTGTAGAAAGGATACGACACCCTTGTTTCCATATTGATACTTTAAAAATACAAAAATATTGACGGAAATATCGATTTTTGAATTTTTGGTCTTCCCATAGTTTTCCCCCTAAATGTTATTGTTTGTGTGAATAAAATTTGAAGCCTGAAATGAAACAATCTTGTAGCATGTGATCACAAGCTTATGTTAAACTTAAAAGCAGTGTCATGTTTATATTGCAAGCTCAGAGGAGTGCTAATAGTATTTTCTTTCTTATTATCTTTTACATTTTTTGCATTCACTGTTTAACACATGAAATCTATTATCTTTTTTTGTTTAAATAAATTTATTATGCTAATAGATAAGCTAAAAGGAGTGCCAGCAGTATTTTCTTTTTACTCTTTTTTCACTTTTTATATTCACTGTTTAACACATGGGATCTACTATCTTTTTTTTTTTTTTGCTTAAATAAATTTATTATCCTAGTGAATTTCACATATCAAACTTTACATAATAGAGCGCAAAAGAGAGTAAAAAAAAAAAAAAAAGAGTACCGTTAGTATTGCTGATAGGGTAATATTTTATAAGCTACTATACTGTCTTTAATACAAATGAAAGGCCCCTTTGTTCCCAATCCCGGGACCATTACGGTAGCTTCTAAATGTCTCCAAGTAAAGGTTCCTTATCACTAACATCGTTAATTAATTACCCTTACACCTCGAGATTTCTTTGTTTGGTATCCTTCAATATGCGCAACTAATAATTAATTAGGTATTTTGCACATTTACTCCTGATCTTTTTAAGCTTTGGTTGGCAACTTGATTCCTAAATTTCTAATTTGGAGATTTATTGATTTAATTTGTTAAGGGATGTTTACCTTTTTATACTCTCCGTTTTAAATTATTTTAAATTATACATTTAGTTTTTTGTTTTTATCTCATTTTGCAGTTAATATGCAAATATGTAATGTATTTGTCAGTAGTTGATTTTGATCTTTAATATGACAAAATTATCTTTAACAAAAAAAATAAGTAAAACTTTTTAAAATAAGAAAAACACACGCACACAAACACCCATTTTTGAGGGTGCTCTGGGCATTTTTGAGGTTAAAGGAGATTTTTTTTTTTTTTAAGTTTTTAAAAGTTTTCTTATTTTTCTATTTGAGGATATTTTGAAAAGTTTTTAAGTCAAAATTTTAGGTTAATTAGGAAAAAGATATAAATTTATGTATTAAATCTAATTTAAAAGTATATATTTGATGATATCAAAAATTAAATGTACACTATTTGAATAAACTTATAAAAAGGTAAATGACCCATTTGTTAAACTATTGCGTTATGATCTATTTTGTTGTTGAATGTATTAAATTGGCCATGGAAAAGCACGTCCAACCCAAAATTTCAAAAATTCTAACTCAAATCCTAATGTAAATATCTCAGTTCTCCAACTCTCTGTCCCCTAAATATGACCAAAATTTAGAACAAAATTCGTAATATGTCATGTAATGCAACAATTTTAGCAAGTTAATTGTCAAAATCTAAAGAGTTTGGGGATAGTGCCAAAAAACCTAACTAATTGAGTCTCACATCATAAACAAAACATGATTAGCAATTGATTATTCTGGCTTATGAAAAAAAAAAAAACAGCAAAAACATAAAGTGTAATTCTTTAAAAAGGTCTATTTGAAATTTTGCCCAAGGCCCTTAATCCTCTATTTGTTCTTCGTCTGGAAAAAAAATATAGACAAGATAGATTGAGGCTAATATTGTTGCATACCAAGATCTCTTTTCTTAGACATGTAGGGTAGATGGAATTGTTTAATTACGTGCTGCTGTTGGTTCTAGATTAAAAAATGAACCCTCCCCGATTTCTTTTAGGTCATGAGACACGTTAAAATTCAATATAAGTTATAAGTTCTTAAAATACAAATAACAAAAAAAAATTTAAAGATTAGCGGGAAGGATTAAACTATTGTATTTGTATTTGTTTGTAAAATTTTACAAATCAAATAAAAAAGAAGTATGTAAATATAAATAAATATGTATTATTATCATTATAATAATAATTATTAATTATTTAAATATTTTTAAAATATTAAAAATTTAAGTGCAATTGTCGACACCTCAGTTATAGTACGTACTTTAAAAATTTATTGTGATGAATGCTAGATGTAAAGCAAATTTCACTTTGTAGGGTTGGTTGCTTCAGCCCCATATGAATTTTTCTGGGCTAGTATTAAATTAGGTGTTGGGTAGTTGATGTTGAGAAGGGAGTGAATGTTGGGCATTTTGCTTGCTAATTAGTATTCTCCGTACAGGTTGATGGCAACATCTTTAGTCCCCATGGTTACTAAGGTTGTATTGTATTCTTAATGGTTTAGGTTTGATGTTGATACCGAAGTGGTCCTACCATTGTCACCACTCAAAAGATCAACCGAAGATTAGGCCCTGTCACATGGCAATAAAACCACCCCGAATGTCATCCACTACTTCCTTCGCTATCTGACCGTGACGCTAAGAAATTTGTTAAAACTCAATTTGCCCAAAAAGGAACATATTTTCTGGTTGGCATTAGTTGATTTTAACCAATTTTTTAGTTATAATAATGTAAAGCTCTCATATACTATAATAAAAGCAAAAAAATTATTATAGTGTAAAGCTCTCACATGTTACAGTGTTTACAGTTCTTATTAATGGTTTTAACTACCACGCCAAACACTATATTCAATTTGTATTATGTTGATACAATGGTGCTGTTCTAACGGGCAACAAAAAAGGTATCTCGCATTGGTTAGAATTATTTTAACTATATAACATATAAGAGCTTTATACTGTAACAACTTTTTTATTTTTACGATAACATGTGAAAGCTTTATATTATTCGTAACTAAAATAGTGATCAAAATCACTCCTTCTCAGACAGCATGCAAAAAAAAGGGCATTGCATGTAGCAATTTTTTACCAGACCTCTTTTTTCTTGGCAAGCTGAAAACTTATTTACTCAAAAATCCATACGCAATAATTGTATGAAAAAAACAAGACAGAATCCAAACCAAACCCAAAGTTCTCTGCCATGTAGAGGGTAGAGAGTAATATATGTGCACAAAAATTACAAATCGTCCAGGAATTCCCTCGTAACATGAACTTCGGAAAACGTTTTAAATACATAGACGATGAACATGTCGCATACAGCCAATCTGATATGGGACTACCAGTAAATGCCCCAAATCATAAAGCTACTCCCTTTTCCCCAAAATCCCTCCTCTAATCGTAGTACTGAAGCATTCAGTTGCATACTCAACTACAAGAATGAAATAGGATAAGCAACAACAGTCAATGTTGGAGAATACAAACCACTTATTCCCTACATCAAAAGGGAAACGCTGATGTGGTAACGGATGAGAATGTGTATGCAGATTCTCTTTTTCTTTCACGACGTCGACCCTCCAAACTCATGAAACTTCTGCCCAAGAAGATGATGATAGCAGATGACTTGGCAAGTTCGACGTTTTGGTACATTTTACTCATTTGTACCGTCAAAGCTACCCATCGCGTTTGCCCGCTTTTTCTCCCTCCAGTTCTCCCCCCATACTTTTGCTTCTGCAACTGCACGCTCTCTATCTAGATCGCGGTTCCTTGGAGTATCCCTTGCTCTTCCAGCACTTGCAGGACTGTCTCTCTGAGAATCCAGTCTATCTAAATCATCCAAAACCCATTTTCTTCCAGACCCACCACCAGTTTCAATCCTGCCCAATTCTCCGCCGGTACTCAATTCCCTAACAAAGTCTCTCTTTCTGAAATCAGGCGAGTTTCTATGGGCGGAAGGAGAACCATTCCGCCCACTACGTCCATGCTCGTCTGGGCTATCCAGTCCTTCGGCCACACTTCTACGGTCATCCCTACTCCGCGGAGTAGACGGACCGACTCTGTTGCTCTGAGCAGGCGTTGCATTAGGGTCGTGGGTTTGGGAGGCTAAATATGTGAGAGCAGTCACCACATCACCAATTAGAGGCCTTGTAGCAGCTTGTTCCTGCAAACACATGGCCGCAACTGCAAGAGCTTGGTAAAGTCCTCGCATTGGGTAACGACCTTGAAGTAGCGGGTCAGCCATTTTGGGAAACTTCCTGCGATCCTTGAAAAGTGGTCGTGCCTGAAAACCCATAATCACGCAAATTTAAAAAAATGGAAAATTTTCTTTTATAACAATTTGAAACAACTTGAACAAAAAACAATAGGCAAAAACAACATAAAATTGACAGGGAAAACTTACCCATGCAACGAGGTTGTGCTCTCCAGGAGCTCGAGTATTATCAATCGCCTTACGACCTGTAATAAGTTCAAGAAAAACAACTCCAAAACTATATACATCAGACTTTAGAGTGAGTTGGCCGGTCATGGCATACTCAGGCGCGCAGTAACCATATGTCCCCATCACACGCGTGGAGACGTGAGTCTTATCACCAACGGGACCCAATTTTGCAAGCCCAAAGTCAGATAATTTAGGGTGATAGCCCTCATCGAGGAGGATATTGGATGATTTCAAGTCTCTGTATATAACAGGAGGGTTTGCTCTGTCGTGCAAATATTCCAATCCCTTGGCTGCACCTGCTGCAATCTTCATCCTGGTATTCCAGTCCAAAGGCTCCTTGTCTGGTGGAAGATCTGAAATTTTGCAAGAGTAATCAGGGATTCAGGGTTATTCGCATGAAGTATATACGTTCAAGTCATACTGAAGATTGTCAAGAACAAAACTTGATGGCAAATAAGGTGCTGAAAGAAACATACGTCATTATTCTACGGCTCAAAATAGTATCATTTCCAAAAGATAAGTCATCAATATCCACATAAAACCCTTTGTTTTCCATGTCGATGTAACAGAATAAAAATAATATATAAGTCACTTCATGTTCTCGAGTTGGTGAATTCCTTAATGCATAAAGAAGTGGCTTTCCTTTCTCCTGCTTGTAAAACGTTTAGAATAATTTAGACCCCATTCCCCAAGGAAAACCTAAATAAATTAATTGTACATAAAGTTTGAATATTGAAGTTTGACAATCAACCATATAAAAAATGGAAACAAAAAGAACGCGCAACAAGGGGTATTTTTGCAATCACTTCTTTTAGAAAAGTCACATTTAGAATTAGAATACAAACCCATCAATCAACGAGACATAAATATTTGACATCAATAGACTGTAGTTGTCACAGACAATATATTATATGCTTCGATAAAGATACAGATAAGTGTACTAATGCCTATAAGCCTTCCTTAATTCTTGTAATAGAAGTTTTGGTTCCTTTTCAAATTGCTTTGCTGATCTAAAATATTATCTTACCAAGTTCGCACCTTTCAACACTAATCAAATATGGCAGCAATTGTGGTTAGTAACATCAACATGCTATAGTTCGACAAAACTTGTATTGTACCTAAACCTGCTAATAGAACCTCAGAAAGTAATTAACCAAATAACCATCACAACCAACAACTGAAAAATCAAAGGCTGAAACAAAAAATTTGGTTTCTAAAATGTGCTTTGCTCAACTTTCTACTTTCTAGAACCAGCTCTATTATTCCAGATAAAACCTACAATCCATTTTTATCTGCCTCATTTTTACTGTTTCTTGCCGACCTTTCTAGCACGATTCATTTCTTCTGTTTTCTTAAGCATTTTGGCAGGCAAACAGACGGTCTCAATCATTTCTTCTGGGCATAGGTCAAGTTCGCTCCAAAAGTCTAATTTAGCAAAGCGATTTAGAGAGTGTATGTTTCACCAAGCAGCTTATTTAGTTCTTATCCAACTTCTACAAGCAATCAAGCAACAACAAGCACGACAAAAAAATCTTTATCATGGAACAGAAAAAGAGTAATACCATGTAAATGATCCTCCAAGGATCCCAGAGGCATAAACTCATAAACAAGAAGGCGTTGATCTCCATCGGCACAATATCCAATAAGGTTGACAAGGTTTGGGTGGTGTAAGAGGCTAAGCATAAGAACTTCCACCAAAAATTCCCGATTTCCTTGCAGGCCGTTTCGGTCAAGTTGTTTCACAGCAACCACCTGGACACAAGTAAGTATGTCCAACAGAAAACTACCAGATGTTAGATGAGGTTGATTTCTGAAAATGGTTTAGAAAAAAAAAAAAATGGAACAAGAGACGTGTCTTAGGGGCCGTTTGGTTCTATTTTCAAAATAAGTAAAAATGTTTTTGTTTTGAAAAATGAGAATTTTTTGGGAATTGTGAGTGTTTTTAAAATTTTTGCCTTGAAAAGTGAGCAAAAACATTTCCAAAAATTTTGAGAAAAAAAAACAAACAGGGCCTTAATGGCACAAATTGTGCAAAAGAATCTAAGCTAAATAACAGACTACTGACCATGCTTCATTTACGGTGTGGACGGTGATATTTACTTCAATTAACCATCATTACCTGGCCTGTGCTCTCCAAGCGACCTTTGTACACACGCCCAAATCCCCCTTCACCCAATAAAGATTCCGGTCTGAAATTCTTTGTGGCAGCAGCTAGCTCCCGGAATGTAAAAGTTTGTGCGGCAATGTGTGCCGTCGGACCATCTTTCGGAATTGCTGATTCCTTCTTAGGATCAGAACCACTTCGCGATTTTGATTTGTCTGCAAAATTAACAAGTTATATATATATATTTTTTGAGTGAATTAACAAGCTATATTCATTGCATACATGTATGAAAAAAATATTACTTTATCAAAGAAACTAGATAAAGAGCCAAAACAAATGACGGCATCTACTTATATATATATATATATATATATATATATATATATTTCATAGGGAACACTCTAACAAGTCAGAACTAGAACATGAAATCACCTACCATGGAATTCGACCCTTACAACATGAAATCACCTAAGCAAAATAAGACATAAAGCTAGTACTGTTTCTTAATGAACTTCTCCCTATAGAAATGCCAACGACCAGGTCAAATTTGTCAATATCAAAATCTTGCAGTTTCATCTGATACTGCATTCTACATTATAAAAGAAGCATAAACACATATCAGCATAACAAATTTTCCACTTCTGTGTTATGTCCATTCCATAAAAGCTACCACCAAATTCACTCATTAGTGTCTTATCTAAATCCATCACATTTGATAATTAGCACATTTCAACAACAGAAGTCAAAATGGAAAAAAAAAAATGAATACCTAATTACAGATCTCCAAGAATGCTTCAAAATACAGCCCCACTCAAAATTCAAAATTGAAGCATCACAAATAACAAGCATTTAACAGCTAATTCAGCAGGACCAACTGAACCACCCCAAGTCCAACACAACCCTAAATTCCATCAGATCAAACTGACCCCAAAGCAAACAAATGAATAAAATCCCAACCAAAGCCCCATCACAGAAATAATAATCACAATTCAACAAAAGTTAAAAATACACAGTAACCCAACTAGCCAAAAACACAAAACCCAGGAACAATTCCGTTGAATTACAGTCTATAGATACAAAAAAGATATGATTTTTTTCAAACCTGAGCTAACTCTGGTGACATGGTTAGACTGAGCTGTTGAGCCGTCTTTAACTGAATCCTTCTTGTTCACTTCCTTCACACCACTCCCATCATTGTTATTAGACGATCCAAAGCAAGGGAAACACCCACCCATAATCAAAATCCAGACAAATCAAAACCAACCCCACAAACCAAAAAAAGATAGTTTTTTTTTTTTTCTTTTCAAAACAATCACTCTTTTTCTTCTTCTCCTTCTTCTCTTATCATCAACACCATCATCGTAATCTCCTAATCGAAGAAAATTCAACCCTTTTTTCTTCTTTGCCTTACTTTCTCTCTCTTCCTCTCCACAGGATCTTTAATGTCCGTTAAGAAGAAATATCGAGACCAAACATTTCCGAAAAGCAGATCAACAAATCGAAGAAAATTGATGTGGTTTAAGAGAAGGTAAAGGAAAAAAAAGAAAAAAAAGAAAAAAAAAGGCAAAATAAATTAAAATAAAATAGAATAAAAATATAAATAGTAAATAAACATATAAAAGAGAATAATGGGGTTAAATCTAATAATAATGAAATCAATGGGTTGTTTTAGTGCCTTATTATTAATCTAAGTCTCTAATTAATCCAGAATTAAAAGAGCTTAATTTTAATACGTAATCTCTCTCTCTCCCCAGCTCTCTTTAGAATGTAGGAGTAACAATAATGCCAAATGTCCACCGAGTCTTTCCTCTTTTTTTAAATTTTTTGTGGTTTGACTTTTTGACTTTTTTACCCCTAAATTTTTACCAATTTACGGCCGAGGGCTTAAATTACTCATCATCACGGTCGGGGCAAAGTGGGTCCCACTTTTAAGGGATGTTCTTTCACACACTTGTGATGGACATTCTCAACACATGTTTTTTTAAAATAAAATAAAATAAAAAACATTTAAAAAGGAAAAAAGAAAATGAAGTATTGCTTCTCTGCGGTAAAGTCCATTTAGTTCCACGTGTATGGGGCCTTGAGAGCGGTTGAATTAAAGGACGAAAGTTAGTGGGTTGGTGGCTTAAAAAAAAAAAAATTGGTGGGTTAAAAGCCTAAGAAGGGGAGAGAATAAGAAAAAATTGACGTCACGGCCTTGCTGGAAACTCAGAAATCCAGCACACCAAAGAGAAATATAATAATAAATAGATTATTAGGATATTTAAAATTAATTATTTTATGTAAACATTGTCACTTAGAGGGACTTTTATAACTATTTTTACTGTAATATGTGAGAGTTTTATACTATAACATATTTTTTTTATTGTTACTGTAGCATATGAGAGCTTTATATGGTTTATAATTGAGATTGTAGTAAGAACTGAGTGATTTTTATCACTGCCAAACACTCCCTTAAACTTTTTTTCTTGTCGGAAAATAAAATATTGCAATTGTAATTTCAAGGTTGTCTCTCATAGAGACAAGCTAGGGACCAGTGTTGCAGCCTTTGATTATGCCAATTTTATTTTCTTTCCCATTTGTTTTCTTTGTTAATTGGCAAATCAATGTGAAATATATATATATATATATATATCTCTAAATTATGCTTTATTGGGCAATTTTTTCAGATCTTCCAAAAATACTATGTTGGAGTCAAATCAAATCAGCACAAGCAAAAAAAATAAAAAATGACAATGTTGAATATTGTCAAAAACAACCTAAAGAAACAAACAAAGAAATGAAGAGAAAAACATGCTAAAATACTCTATGTAAATACTACACCCACATCACACGATAATTGCCAAACACATGATATAATGCAAATCTTCTCCCATGGTGTTACAATATTTACTGTTTTTGCACTCATGCATAATTACCTTCATGAAAAAATATTATTTATAATAATTGCTCTTTAAGTTTTTGACCAACTTGCAATTGACGTAAAAGATTTCGTGAGATTGTATCATATTTTGGATATCTGAAAGAGTGGTTTGAATTTATAATGTAAAACTCTCATATATTACAATCTAAAATGGTTTGAATTTATAAATATTATTTATACTTATCATGGTTAAATTTTTGGCTAACTTGCGATTAACATATAAGATTATATAAGATTGTATCACATTTTGAATGTTTAGAAATACGGTTTAAATTTATGGTATAAAATTTTTATATACTATAATATAAAATATGTTATAATATACAATTTAAACTTTATGCAGAAACTATTCGTCCAGACACCTTAAACTAATAAGTCTCACAATTAACATATAAAGTTATGATTCTTTTTGGAAAAAATTAAAAAGAAAAAAGAAACATTAGTAATCGTTCACTGCAATACATGGTATTGCCTTTTCCTTTCCACTTTTTTTTTAAAAAAATTTCTTAACGATATAAACTCTCCATCAAGAGTCGTTATCATGTATTTCATAACTTTGTTTGAAACCGAAGACCAACTCTATTCACATACAATACTTTTTCCTTTTTTCCCTTAAAAAAATTCCCTTTTTTGAAAATGATGAACAAGAGGGCATGTTGGGCATTATTTGAACAAAGTTGAAGCCCATGATCACGTTAAACCTAGCTATACTATTAATAGAACACTCAATGAACAATTTAATACCCCTTTTTTATTTATTTCAAAAGATAGAAAATTTATTTTGAATCATTTCCCACTTGTTAACATCCATTTTCTTTCCAACTTTATTAATTTGCTAAAAAAGACACCCCCAAAAGAGCATTCATAGGCCGACAGCTAGCTATATAGTCTATCATATATATTTTCTTTGCTTTTTCATCAAATCAGACTTGAATTTCAAGTACAGTTTCATGATGAAAGCCTGGCCATGATAATTAGCTTGAGCAGTAATATCTTGGTTTTTTCATGAAGGCAAATGGATCAACGTTCTTTTCTCTTTTTCTTTTTCGGCTTGTAAAGCAAGGGTGAAATTTTTCAATGAAGCAAACTCAAGATAATCAGTACGACAAAATAACAATATATACGTGTTTTGGGTCAATAAGGTATAGTGTTGTATAAACCTATCATGCACAAAATTAAAATACAATTTTTGGTATAAACTCTCTTTGGTCATATCAATTTATGCTGTAGTTGTAATGACTTGATAAATGTTTGAGAAGTGAATGAAAATGAGAGTTTTGACCGAAAATATTGCAATATATAATAGGTTTATATTTTAGTATATTTTTGTTATGTACTGTAGCATGTGAGAGTCTTATATTGTAGTAAGTGAAAGCTTTAGTGTTTTTTGGCACTTTAATTTCAACTATCAGTTTTAATTGTAAACAGTATAAAGCTCTTAACAACTACAGTAAAATGTGAAATCCTATAACATGTGAAGCCTTACAATGTAGTAAGTGAGAGCCTTACTATAGCAAGTGAAAGCTTTGATGTCTGTTTAGCACCTTAGTTTTAACTTGTCAATTTTAATCATGAACGGTGTAAAGCTCTCAATAATTACAGTTGTTGAGGATGAGCTCGGCGCTACTGCCGAGGAGACAAACTCGGGGTGGTTGGCTAAACAGCTAGACAGAGTTACCTAGAAGCAAACTACCGACCCCGATGACGATGGACGCTGTGTTTGAGGTGCTTTTTAGGGCCTCCAAGGCCGCACCTCGACAGGTTGCCACCTTGGACAATGTACTGGCTTAGGTTGAATCATTCTCATTCACAAGTGGACTGCTACTCGCCACCATAGGCCAACAAATGGCAAACAACTCGCCGTCCAATGGAGCCTAATCTATCGATGGAGGGACGTGACACTTGTCACCTACTGCCTGACATGCCTTGATGTGACACTCAGGTTGTGGGCAAAACCCACCTAACACCCAATCTAAGTGGTGACCTATAAATATGACACATTTATTGCATCCTAGCAGGCATGCTCCTTCCCACCTAACTAGCTCCCGTCCTCTGTCGAGCAACCCTTGCCTTGAGCATTAGCGAGACCTTGTCTGTTGACTGACCCTTTTCTCTTACGTTCGAAGCGTCCCTCCTCTTGTTGCAGGCACACCAGACCAAGCAGAGACGAGACGAAAGGAGCTGAGCACCGTGCGTAGCCGCACGTGGTGTTGATTGGACGCCGGACCACAGTAAGCATCAACATTTTAGCACTAGAAGGAAGGTGCCTACGCCTTCACTCAAGCACTAGCCACATCACCTCCGAGGACCGAGATGGTGACTCGAGGAAATGCCTGAGATGACGCTGCCCGATAAAAGGGGTCGGGAGACGCGTGAAATTGACAATAGAATCCAGGTAGGCCTAGGGGCCGCCCCTATGCAACGAGATCCTGGTCTGAGGGGCAGGGAAGCAGGGCCAGGGCCGAGCAAGCACAGGACCCAGTGACCCATGACCCAATCCGAGAGCTTACAAATGCTGTTTAGATTCTTACACAATAGCTCGCGCAACAGGCTTAACGCTAGGTTGCACCTGCCCTCTTGCCTCTAGCCCCGGCTGACCAGGCTGGAGGTCAGGGCAGGGCGGGATGCAGCCAACCTGAATGAAGCTGATTCTGAGCACTCTAGAGGCTCTACACATGGCACCTCGACCAATAATAGACTCGTCCAAGAAGGCCGTCTTGGCCCTCAAGCAGTGCGGGTTTCGTCACCCCAAGGTTTCCGAGCATCCGTATTTGACCGGCTAAGACGTCAGGGAGAAGCGCGTCAAAATCACCAGCCCGGGGTTGGCGACCGCGTGGAGGGCAGAGCACCCTACAAGGTCGAACTGCCCGAAGATACGAACAGTTGCCAGTTCTGGGCATTACAGCACCAAATTGACGGGATCTGAAACAACCACTTTGGCATGGATGATATAGGAGCCTTGGATCCACCATTTATGGACACTATAATGCGGGCCCCTATGCCGCCCAAGTTCAAGGTCCCACAAATCAAGGCATATGATGGGATCGCAGATGTAAACGAGCACGTCGAGTTGTTCCGAGGACACATGCTCCTTCAGAATGCTAGCGACGCGGCGATGTGCAAGGCTTTTTCACTGACGCTTACTAGGCCAGCTCGGCAGTGGTTTCGTCGACTCGAGCCAGCCTCCATCACCTCCTTTTGGCAACTTGCCAATGCCTTCTCAGCAGCCTTCTCTACTACAAAGATGAGGAGTAAGGAGATCACTTACCTGTACGCCGTCAAGCAAAGAGATGACAATGTCCGAGAGTACATCAATCAGTTTACACGAGCGGCTCTTGAGGTCAAACACGTCGAAGACGAGACCCTAAAGCACATCTTTGTAGGGGTCTTCGAGACGAAAAACTCACTTGGTCTTCGGCCTTTGAGCAGCTAAGCACGTTTTCACATATGCTCGGCTACGCGTAGAGGCACGTCGATGCCTCGGAATACATGAAGAGCTGGAGGGAGGAGGCTGGCCCTAGTGGAACGAAAAAAGAGAAGAAGCAAAAGAAGGCACCGAAACAAAACAACACCAAGCAGAACAAGAAGCAGAAGAAAGAAAAGAAACCCGAGAAGCCAAAGACGCCGACCAACAAGTTTCAAAGCTACATGCCACTGGTGGCAACCATTGATGAAGTGCTCACTAAAGTAAGCGACAAGAACCTACTGGTACCACCACCCAAGCTCAGGGGCAGCAAGGTAAAGCGGGATCAGGCAAGGTACTGTGAATTCGACAAAGATGTGGGATACAATACCTGTGAATGTATTCAGCTAAAGGACCAGATCGAAAGGTTGGTCCGAGAATGACACTTAAGGGAATTTGTTGAACGGGTTATAACCCCGAGATCTGCCTTCAGAAGGAATGAACAGTCAAGCCGAGACGCGCCTAACCGCTCCTGAAATGATGGTAGGAACACCTCAAAACCCCCGAACATAGTTCACACGATCTTCGGAGGGCCTGTAACCGGGGACACTTCTAGTGGGCGATGGGCATACATCTGAGAAGCTCGACTGATCGAACGAGGCGAGTTCATAAACATGTCCGAACATGTAAACAAGATTTGTAGCCAACATGACACCCCAATCACATTCACTAAGGAGGAAGCAGACAAGCAGATTCATCCGCACAATGACGCTCTCGTGTGTGAGCTGCACATCGCCAACAACATAATCACATTCACTAAGGAGGAAGCAAAAAAGCTGATTCATCCGCACAACGACACTCTCGTGTGCTAGCTGCACATCGCCAACAACATAATGCAGCAAGTGTTGATTGATAATGGCAACTCGGCTGACATCCTTTTTAAACAAGCTTTTGACAGGTTAAAGATCAGCAATGCTACCATGGTTCCAGTCCAGACCCCGCTATACGGCTTCAAGGGCGAATGCGTCCGAGAAGTCGAGAAGGTCAACTTGCCTGTGACCTTCGGTTAGGGTGCTGCTTGGGTCACGCGCATTGTCGACTTCTTAGTTGTCGACAAACCCTCTCAATATAACATTATAGTCAGCCGACCAACGTTGAATGCACTAAAGGCCTTATTCTCCACGTATCATCTGGCAATGAAGTTTCCAAAGGAGGACGAAGTTGGAGTAATCCGCTCGTCTCAGAGGGACTCTCGAGCCTGTTATGCCAATGCTGTCAGAGCAGTGTCAACTTAGCGTCTACACATCTCAGCCATTTACACAGTTGATGAAACAGATTTGCCTGCCAACCCGGTGCCCAAAATGCTTTCCGATCTTGACCCCCAACTGCCTGAGGAAGATGTGAGAGCCACCCTAGTCGAGGACTTAGTATCGTTCAATTTGGACCTTGCGAGGCCTGAATGCACCTTCCAACTCGGATCCTAGCTAAGACCTGAGATCCAAGCTGACCTGGAGGGACTTCTTACTGAGTATCGGGACATTTTTGCATGGTCTTATAAGAACATGCCCGGCATCGACCCGAGAGTGATCTGTCATCAGCTCAACGTCCAACCCAATCACAAGCCGGTGATACAAAAGAGAAGAGCTTTCAATCCGGAGAGATACGCTGCCATAAATGAAGAGGTCCAAAGGCTTTTTAAAAGCGGGATTCAATCGAGAGGTCAAATATTCAGAGTGGTTAGCAAATGTCATCCTCGTGAAGAAGACGAATGGGAAGTGACGAGTTTGCATCGATTACACCAATCTGAACAAGGCCTGCCCGAAAGACTGCTTTCCTCTTCCCTGGATAGACTAGATCATCGATGCAACAGCCGGTCACGAGCTACTCAGCTTCATGGACGCTTATTCCGGATACAATCAGATAAAAATGGTTTAAGAAGATCAAGTGAAGACAGCTTTCATTACTGACCAGGGGCTATACTACTATATAGTAATGCCCTTTGGGTTGAAGAACGCTAGGGCCATCTACAGGTGCCTAGTCAACAAGATATTTGCTCGGCTGATCAGCAAGACAATGGAGGTCTACGTTGACAACATGCTGGTTAAGTCTATCCGAGCAGTGGATCACATAGCCTATCTCTAAACAAGCTTCGACATTCTCCAGGAATAGGGGATTAAACTCAACCCTGTGAAGTGTGCATTTGGGGTGAACTCGGGCAAATTTCTTAGATTTCTAGTCAACCAGCGAGACATAGAGGTTAACCCAGCGAAAGCCCAAGCGGTCATAGACATGCACTCATCTCGGACCGTAAAGAAGGTACAAAAACTCACCGGCATGATAGCGACTCTCTCAAGATTTGTCTCCCGGGCTACCGACAAGTGCCATCTATGTTTTAAGGCACTTAAGGGGAGGTTTGAATAGAGCAGGGAATGTGAGGATGCTTTCCAGAATTTGAAAAAATATTTAGCCACACCCCTGCTCTTGTCTAAACCTTTGCCCCGAGAAGTTATAACTGCCTATCTAGTCGTGTCCGAGAAGGCTGTAAGCTCGATTCTCATCCGAGAAGATGACAAAGCCCAGAAGCCAATTTACTGTACCAGCCATACATTCCAGGGTGCAGAGGAGCGGTATCCCCCACTCTAGAAGTTGGCTTTTGCATTGGTCACTTCTGCTCAGAAGCTGCAGCCTTATTTTCAAGGCCACACCATACAGGTTCCCACCAAGTTCCCTCTCTGGCAAGTTCTTTAAAGCCTACAAATATCAAGCCGCATGGCCAAATGGTCTGTAGAGCTCAGCCAGTACAATGTTCGCTTCATGTTGAGGACGGCCATCAAGGCTCAAGCCTTAGCGGATTTCATCGCTGAATTTACTGACGCTGAGTGAGGCACACCGTTCGCCGAGAAGGTGCCAGTAGAGGCACCAGATGTCCCCGGCTGCAGCGAAGATTGCACCACCACAGATCTAGAATGGAAGCTTTACGTTGACGGATCCTCCTGTGTTGAAGGATCGGGCGTCGGGCTGATATTAATAAGCCCAGACGGATACAAAGGAATCTACGCGCTCCGATTCGACTTCAAGGCCTCAAACAATGAGGCAGAATACAAAGTACTCCTGGCTAGACTTCAAATCGCCAGAGATCTTGGGGTAGACCGCATAATCTTCTACGGTGATTCCAGGCTCGTTGTCCAGCAAGTCACTGGAGTATTCCAAGCCCGAACGGACTCAATGGCCGCATATTTGCTAAAGGTCAAGCTGCTGCTCGAACAATTCAAGTCCTACTCGTTCAAGCAGATCCCTAGGTCTGAAAACTCGAAAGCCAACGCCCTCGCTTAACTAGCCTCGGGTCTTGGCGACAGTGACCTATCCTCGGTCCTAATTGAAAGATTGACCTAGCCGAGCACAAACAAAGAAGTGGCTACTATAGCAGAGGAACATACAACCACATGGATGGACCCGACATCCGGTACCTGACCACAACTGAATTGCCCGATGACCGAGAAAAGGCATGTCAGATACGCAATAGCTTGGCCTGGTATTCGATGATCGACAAAAAATTATATCAGCTTGGCCCGTGCCTGAAGTGCGAAGGGCTCAAAGAGGTTGAATACCTTATGAAGGAGATCCATGAGGGCCTATGTGGTAACCATTCTGGAGGGCGATCCTTGACCCAAAAATGTCTTCGGTAGGGTTACTTTTGGCCGACCATGGAGCAGGATTGCAAACATTTTATGCAAAAATGCCTCAAGTGTCAGCAACTCCTGAAGGTGCCCGGACATCACACCGAGTCTCTCACCTCAGTAACCTCGGCATGGCTATTCGCAAAATGGGCCATCGACCTAATCGGGCCCTTTCCTCAAGCCCGATCTCAATTTAAGTATTGCATCGTGGCTATAGATTACCTCACAAGGTGGGTTAAAGTAGAACCGTGTATCAACATGACCGAAGCAAAGTGCACCAACTTCGTGTAGAAAAAGCATCATTTGTCGGTTTAGAATCCTGCATACCATCGTGACCGATAATGCTAAACAGTTCGAGTCCTCTAGTCTCCTCCGTCTGTGCGAGTAGCTCGGCATCAAGAAAGTTTTCTCCTCTCTAAGCTACCCCCAGAGCAACGGCTAAGTAGAAGCAGTCAACAAAACAATCAAGGACAACTTGAACAAAAAGCTCGAGGGCCTCAAGGGAGCATTGATTGACGAGCTCCCAAAAGTACTCTAGGCTTACCAAACGACTGCCCGAACAGCTACCGAAGAGACCCCATTCTCGCTCATATACGGAGCAGAGGCTGTCATCCCCGTCGAAGTGGGGCTACCTAGCTTCAGGATCAAACACTACGAGGAAATCCAGAACGCCGAGGTCATGATGTCTAAGCTAGACTTACTCGAAGAGAAAAGAAACCAGGCAGTAATCCGTAATGTAGCCTGAAATCAAGTTGTCGCTCGGTATTACAACAAACGAGTCTAGCCGAGGAGCTTTAAAGTCAGAGATTTGGTATTGAAAAAGGTCACGGTCCAGCAGCCCGGGTTGGGGCTTTTCAGCCCGAAGTGAGATGGGCCGTATAGGATTGTTGGAATTGTGCGGCCAAGCACATATAGATTAACTGACATGAAAGGAAACCTGCTCGGCCACCCTTGGAATACCGAGCTACTCAAGAGATTCTTTTGCTAATCGAAGCCGAAAACTCTCTTTGACCTATGGCTATATTTTTTTTGTAACTAGACCTATTCAATAGGACTGGGATGTAAATACTATACATCAATGAAATGTAAATTTTCTATACCGTTTCATCGAGTAATGTGTCTAAGGGAAATGAACAGACCCAAAGTGGGATACCATGACTCCGGCCTAGAGGACTAGACAATAACTCCTAAAGCAGGAGAGTCATCCTAATTAACCAGACTAGAGGGCTGACTGGCATCTTGCCAACTACTAGCCTGTCGACGTACAGACCGCCCAATAAGTCGCCTAACATAACAATATGCCCGACCAATATTAGACTTGTAAAAGTTTCCACAGACTTAAACAAGTCTAAGGGGGCGACAGGGTATAGGGTACTCACATGCCGTTGTGCTATGCCCGACTGAGAAAACAGGGATTCCTTGCTTGGATTTACTCGATAATCATCGAGACATTAAACTCAAAATAGGGATTCCCTACTCAAATTAACTCGGTAATCATCGAGACATTAAACTCGACATCAATATAAATTGAGAAAACCAAAGCTTGGAAAACATGGTTTAAGAATGCCCCTCCCAAGGAGCATCCAACTTCATCTAATTTCCTAATTCAATTTTGAGGCCGGGGTCTATGCTAACTCGACGAAAATGAAGGCTTGACTATGTTTTCGAGGAACCCCTCACCCAAAAACATGAAAATATCTTCCCGAGAACAATCATACTGGAAAATATTAAAGACGTAATATAAAAGAAACCGAGAAGAGATGAACACGGAAAATAATTTCATTACAAAGTGGTGGTGGGGAGGTATAACTAACCGGGCACCTTTCAGGCCCAGATACAAAATACAAACAAAATAAAAAATAACAGCCTAGGCCTGGGTCCCCTCCCCGGCATCGTCTCCCTTGCCTGCACCGCCGCTAGTGCTTTGCTCGTCCTCGTCGTCATCGTCGTCCACTTCGATGACTTTCTCACCCTGCTGTTGCTGAGCAGCGCCCTGTTCTGGCTTGACTATGAGCGACCAGTCGAAGCCATCGGCCTCAGGGTGCTGTCGGATCAGATGGTCTCGGAGGTCTGTCATGTTGAAGTAGTAGTAATGGCATACTTCGAGGACGCCTTGAATTCATCCATGGCTTGTGTAAGACAACCGGGAAGCTCTTCCAAGAAACGTTGATGCTTGGCCTGCAAAGCCGTCAGTTGTTCTTTGAGTTGAGCAACCTCATCCCTTCCCTCCCCGGCCTCCTTCATCGCCTCCTCCGCCTCCACCTTGGCCTGGTTGGCTTCCTCTTTGGCCTTTCGAGTCTCCTCCTCGGCCTAAGAAAGAGACGTTTTGATTTGGTCTAGCTCGATGTTCCTAATACTGAGCTGCCTCTCGACCTCTAACTTGTCAAGGAAAGTCTTCTTATGCCTCTCATTCTCCTTGTTGAGTTCTTTTAGCCCGATTGAGTAGGCCATGTGCAGGAAGGCGCTCGTCTGAGGATAACAAAACTTCAGTGTTCGGCCAAAAGAAAAGGAAAAGTAAGGAGGCTTGGGTGGGGGTAAGCACTTACCTTGGCGGTGGAATGGAAAACGGCATTTGACAAGCCTTGAAAATTCTCCCCTCGGAGGTTCACCAAAAAGTCCTCCTGAGGTACAGCGTCCCCGAGACGATCCAGGATGGTCCAGCGATAATTCAGGCGTCTCCACGGGGGGTCTTGTAAAGGCACCGCTGTGGTAGTGTCGGCTAGAGGGGTCTTGTTGGACGAAGCCCTGGTCCTCAGTGGCTGGGGTGGTTGTTCTTGGACTGTTGTGGGTACCTGCTTGGGTCACGGGGGAAGCTCCATTCTCGGAGTCTGCTTGCGCTTCTTCCCAACCTCCACAGCTTTGCCTTTTTTCTTACGGAGGCTCTCTATGAAAGCCTGCCTCTCTACAGTTGTGCTCAGCCGTGAGGATAGCTCTGCAAAGACAATCTCCCAAGTCAAGATAAGGTCAGCATATATATATATATATATATATATATATATATATAAACTCAGGGCTGACCTCCGATCCAGAGCTGGTGAGACAGGTAAATGAGCCGGATCACGTCTTGGAGGTCCTCGTCAGCCACGGGTGGCCCCGTATCGAAGGAGCCACTCGACGAGTCCTCAGAGCTGGACGATGATGGCTCCCTCTTCGGCCACTCGGATCGAGAAGTGCTTGGTCCCAGGACGTCCACGGCGCTCGGCCTGGCGACTATCACCTGCCTGGTTGACCGGCCAGGACAGATTGGTGGGGAATTTGTTCTGCTGGGTTCCCCGAACTAGCCATAACTAGAAAGAGTCTCCTTCCTGAGCAGGAACGATTGCTGCCTTGTCACTTTTGGCTTCTCAAACAGGTCTTCGACTGCCTTGATTACGTGGCTCGATGCCCAAGGTCTTTTAGACCACACGTGCCCTTGCTCGAATGTTCTTGGCATAAGCTGGTCAGCAGGGACGGCCTCACCGTTTCGGGCTAAATAATTGCCCCCGACGTAGAACCACTCATACTTCCAAAGTTTGTCCGAGTCAGGGTTGCCCAAAATGAAGTCTTTCTTGAAGCCGGTAACATAATACTACCAGGACTGCTGAGGAAGCGTCTTTATTTTATACACTTGTTTAAATGCTTCCAGCGGCATCTCAGTTGCCCGGTGGTACCTCCATAATATGTACATTCTGATAAGCGACATGTAACTGTTTGGGTTCAGCTGAGCTGGCCACACATTAAAGTCGTTAAGTGCCCAGCGGAGGAACGGATGGAACGGGAGGCGTAACCCAGCCCTGAAAAACTTGGCGTATAGCATTATGCACCCCTCAGGCGGGTCCAAGGGTGAATCATTCTCCTCGGGCTCTATAAGGATGACGTCGCTTGGGATGTCAAACTCGGCATGTAGGTCCTCGAGCCGAGACTCCAGTTATGGTGCTGGAGTATGCCGTTGCTAAGGTCAGCCCAAGCGGGTCACCCTATAGGCTATCACTCCCTGGACCCGAGTAACTCAGACCCTTTCATCTTCCTCGATTTCGGCAGCCTACTCAGCCTCCTCTGCTGCTTCCTCGGCCCCCCGCTCATCGTAGGAAATATCGACGGTAATCCTACCCGTGACCTAGATGGGGGCCCCAGAATCTCGGTTAGAGGTGCTCTGAACATCGCCTGCTGCCTCCAGCTCAGCTCACTCCCGGGCGGTAACCCGAGAGGAGCCCATAATGACCACCCCGATGTAAGGGTTCTCGCCCTTGCACGGCCTCACTGGGCGCTCCCAATCCAGCAGGTTGAGGAACTCCTGCTCGGGGACAGTCTGGGAGTCGATCCTCAATATTTGCTTGAGTCGGCCAGCCCCATCCCTGCTCTGGGGATATGCTTTCGATATCAACTTGGACAGTGGACGAACTGGCCTCAAGGCTGCTTTTCGATTGGGAAATGTTGACATTTTGGGAATCCAACACGTTACTCGTTTTTCATGCTTCTCAGGAAAATTACCTAATCGGGCTGTGGTAGCTTGGAAACGTGAAGTCTTCAGGCTAATAACTACAGCTTGGCAGCTAAGAACTCAATGGGTGCGAAATCTAGTCTCAATCGTGTGAAAATGACGAAAAGAAAGGCCCTATTTATAGTCATTACAGGCGTGAAATCTAGGCGTAGAAAACGAAGAAGTGCGATGATTACGCCTGTCAGGCGACACAGTCGACCGTAAGGCGACACAGTCGACCGTAGAGCGACACGTGTCTCCCGGGCAATCCATGCAACCCTTCATTTCCCACCATTTCGGAACGTCGTTTGGTCTTCTTTGTCCAGCCGACCTCACCCACTTGGCGTAGTCCACCCGGCCGGACATCGACCAAGTGAACTGGGGGGCTAATGTTGAGGGTGAGCTTGGCGCCACCGTCGAGGAGACAAACTCCGAGTGGTAAGCTAAACAGCTCGATGGAGTTACCGAGGAGCAAAATACCGACCCCTACAACGATGGACGCTGCGTCTGAGGTGCTTATCAAGGCCTCCAAGGCCGCACCTAGACAGGTTGCCACCTCAGGATAATGTACCAGCTCGGGTCGGATCATTCTCATTCACAAGTGGACTATAACTCGCCACCACTAGGCAAACAAATGGCAAACAACTCGCCGTTCGATGGACGTGACACTTGTCACCTACTGCCTGACATGCCTTGATGTCACACTCAGGTTGTAGGTAAAAAATAGGATGTATTTATTGCATCCTGGCAGGCGTGCTCCTTCCCACCTAATTAGCTCATGTCCTTTGTCGAGCAACTCCTGCCTTGAGCATCGGAGAGCCCTTGTCTGTTGACTGACCCTTTTCTCTTACCTCCGAAGCGTCCCTCCTCTTGTTGTAGGTACACCAGACCGGCAAAGACGAGCTGGAAAGAGCTGAGCACCGCGCGCAGCCGCACGCGGTGTTGATTTGGCGCCGAACCACGGTAAGCATCAACAACAGTTAAAAGCAAAAAAAATTGTTGCAGTATAAACACTTACATGCACTATTTGAGTTAAAAAGATGAGTTTTTAATTGATTTTACGGAATATGCTGTTACACCTTTGCAACTTATGCAATTTGATGGCGCATGAATAATCCATGTGATTCATATGGCAAATTTCTATTGGCTACCATGCTATTAAATATAAACTTTTTTAAGGTATGATATATAGTTTAAACTCTTTGGTATGTTTTCATGAGTGTATAATTACCCTTAATGTGTAGATAAGCATGACTGTTACGGAATCACTATCTTTTATTAACATCTTAAATATTCTAAATATGTGGAATGTGTTGCTTTTAAGGGTAGTTCTTTGCCCATTTCCCCTTAATTATTTTTTTTTTAAACTCATTACAATACCTTTTTTGGGGCTAATTCCCTTTAAAATACTTAAAGAATTAAAATGATGTAAAGCTACATGCACCGACCTTAGCAATATTCCACACCTAATTTGCTTAATCCTTTGCAAATCTCAGCAACTTCAAACTTGTGTACCTATTCCATTGAAGTGTGAATGGATTGCTCAATAAGGTTGCATTCATCATTCAAAAGAGAGAAAAAAAAAAAAAGCTTACTTAGCTCCAAACTTTTCAATTCACTTTTTTTTAACATTATTTATGTGAAACCACATCCAAGAAAATTCTCTTACCTATCTCTTGTAATTCAACACAAATGTTCTACGTATGTATTTTATGTATATAATTTGTATATGACTAAAAAAAAAAACCACTTCCTCTATAAGATATTAGGCCGTCTTTTAAGATGAAAATTAGTAGCAGAGCTACAAAATGCGTATATTTAATAGCGACATTGAAAAAACGTTAGAGATAGATTTCTATTAAACAAGAATAGGAGTATATGCTTCAACTATTAAATAGGGGCAGGCTTATAAGTATTCTTAAAAAGTAAAGGCACAAATAAAATTAATGAAACTATGATCAAAATTTTATAAACAAAATTAAAAATAAAACCAAAATTCCAAAATGAAGTCCAAGTTTTCAAAAATGTCTGACTTCATATATATATATATATATATATATATATGTGTGTGCGCGCGCTTATTTATTAATTTATTTATTGGGTTAATAAGCATCCAATATGTGTATACTTGTGAAAAATAATTACAAACCAAGAAAAAAGAAAAAGAAAAAACCAAATGGAGGACCATATATATTAGATGATTAATCCATGGAAGATCGGAGGTTAAGTCAGCAGTCAAACAAAGAGAATCTTGGTTTGGGATTTGGTCGCTTTGTTTGTTAGATTTCTTGCGGTTCTAGATGCCAATAACGCATGGAGCGGTGGTTAAGTCTATCCAGTTTGAGCAATTTTACTCTGCGTCACTCTCCACTGCTTTCTCCGTGCATCTTCCCAAAAGCCCACATATTTGGCCCATCCCATTACTAATCCCAAGAGGGCATATTGTAAAAATGGGCCCAATATGTCCTAAGAAGTGTGCAAAATAAAAGGTTGTATATTGTTGTGTTTGAGAACACGCTTTGAAACCACAAAATGTAATCTTAATTAAGTTTTATTTTAAATTTTGTAAAAAAAATATTAGACAAAAAATAGTTGAAATTGTGTTTTGTAGCTTGAATTTAAATAGTAAATAATATAAAGCTTTTGCTACAGTGTTTGAGTTCTATTTTTTTTAAAGGTTTAGTTTAAACTCTTGAGTTTAAACTTTTTGTCAAACATCTTAGTATAGCTTTAATCACGTTCTTAAATGCTCCTTTTGACTTTTGAAGCTTATTTATTTACTTGTTATTTTGATGTGAAAATTACGATTAATTATTTTTTGAAAAAATAATATGTTTGTAATTTAACTCTTTGGTTTTATTTGAAAAAAGAAAAAAATTTTTTTGGAAGAGATATTTCTCCAATCCATCCCTTTTTGAGGTATAACCATTAACCCATATTATCTCAACTAGTGCTTTGAATTATATTACTTTCATATATGGTTAAAAAGGTTGTTTCAAATTTCATTTACACCACTGAGAATTCGAAAGAGAACTGAAAAGGTCATTTTTTATCCTTTTCTTTTTCTTAAAATATTTTTTTCTTTAAATTTTTCCACAATTATCGAAATCAAGCCTTCAAAAGTGGTATTTCTCTAACGGGAAAATTTGAAAAAAAAACCGCCCTAAAAATTTTAATTGAGGAAATGACCTTTATTTTTTTTTGGCACAAAAATCAAGTCTCTTGGGCAGCAAAACTGCTTCGTTTTTTTTTCCAGAAAAATAAAAAAAAAAACACCATAAGCAAGGAAAGGAACCTCAACAGAATGAAAAAAAATAAAACTGAAACAGTTTTTCTGTCCAAAAAGTTTAATTTTTGATGTAAAAAAAAATGTCATTTGCCTAAAAATTTTTTTTCTTATGGCCTTGTGTCAAAAGAACCATCCGTTTGTGTGTGTGAGTGTGTGTGTATATTCTTTTAAATGAAAAGTTATCGTAAAAATAAACATTATTAGTGATCAAACGGTTAGATTTTCATCCGATTTTGTCAGATTCAATATTGTCCAGAGAAACATCTTACCATTAAAAAATATATATATAGAAATATCTTACCACAAGAATATTTTTTCCTTAGGTATCCAATTCAATTGTTAAGTTACTTATTGTCAACTCTTATTTATTTCCTTCAACATGCAAGTGGGTATTAATATTTAAATTAAATTAATGCTTTTGTGAACGCTCCTTATTAAGAAAACATAAAACTAGAAAAAGAAATCTCTCAAACAAGATCCTTGATTTGCTCTTAAGATTGCAATCATGTTACAGCAAGTACGTATTATGGTAAATTAATTATTATCTTATATATGAGAGGGTGATTGACAATATAATTGCAACTATGATGTAAAGCTTTCGTGTTCTACAATACAAAACAAAAATATGTTAGAGTGTAAAATTTTCACATATTACAATACTTTTAGTTATAACTCATAGTTTTAATTACGTTACCTAAATACCTTTATAGAGTTTAAGCACTTGAAAATGAAAAAAAAAAATCAAACTCACTTGTTATAGTACTTATAGTTCTACCTTATAGCTTTTTAAACGCCTTGATAGACTTTAAAACAATTTGAAAATGAAAAAAAAATCAAACAGGTTGCATATTTGACAAGAAGAACAGGGCTGTATCATATAACTATCTCTTAATAGACTTTATACACTTGAAAATGAGAAAAAAAAATTAAACGTTACAGTACTTATAGTTCTATCTCACAATTTTCTAAACGTCTTGATAGACTTTAAACAATTTGAAAATGAAAAAAATAAATAAATAAGCAGGTAGCATATTTGACAAGAAGAACGGGGCTGTATCATATAATTATCTCTTAATATATAAACGAGAATTGCGTTGTCAAAGTAGACGGTATATTGAACTCCGTCTGATCCTTTTTTTGGACAACACGTGGCGACATTTATGGTTAATGGTCGTTGACCGACATATTGGTCAGCTTTTTGTTTTTTATTTTTAGTCAGTTTTTTCTAGAACTTTTAAAACAATCACGCCGCCACACGATGTTGATTTGCGAAGGATTAGTACCAGTTTTAACTTTTATTTTGCTTGCAATAAATAAATAAAAACCTTATTTTTAGTCACATTTCTCACCAGAGTTTGAATAATATTTATTAAAAAAATGCATGCTCATGTGGAAGGATGTTAGATAAGTATATACTTGAAAGGTAAATAGATATTTATTTATTTTTTTTAAATGTGAATAGATATTGGCCTGGCTCTAATGGAATAATTTAGAGTGTAGAATAATTTAGAGTGCGTTTGGTAACACAGTTAGAATCAAAAGTTTGAATCAATTTATTGTAATATATAGAACTTCATATTGTAGCCTATTTTTTTTACACTATAATATGTGAGAGTTTTATATTGTAGCAGTTGAAACTATATAGTTAGAACAATATTGCCAAATGCTTTTTTAATTGAAACTAAAAAATATAACAATTGAGGCAAAAAATTATGTGACTCCAAAAAAAATCGAAACGCAATTAAAAACAATTTAATACGCGTGATACCAAAAAAAAAAATTGTTTGGGCAAAACAAAACGTTTTAGTTAATATTTTGCTTTAGTAACTGTAAAAGCCGGTGTCTTTTTTCTTAATTTTCATAATGCTTTATACCTACAAATATACGTACATATTTATATATACACACACACACATATATATATATAATGAAGAAATAGCTTAATAGAGTCAATGCCAAGCTCCAATGCAAAATTCGAGACATTGCGAATATATTGCATAATCTCTAAATGGTATTATTAATGGTTCTGATCGAGATTTTTCAATTATATATTTTTCTTTCTAGGGCAGATTATACTATAAATGGTATTAGGAAAGATAGAGATAGAATTTTTATAACGTGAATATGAGGCTCATTAGCAGCTTTATAGTATGGCGTTCTTGATTTTGAAACAAAATATTATACTTTAGGCACATTTTTGGATCTCTTCATTCAAACTATTGAAAAGAATGCGTATATATAGTAAACTATCGTTATTTATAATTAGAGAGAAAACTATTTTTTTCTTATTTAATTATCTTTGTGCATGGTGCACTTCGTCAATTCTCACCGTCATTGAACACAAATTTATTCATATAGGACAATTATACATGAATGACGGATCTTAGTCATATTATAATTTGTTTGCAAGGGATATACAAAGAAATTTGAAAAATGTCGTGTGACCATATTTTGTACGTCTTGATCACATTTCACGAGGGTTATCTTAATAATGAAAAGAGATTCCTAAAAATAAATTATAATCCTGTTAACATTAATATTCGTGATCAAACAACATATTAAACATTTTTCTTAAGTTAGATTACGAGTCCTACATTGTAAACTAATTCTGGCTAGGAACGGATCTTTGACAAACTAATTAAAGACATTAACTAAATAAACACAGCTATATAGATAAACAATAAACAATATAACATTTAATATATAATTCACATTGCAAATTTAGCATAAAAAATGACATTGCAATTTTACACTCAAATGTCAAAATTTAGCATTAGTATATTGATATAGCATTGCATTAATTGAAGATGTATTTTAGATGATTGTTTTGAGAGAACCATCGTCCTATGTGCTTTGTGTACTCGAAAATTTGCAGTAGCGAATATATATTATCTCAAAAAGATTAGCGGGGAAATGACAAAACTAATACATTAAAAACACACACATAAGCCTCACACAAACACACACATATGTCTTTTAGTACGATTATGATAAATTTAATATGCGTTTATTTGTTCCCAAAATAAAATAAAAAAATGAAATACTTTTAGTTTAGAGGTTTTATTGGTGATTGAAATCTTAAAAGGACGACAGATGGTAGCTCCATCTCCCTCGTTAATGACCAAAGAGACTCGCCGCATAATAAAAAATATCTGTATTAAGCTATCATATCATGAAACAAAACACGTCACATTAGCTTCACTAAAATTTATAAATATTGAGCCGATAGTAAAAATGATCTCAAACTCTTCTCATAAAACCCAAAATATAAGACTCCTAACTTTTAAAATAGAATTTTCAAGTGGTTGTCATGAAATTCGAACATCTGCCAAACCACTTTGGCTCTAGAGTTGCTTATATGAAACTCATAAGACACAAGCAAGGTATAATCAATGGAGGCGGAGATATAAAAGAATAATGCCAAGAAGATAATCACTTAATTGGTTAGTGACAAATGCAAGGGAGGGATAGAAACAAAAAGATAAAAAAGGTGACGTGATAGAACATTAATTAAGAGAATTGAGAGACTTTTATATATTCCGGAAGTAGTTGCCTTTAATTCCACACATTCGAATAAAGGAGAGCTTGAATCATACCAAAAGAGGATTTATTGGTGCAAATTTTTATGTAGCAATTGGAATACGGCATTATATTAGTAATAATGAATATTGAATGATACATCGAATGTGTGTGTGTTCTTTTTTTTTTTTTTCTTTTTCCTAAAAAGGCTTTTGAAGCTGTCCGGATGAACCCCACAAGCAAAATTCCAAAGGCCATATATATATATATATATATATATATATATATGCGTGATGGAACAACACTAACGAGAATATATTTGTATTTATTGCTCCATAAAAATTTGATCCACTTCTTTGTAGCCGATCAAGAATATATCCAATTCTTATTGACGTGACCTTTGTAGAAATGGGGACCCCATTTGGGGGATTTGATACATGCCACGTAGTCCTTGCAGAATTTTCAGCGTTTATTCCAACTTACATCACGTGATGGCTACACACACACACACACACACATATAGGTATATGCATACATACATACATACATATATATATATATATATATGCCTTTAGTCTTCATAAGCCTCGTATACAAAGTGGCGAATTTTTAACTCCATCATCAATAGATCATGTCAACTTTTTGTTAAAAGGACAATATTTTATCAAAAATGCGGTAAGACAAACATCATTTGTGAAAAAAAATTTGATATATAAACTCGTGCTTAATTACTACTAAAATAATATTATAGGCGCGATTAACATGTTTTATATCTATATTTATGTTTATCTCTAATTAGTACTAGCTTCTTTTTTTTTTTTTTTGTTTGAGGAACTCGTTAGTACTAGTAGAGACGGTATTGATTATATCGAGAAAATAGAACAAGGAAGCCATATATATTTATTACTCAATATAAATCATGATCCATTAGTAGTACATGCAAAAAGTATATGTATATATGTATCAGAAACTGTTTTATAATAAGTGATAATATTACACTTCCAAAACTAATTAATTAGTTTATACTTATATAGATTCAAATATTTTCCATACAATGTACTTCCGAAGCCATTGATAACATACTCAAAACAAAAAAGAAAATGAAAAAAAAGGACAATCCAACGGACGATCCTATTTATCATGAGTATAATTAGTAGTTGACCTTATTAGATGATCCGAACATGATCATAGTGCTGATATACACACACAATATATTGATATCTATAGTTTTTAAAGCCAGAGAGCTCCAGCATCCTTGAGCAGTTTCTTAAGCGAGCCATTGAGCTGAAGGGTCATGATTGTGTTGGCCGAGCCGACGAATTTGCCTCCGATGAAGACCGCGGGGACCGCAGGGTTGCACCCGAGGTGCATGAGGGCATACTCCATCTCCTTCCCTCTCGAGTCCTCGTCAAGCTCGTACACCGCCGGGCTCACCCCTTGCTCGTAGAACAGTCTCTTGATTGCATGGGACATGCAACACGAGCTCTTGCTGAAGATCACCACCGCCTTCTGCGACGCCAGTTTTGCCACGCGATCCATGTCTTGTAGATAGTTTTTCGATTGAATCCAATCGATTACTCCTCAATTTGGACGTTGAGACTATAAGAATTTGTGAAAATTTGGCTAATTAGTAGTGTCAAATGTGGATATAAAGTTATATTATGCTAAAGAAGTGAATGTTATAAGCTAGAAAAATTGGTGAAATATGTGTGAGGTTTTTGTGAGTTAATTTTTGGAAGCTTTGGTTTGTGATGGGAATTGGACAAGTTATAAGCTTTATATATACAGATGGCTAGGCTTTGAGAAAGGAGAAAGAGACAATATGGGGTTGGATAAACATATACAATTTGCATTGTTTAATCCAAAAAGATGAAAAAAAGTGGACGTGGAATAGAATGTTGAAGGTTCCTCTAGATATTTGGATCTATTTCCGAAAATACCTTTGGCTTTTTTATTGATAAAATTAACTAGCTTTAGATTTACATAGTTGTAGTTTTGAGAATCTAAGATACTACAAAAGATAAGGCTCAAAAACGCAGCCGAAAGTGGGAATATATATCATGTATTACAAAGGTGCGAAAAGAGAGAGAATTAAATTAAAAAAAAAATGTGACGTACGGTACGCTAAGCTCTTGAGGACGAAAATGCCCCTGGTGAATACAACGCGACTAGGGAACGTCAACTTTGGATAGAACATGATAACGTACGTGGGATGAGAAGGTGACAGATTTAGACGGGCACAAATAGTTGCATCACACAGGCTGATGTTGTAAGTAATTCTTCTGCCTCCAGATAGCTATGGCTTTGCGTCTTGATTCTTTTTGAAAAAGTAAATGGGGCAACACATTTTTGGATGATGTCCTCATATTCAAGTCCAAATTCAAGGAGACTTGAATGGACAGGAAAGAGAAGAAAAGAAATTGGGCTTCAATAAGGAAGACATATGTCACGCCCCGGAGTACGGGAGGTGACGTGGCGGAATATTTAGATTAGTTAAAAGAGAATTTAATTGAAATTAAGGAGAGTTTAAGAATCCAATTAAGCAAGAAATAAAGAGATTTTTTCACCACATTTGATAAAGAATTTAAAATCATTAAACAAATAACAATAATTGAATAAAAACCGCGAATATGGGTTCCACAACCCACAACTTGTGCACACACATGAATCTGACAATATCACAAATACAATTACAGTCCAAGTACAAATAAAGTTAAGTCTTACATGCCTTGATTAATAAATACAGAATGTAAACAAATTCTCCTATTGCTCCTGAGTTCGGTCCGAAGAATCTTCTCCAAACCTAAATGGGAAACCACCTAGAAGGGGGGGGAGATTTAAAACAGATAAAACGTGAGCGAAAGGCTCAGTAGGACTAAGTTTTATAAAATAATTTAATGCAAAGAAACATAGCATTATCAGGAGTTATGCAAGAAGAAACTTGAATAAATAAATAAATAAATAAATTGAGTAGAACCGTTCTGACACAGAACAGTCTACTCGTCAAATCAAAACACCAATTTACTTTTACCTAGGCAAACCATGATATCACCACCGTAGTGGCCCAGCTGGGTTTCGGGACCTGCCCCCAAGGTCGATCACGACCCGATCTCTGATATGGCATCATGCCCATGTGTTTATTATCATTATCATTCAAAACCCAATTACCGAGTGTTGTCAATTACATTCATTATGAAATTCATTTCATGTCACGGTATATAAAAATATAACCGATAAAATCATTTTCAAGCAACCGTTGAAAACATTTTGATAGAAATCATTTTCAAAGCCAAATCATTTCAAAACCAGGCTACCAAAGAAATAGGATAGAAGTCCTACCTCAGTACTCGTGCCGGTACCCCACACCGTAATCCCGGTCCGCTATACGTTAGCTCCACGGAACCACGAACGATCCTAGATACAAACTAAGTCAATCAATATCTAGTTCGAGACATTCTATGTTACTAAATCATTTCATGATGTCCTAGTGTGCCATTTGTATCATTAAAAATCATCCTATAAGGTTGGGATTTAAATTAGGGTTCAAAACAGTGAAATCGGGTAAAAATCACAAAATTTTTCATGCCTCGGTCGGCCTGCCGGACGCCCTGCTTCGGCCTGCCGGAAGCAAAGTTCGGCCTGCCGAACATGTCCCCAGATTCGGCCTGCCGGTCGGAAGAACACCGGCCTGCCGATCATCACTCCGGCCTGCCGAACTGGGAAAATCCAGAAATCCCAGCCACGGGTTTCTCGATCCCCAAAATCCAAATCTTGTTTCTAACCTGTTTTTCTCAAATCCCAGGCATGAAAAACAACTATAGTTGATAGAAAAACATTCTAAAACATGTTTGGAATCATTTAAACAACATTTGAACTCAAAATCTTCAAAAATCCAAAAATGAGAAAAAGAGGAGAAAAATGAAAATCTTGAATCCAATCCGTTTTTCTTCAATCTAGGTTTAGATTCTAGTTGTTCTAAGCTCATTTAACACAAATCCACGGTTTTCTAAGCTTAAACAAACTTAGATTTCAAAAACACACAAAATCGAAAATTTTGAAAAAGTTTAGAAATTTCGAATCTAACCTCGAATCGAAGCTTCAATCCGCGTTCTCGGTTGCCGAATCACGTCCCCGAGCTTCCTCCTTGCTATCCCGAAGCTTGGATTCGAAATGGAGTTCAAAAAATTTGAGAGAGAGATTGAGAGAGAGGGGCTGCCGAGAGAGTCCAGAGAAGAGAGAGAGAGTTGAACGTGAGAGTGAGGAGAGAGAGAGAGAAGAGAGAAATAAATAGAGAAAATCGGTGGGTGGTTTTACTGTGCAAAAACCATGTGCCGCCCACAGTTTTTGCAAAATGGAGTATTTTTAACATTTTACAAATTGTTGTGTTTTAAAACTCAAAACATCATTTTAAATCAATAAGAAATCTTTTGAACACATCAATTTTAACAAAACAACCAAAAACTAAAAATCCAACCAAATAATCTAATTAAAGTTAAAACTTTAATTATGGCACACTAATTCATCATTTACATTATATTAATATTAAATAAATTTCGGGACGTTACAGCTCTCCACCCCTAAAAGAAATTTCGTCCTCGAAATTTACAACTCATCTCAAAAGCAAAACAAATGCGGATACAATTCCCGCATACTCGACTCTAATTCCCAAGTGGCTTCATCAACCCCGTGATGCTGCCACACGACCTTTACCAACGGTATCTCACGACGACGCAAGCTAATCACTTTCCGGTCGATGATCTGAATCGGCACTTCTTCGTACGTCGTATCCTCCTGAACCTGCACATCGCGAAACGATACTATCTTATCCTGCCCAGGTGGACATTTCCTAAGCATAGACACATGAAACACATCGTGCACATGAGAAAGTTCGGGCGGAAGATCAAGCCGATAAGCGACCACACCAACACGCTGAGTGATCTCGAACGGCCCAATGTACCTCGGCGCGAGTTTCCCACTCACTCCGAACCGCATAATTCCCTTACGAGGTGACACCCTCAAGAGAACAAAATCTCCAACCGCGAACTCTAAGGGTCTACGTCTCTTATCTGCGTAGCTCTTCTGCCGACTCTGAGCTGCTCTCAACCGATCCCGAATCACCGCGACTTTCTCGTTGCTGTCACGAATCTCATCTGGCCCAAGAATAACTCTATCTTCCGGCTCGGCCCAACACACAGGTGATCGACACGGCCGCCCATACAACGCCTCAAATGGTGCCATACCGATACTCGCCTGATAACTGTTGTTGTACGCGAACTCCGCCAAATGCAAACATTGCTTCCAATTCCCGCCGAAGTCCAACGCACAAGCACGCAACATATCCTCGAGAACCTGAATAACCCGCTCAGACTGCCCATCAGTCTGAGGATGAAACGCCGTACTGAAGTTCAAATCCGAACCCAAAGCCTCCTGAAAACTCCTCCAGTACTTAGCATTAAACCTGGTATCTCGATCAGAGGTGATGGACAAAGGAACTCCATGCAACCTCACAATGTTTTGCATATACAACTCCCCGAGAATCTTCCTAGTACACGTCGACCTAAACGGAATGAAATGCGCCGATTTCGTCAACCTGTCGACCACAACCCAAACTGCATCATGCCGCTGCTCCGTCCTCGGCAAACCTGTGAGGAAATCCATCGTCACATGCTCCCATTTCCAACCTGGAATAGGAAGCGGTTGAAGCTGACCTGCAGGCTTCTGATGCTCAGCTTTCACCTGGAGACACGTCGAACACTTGGCCACGTACTCGCGAACATCTTTCTTCATGCCTCTCCACCAATAGTGCCTCTTCAAATCACGATACATCTTGGTGCTCCCCGGATGAATAGCAAACTGAGACCTATGAGCTTCATCTAGAACGGCTTTCGTCACCTCGGCGATAACTGGAACTGCAAGACGCTCCCGGAAGTACAACGATCCATCTGCATGCACGCTCCATTCCTCGAACTGCTCCCCGTTCTGAATCCGCGACCAAATCCCCTGCAAATGTCGATCCTGCCACTGACCTTGCTTCACCATCCGAACAAGAGCTGGAGTCGCTTCCACGTGATACAACAAAACTCGATCACCGTCGTCATGATACTGTAGCCGATACTCACTCACTGTCGCATCCCTGCTCCAGTCCTCAAAAATCAAACAAGCGAGAATCCCTGAAGACTTTCTGCTAAGCGCGTCCGCTACCACATTAGCTTTCCCGGGATGATACTGCAACGCGAAATCATAATCCTCCATGTACTCCACCCATCTGCGTTGCCTCAGATTAAGATCCCTCTGAGTGAACAAATGCCTCAAACTCTTATGATCGGAGAAGACCTGAAACGATGCTCCATACAAGTAACATCTCCAAATCTTCAGCGCGTAGATCACCGCTGCAAGCTCTAAATCGTGAGTAGGATAATTTTGTTCGTGAGGTCGTAGCTGTCTCGATCCGTACGCAACCACACGTCCATGCTGCATCAACACGCATCCAAGTCCGTGCCCTGAAGCATCCGCATAAACCTCATACGGCTCGTCACTGCTAGGAATAACTAATACTGGAGCTGAAGTCAACCGGTTCTTCAATTCCTGAAAAGCAGACTTACAGTCTTCATCCCACTCAAACCTGACGTTTTTCCTGATCAACCTCGTCAACGGAGCTGCAATCTTCGAAAAGTCCTTTACAAATTTCCTGTAGTATCCAGCAAGACCTAAGAAGCTGCGAATCTCCGCTACATTCCTTGGTCGTTCCCACTCTAATATAGCTTCAATCTTGGACGGATCCACTGAAATACCATGTTTCGAAATGACATGACCCAGAAATTTGACCTCAGTCAACCAGAACTCACACTTTTCCCTCTTAGCATACAATTGGTGCTCCCGCAGAGTCTGAAGCACGACCCGAAGATGCTGCTCATGCTCCTCCCAAGTCTTAGAATACACAAGAATATCATCGATGAACACGATCACAAACTGATCCAGATATGGCCTAAATATCCTGTTCATCAAATCCATAAAAGCTGCTGGAGCATTCGTCAACCCGAAAGACATAACCAGAAACTCGAAGTGCCCATACCGAGTCCTAAAAGCTGTCTTGGGAATATCCTCTTCCTTGATTCTGAGCTGATGATAACTTGACCGCAAATCAATCTTCGAGAAGTATCGCGAACCTCCCAACTGATCAAATAGCTCATCAATCCTAGGCAAAGGATACTTGTTCTTCACCGTAACACGATTCAGCTGCCGATAATCCACACATAACCTGAGAGTCCCCTCGTGCTTCTTAGCGAACAAAACTGGTGCTCCCCACGGAGATGTGCTATTCCGAATATATCCTTTATCAGCAAGCTCCTGAAGTTGCTTCCTCAATTCCTTCATTTCTGCCGGCGCCATCCGATAAGGTGCCATAGAAATCGGTGATGTCTCTGGAAACAACTCGATACCAAACTCAATCTCCCGATGCGGTGGTAATCCTGATAACTCGTCGGGGAAGACATCCTCGAACTCACCAACCACCGGAATCGCTACACTACTACTGGAAACATAGGGCTCGCAATCTAGATTGGCAAGAAAAGCAAAACAATCTAGATTCCTTCGCCCTCCTAGACATGACTTCATGAGACGCTCACTCATTAGCCAATCACCACCACCCTGGTAAGTGATTACCGTTCCCCTATCAGACACTAGGGTCACTTTTCTAAGTTGGCAGTCCACAACTGCACTATACCTGGACAACCAGTCCATCCCTAAAATCACATCATAGGAACTCATGGGGAGTACAATCAAATCACTTTTCAAAATCTCATCCCCAATCTTTATTTTACAGGATTTACACATACAATTTACACACACCCGCCCCAAGGGAGAAGTTATAACTAGGGGTTCATTAAACTCTTCTACTTCTAATCCCAAGGCATGTACAAAAGAACTCGAAATGAGAGAATGAGAGGCACCGGTATCAAATAAAACGCGAGCTAGAGATCTAGAAACCAAAACCATACCATCGACAACTGCGTTACCAATCTGAGAATCTGACCCTCCAGATGCCATTGCATGAACCTGCACTGGCGCTTTCCTTTTTTCCTCTACCGACATTGCTGGGTCCTGCATTACTCGGCCGATGCTGCGGAGATGGAGATGACTGCACACTACCTATACTCGGAGCTCTATACTGAGGAACACTGCGCTGAAAATACTGCGGTTGCTGTCCCCGTGCCGGATATGAGAATTGCTGAGGAGAAAACTACGGATACTGCAACTGCGGGTACTGCGGAGGCGGAGGTAGGGTCTGAGGCTGAGGCTGAGACGAACGACTGGCATCCTCCCCGGTCTGCGATCCAAGACGAGCACTCCTGATCGGGCAATTCCTCTTGATGTGTCCGGGCTGCTGACAGAAATGACAATGAAAGCTGTAGGGGTTGCTGCGCCCGCTGCCAGACGAACTGCTATTGCCACTGGTCGCACCGCCTTGCTTGCCTTTCCCCGGAGCTGGACGACTACTGATGCTCTTCCTGCCACTCCTCTGCGGTCCTCCTGAAGCCTTGGCTCGGTCCTCACAATACTGCACGTAATCATTCTCCACGGAGATCGCCGACGACACAAGCTCTCCGAAACTCCTAAGCCGTAGAGCAACCAACTGCCGTCGAATAGGAGCCTTGAGTCCTTCCTGGAACTTGATGCATTTCTCGCGCTCCGATGCCACAGCTGATGGAGCAAACCTAGCCAACTCGCTAAACTTTGCCTCATACTCTCGAACTGACATATCACCCTGCTGCAATCTATAAAACTCAGCTGCTTTCTGATCTCTATATCCCTGCGGAAAATACCGATCATAGAACAGATCCTCGAACTTGTCCCAACCGATATCGCCACCGCGCTCCAGACGCTTAGTTTGTTTCAACCAGGTGTTAGCGCCACCCTCGAGCTTATACGCCGCAAACTCCACACGATACTCCTCAGGCACACCAAGGGTATCCAGATGCTTCAAGATCGAATCCAACCAATACTCTGCTAACTGCGGATCCCCATTGCCATCAAAAGTCGGAATAGACGCCCGCCGAAATTCCTTAAAGAAAGCATGCCGACTACCAACACTAGAGTCTTCCGGTCTAGTCCTGGCTGCCATCTGCCGGAAAGCCGCAATCATAGACCTCATCAGGCCCTCATCATTTCCGAACTCGGCGTCAGCTGTCGAACGACGTCTAGGTGCCATTCTCTCACTTCTGAAAACAAAATTTGGACTGTCAGAGGTATTTCATTGTCAAACCTATGTGTGCACAATTCCCAAGGTTCATAACCTTGAGCTCTGATACCATTCTGTCACGCCCCGGAGTACGGGAGGTGACGTGGCGGAATATTTAGATTAATTAAAAGAGAATTTAATTGAAATTAAGGGTTTAAAAATCCAATTAAGCAAGAAATAAAGAGATTTTTCCACCACATTTGATAAAGAATTTAAAATCATTAAACAAATAACAATAATTGAACAAAAACCGCGAATATGGGTTCCACAACCCACAACTTGTGCACACACATGAATCTGACAATATCACAAATACAATTACAGTCCAAGTACAAATAAAGTTAAGTCTTACATGCCTTGATTAATAAATACAGAATGTAAACAAATTCTCCTATTGCTCCTGAGTTCGGTCCGAAGAATCTTCTCCAAACCTAAATGGGAAACCACCTAGAAGGGGGGGAGATTTAAAACAGATAAAACGTGAGCGAAAGGCTCAGTAGGACTAAGTTTTATAAAATAATTTAATGCAAAGAGACATAGCATTATCAGGAGTTATGCAAGAAGAAACTTGAATAAATAAATAAATAAATAAATTGAGTAGAACCGTTCTGACACAGAACAGTCTACTCGTCAAATCAAAACACCAATTTACTTTTACCTAGGCAAACCATGATATCACCACCGTAGTGGCCCAGCTGGGTTTCGGGACTGTAACACCCGTATTTTTAACGGGCATGATTTTGTAAAATTTAATGAATAAAATGTGACTATTTAAAATTACTAAGTTGTTTACGATTATTAAAAAAAAAAAATACCACTTTAGTATTTTCTTACCAAGTCTTCCTAAGAAACATTCAAAATTTACCAACACTTCTACCAATCTTGTCTCCCTAAATTATTGCTCAATTATATAGCCTTCTTCTTATTTTGCTAAAGGTATCCGAAGGGGACATTGAATTATTTTCCCTCAATTCATAAAAGACATGGAGATATTTTCTCAACCACCTCTTTAATTATTTCCTTATCTTCTTCTATAATTCACTCCAATTGTCCCCTCAATTATGTTAGCATGATTTGCTAAAAATCTTCATGGGAGACAAGATGATATTTTCCTTTAAGACTCTTTTGTTTCTTCTTACAACTTTCCCCCGTAAACATCCCATTCCTCTTAAGCATTTTGATATCTTTTTATTTAACTATCACCACCTTCTTCTCTAGTTCTCATTCTCTCCCTTTCTCACTTCAAATTTCTAACTAAAGACATAGAGCACAAAGCTCTCTTTGTGGCCAAGACAATTATAATTCCCAACCATGATCGAGGCGGTTTTAGAGTTAATTCAAGCTTGATTGTTAACCCGAACTTTGGTGCTTTTCAAAGAAGTTTTGAGGTAGGTTTTCTTTAATCTAAACTTAGTTTTTAGTATGTATTTTCTCCATGTTTAATGCATAATTTTCGTGTTCAAAATTCATGCAAATTTCTAGTTAAGTTAACATGCATCCTTAAACATTTATGAACAAAAACTTGAGTCTTGAGTTACAACCCACAACCAACTTTTATTTTGGTTTGATGACAATGTTAGAAACATGTTAGGAATGTTTAAAACCGGTTTCCATAACTTTAAGATTGATGTTCTAATGTTTTGAGCTTAAAGAGCAAATTTAAGCATGTTTTCATCATTATTTACAAGAAAGGCTAGAGATATAATTTGATAATGATTTTGGTATAAAACTCATGAGAATATGTTTATTCTGATTATATAATGCATGTTGCATATTTTGGAATGGTTTTGAGATTTTAAACAAGGATAATATGCTTTAAGTTAAAGAAAAATTTGACATCCCATAAACTTTATAATACCTCTATGGGCAGTGGCTATTTCTTAAAATTCTGGAGTTAAATGAAAATGAATTTTGTAAATTGGTTTGCATATTTAAAAAGTAGACATCCTAAGCTTTCCAATGAGCTATCATGACCCTAAATCGGAGTTGTATTTTAATTTCTATGAATTTTTCAATTTTCGAATTAGAAACTAGTAAACCTGCCAGTGGTAATAAACCACCCGTCTATCTTAAGTAAACCACCTGTTAACCCGTGTGTTAATTGTAGATAGTGAACCCGCCTTTTTACAAAAGTATACCACCAAGTTGCCATGGTATACTAGCTGTTAACTTGAACCAAAAACCCAATTTTGCTCACCTTCTAGTCTCTTAATGTCTTACAACCTTTCCAATACTACCCTAAATGATTTATGAATTCTTATTAGAGACTAAAACATAAAAATTGCTTGTATGTATTTTATATTGCGTTTAAGATAAAAATTGTTTACTTGGTATTTAAAGAACAATTGCATAAAAATACTTTAATGGCACTAGTAGACGGGTTTACACATAATTCACTTATGAATGTGATTATACGTTGTGCTTTAGTTTTAATTGTCCTTATGCATGCCTTAGGGTCAAGGATGTGTGGAGCTAACGTTGATTAATTCTGAGAATAAAAGTTTGTTGTTAAGCTTTGAAGGTAGGGATTCTATTACTCATCTTTTGTGAGGTTTTGGTAACTTAAATTTGATTGTTTTATATTGTAAAATATGTATATTGTATAGCGATAAATATAATGATTTGACATATGTTATAAATTGAGAAGCATGGTTAGGAAATTGACTCTATAAATATAAATTGAATACAAAGGAATAGTGAGATGTAAAAAGGGCGACGGTTACGTCCTTGGGCACGAATACCCTAAAAGGAAAAATAGGGGGAAGGTGATGACGCTTCCTTGGGTTGAAAGTCCCAGAACACACTGTACAGGAATCGATTTGGTGAGGACTCGGGGCTTGATGTCCCCTCACCGGAACACCCTTGAAATGTTTATAGGGTGATAAAGTACGCCCATTTGGGTTTCGATGAGTTGAGTGATACTCAATTTAACATGGATACCTAGGAACAATGATGATTGGTAATATTTGTATAAATGTGTAATTATGACACTTGGTAATGATTAACTACGGTATCCATAAGATGTGATCATAATAAACCTCATAATCTGGAATATGATGTAACCTACTAACCATGCAGTTTTTAATGTGGTAATGGATAAACCATAAGGTGAGTCATGATTTCCCTACTGGGCATGTCGATGCTCATCCCTATCATATCTTCATATCTCAGGTGGAACTCAGTGCAACATATTTGAAGAGGAATAAGCGAAAACAATCTTGCTGTTTTCGTGTTAGAAGACCCTGTTTAATTACAACTTATCTACAACATGTAAGAGTTGTATTATTTTTTTTTATGGCTGTGTTAAGTTATTTGGGAATTGTACTATGGTGATGATGACTGTAATTATATATATTTGGTGCTACACTAAAAACTGTGGTTTGTATTTAAAACGTTTATTTTTATTTTTCTTGTTGTTTAAAGACCCATGGGCATTGTTTAATTGATTTAAATAATATAAAATTTAAAATTATTTTTATTTATTTAAAACTGTTAACCCCCACATAGGGGTGTTACAGGGACCTGCCCCCAAGGTCGATCACGACCCGATCTCTGATATGGCATCATGCCCATGTGTTTATTATCATTATCATTCAAAACTCAATTACCGAGTGTTGTCAATTACATTCATTATGAAATTCATTTCATGTCACGGTATATAAAAATATAACCGATAAAATCATTTTCAAGCAACCGTTGAAAACATTTTGATAGAAATCATTTTCAAAGCCAAATCATTTCAAAACCAGGCTACCAAAGAAATAGGATAGAAGTCCTACCTCAGTACTCGTGCCGGTACCCCACACCGTAATCCCGGTCCGCTATACGTTAGCTCCACGGAACCACGAACGATCCTAGATACAAACTAAGTCAATCAATATCTAGTTCGAGACATTCTATGTTACCAAATCATTTCATGATGTCCTAGTGTGCCATTTGTATCATTAAAATCATCCTATAAGGTTGGGATTTAAATTAGGGTTCAAAACAGTGAAATCGGGTAAAAATCACAAAATTTTCCATGCCTCGGTCGGCCTGCCGGACGCCCTGCTTCGGCCTGCCGAACTGTACAGTTCGGCCTGCCGGAAGCAAAGTTCGGCCTGCCGAACATGTCCCCAGATTCGGCCTGCCGGTCGGAAGAACACCGGCCTGCCGATCATCACTTCGGCCTGCCGAACATGAACTTCGGCCTGCCGAACTGGGAAAATCCATAAATCCCAGCCACGGGTTTCTCGATCCCCAAAATCCAAATCTTGTTTCTAACCTGTTTTTCTCAAATCCCAGGCATGAAAAACAACTATAGTTGATAGAAAAACATTCTAAAACATGTTTGGAATCATTTAAACAACATTTGAACTCAAAATCTTCAAAAATCCGAAAATGAGAAAAAGAGGAGAAAAATGAAAATCTTGAATCCAATCCGTTTTTCTTCAATCTAGGTTTAGATTCTAGTTGTTCTAAGCTCATTTAACACAAATCCACGGTTTTCTAAGCTTAAACAAACTTAGATTTCAAAAACACACAAAATCGAAAATTTTGAAAAAGTTTAGAAATTTTGAATCTAACCTCGAATCGAAGCTTCAATCCGCGTTCTCGGTTGCCGAATCACGTCCCCGAGCTTCCTCCTTGCTATCCCGAAGCTTGGATTCAAAATGGAGTTCAAAAAATTTGAGAGAGAGATTGAGAGAAAGGGGCTGCCGAGAGAGTCCAGAGAAGAGAGAGAGAGTTGAACGTGAGAGTGAGGAGAGAGAGAGAGAAGAGAGAAATAAATAGAGAAAATCGGTGGGTGGTTTTACTGTGCGAAAACCATGTGCCGCCCACAGTTTTTGCAAAATGGAGTATTTTTAACATTTTACAAATTGTTGTGTTTTAAAACTCAAAACATCATTTTAAATCAATAAGAAATCTTTTGAACACATCAATTTTAACAAAACAACCAAAAACTAAAAATCCAACCAAATAATCTAATTAAAGTTAAAACTTTAATTATGGCACACTAATTCATCATTTACATTATATTAATATTAAATAAATTTCGGGACGTTACAACATATATATGCCAGAGTAATTTAAACTATATGATGACAATAGTGTTGGGCTAATTGCGTAATCGGCTGCCAAGAAGCTAGTGATTAGTAAATTTCGTTCACTTTATGGGATTTTTTTTTTGTTTTTTTGGGGGGCGGGGGGGGGGTGGGGAATTTAAAAATATAACTTCTGTATTACTATTTTTCAATTTTATTACTTGTGAAAAATTTGAAAAATTCACTTTTAGAAAATACAAGGACATAATTGACCCCAAGTTTATCAATGATGAACTTGAGTTCATCATTGATAGACTCAAATTCATCGTTGATAAAAGTAAGCTAAATATAATTTATAAATGATAAACTCCAGTTATTAATCTTAAAAAACCCTAGTTTATTAATGATATATTAAACTTAATCATTGATAAGCTTCCATAACATATTAAACAAAAAACAAAATCATATATAGTTTATGAATGATAAACCACAAGTGATATATTATAGCATAAAAAACACAAATAATTTAAAAATCCTTGTAAACAACACAAATAACCCTTCCTCTCCCTCTGCCTCCTTTCTCTTTGCCATCATATCTCTAGAGCGATTTTTCTCCATAGACGGCGACGGTCGTCTCTCCATTGACGGCAACAAGCATCGCTCCACTTTTCCATCACAATCTTTCCTCATGCTCTTCTCGACGAGAAGGGTTGTGAGCTTGTCGTCATTTAATTGAAGATTGGCTTGGCAAGCTCGATCAATAAAAGCTTGGTCCCTCCCCTAGACGGAAGCTTGTAAGCATGGTCAAATCTCGCTTGCGCGGGGGCCACAATGGCCAGATTTTGCAGGTGGTGGAGATTTGTGAAGATTTCTTGTCCTCCTCATTGCATACTCTTCAATGCATGAGATCTCATCATTGTTGGTGTCGATGACTCGCGACGTTGCCCCTCACAATGTGCAACGACGAGATCCATAATTTCTACTTAATGTAAGGTTGAAGTGGTAAAAATTAAAAGACTTTAAAAAGTGGTAAAAAGTACTAGTAATACTAAAGAAATGATATACTACCTAATTAATTTCGTGTTTTAACTAAGGGTGGGTCTACATGGTTTGGGCCTAAAAGAAGTGTCCGAGCCCATCCACTTAGTGCACCTATAAACTTGTAAAGAACTCTTCAAAATAAGGACCTAAATGCATAGTATTTGAGGTGGATTGTCGAGTTTAAACTTAAATGGTATTTAAGTAATTTGATTGCATCTTTCCTATTGGTCGCAACTTTTGAGAAGATTAATTGCATCTGTTATACGCTAGAAAGAAGAAGAAGAAGAAAAAAACATAAGATTGAACTTATGCACTTACTATTATTATTGATATGACACCAATTAATTAGTTACATATGTATGCTTACATGTACAAACACATGTATTGTGGGGCTCAACCTATTTGACATCCCTCTCTACTAACGTTCTCACTTCTCCACACAAGCAAAAGGTGTCGACACTGTATTACAAGGCAGCCTGCTGGCCTTCTCCCCATGATCTTATGAGCACTCTTATTTAGACTAAAACTCGCTGTTTTATTGTTTTATAAGTATTGAGATTCTAATCTCGTGAGCATAAAAATTATTTTTTATAATTCATTTCCAAGATTTTACATGCCAATTGCCTTCTTAGCCGACGTGCTCAGCTGATTGCTGATTGCCACAACTGGTGGTCTGCAAGATCCCTCTTCTCGCGACGCCTCTGCTTGGCTTTTCGCTTGTTGCGTCCTTTTGTTGTCTTTTTCATATTACTACTATTTTCCTTATTTGGAAAAATAACGGTTTTTGGGTTTTGTCTAAATACCATTTTGCTTTTGTCAGTATAAAAATACCTAGACATCTGTGTTTATAATCGCATTCAAAATATCCCATAAATTAAGGATCAGGTGGTCTTGCTATACAATTAAAGACCGATACAAATCACATTCATGTATAATAGTTTTCTTTTGCTAGTTTTGCCCCGTCATGAACTTTAACAAATGAAAGACAATTCTCAAAATTTAAAGTTTAGGATTAAGTTGTGAAAGCCCGAACAGTTTAAGGAGTAAAGTACAAAAAAAAAACCCTTAACATATAAAACAAACATGTCTTTTTTGAATCAGACAGTTGATTTAATTTCCATGATACAAATTACGTGATCATCTTATAAAAGACTTATACACCTAGAGGACTTAGAAAAGGTCAAAAAAATGGATCACTTATGGATCATTGCAAATGGAACGTTCAATTGTGATGAATAATAATATCTATTGATTTATATATATATATATATATATATATATATTGGACCAGTATGGTTTTCATATTTATAGAGGGACAATACTAATTATTGATGACGTGGAGTTTTGTTAAATTGAATCTTCATGCAAATATTTTTCCAGTCTAGAGAGACACTTATTAAATCCAACGTTCTCTCACTAATATTTATATGAGAGAGAGAGAGAGAGAGAGATGACGCTCAAGCTAATTTCCCAATTAATTTATGTCAGAATCTTGGCTAATTTCCCAATTAATTTATGTCAGAATCTTGGTAGAGTACGGAAACGATGGGATATAAACATTAATGTTTTGATGATTTCCTTCTAATGCTAAGGTATATATATATGGACAATTTTATTCGCTATCATATGCAAAGATAGATTCACCATTAATATGCCAGAATCTCAACTAAGATAAAGGCATAGAGATCATATAATATATATCCTTAAAGGACAATTCGTGACCATCAATATTTAATTATCGGTTCAGTTAGTAGCTTGTCATGAAAAAGAAACTTCATCAAATGCATTTCACGAGTTAAATTAATAAGACAAGACACTCACATACATGGGGCTTTTCTATGATCCCTCCGACATGACCATCCCTTAAATGAACAGGCTATTTGAGAGTATTAGTTAGAACCAATTGGTTAAAAATATTGTAGCATATGAGAGTTTTATATTATAGTAACTTTTTTATTTTTTTACCGTAGCTATTAAAAGCTTTACACTATTTGTTGATTATAACCAATTGGTTCTAATAGAGAGTCAAACACTCTATTAATACATAAAAGAAAAGTCATAACATGATGATTATTGATCATAAAATTGACATTCAAATTGTGTAACATAATTTTTTGATAATTGAATTTTTTATTGTTACTCCAATACTAAATTAATAGACATTGAAGATGCATAACATATAACTTGAGATAAGTTTTAAATTTATTGAAATTACATCAAGCCAACACATTATATTATGTTAGGTCAAGTGAACACATTGATCTGTTATCATATTACGTTTTTCACTTTTATATATTCCGTCGAAGGGGCCCAAGGGACTATATAAATCCTATATATATATATATATATATATTCGTGTGTGTGTATATATAGCAATTGACAGAAACAAAACTGTTAAAATCTGATCTCTAGAAGATGCCAACAGAATCAGGAAGATCATGAACAATCTCAAAAATATGTACGATATTATGAGAATATTTGAGTTGTGCGTGTACTTACACGAAGAGAGCGCGCACGAAAGTGATCAAATTACTGTTACGCGTGTCCGGATAAAACGATAAATGGATAACATATATTGATGTCGATTTTGTTCGATTATGTTCAGAATGAAATATATACAATATATTCATTAACACAAGCAAAACAAGCTATATTTTGAGGCCTTTTTTCCCGTGTGCAAGTGTCAACTTTATTATTATTATTTTTTTTTTTTGAGATTTTGGTTTTTGGATAGAGAGGTCGCAAATATTCTCTGTCTGTCTCGCAAGTATCTACAAAAGCAAAAAAAATAAATAAATAAAGGGAAAGAGTATAATATATATGGTTCCTCATTGCCCTTTAATATATGTGAGTCCCCTCTTTCTCTTTGATATTGATCATCACTTTGTTATTTTCATTCTCTCTCTCTCTCTCTCTCTCTCTCTCTCTCTTTGCCTTGAAAGAAAAATAAGGAATAATAATAAGATCTAGAGAGAGGCCAATTTGTACAGGTCTGTACCTCACCAAACCAAAGTTGTATATATATATATATATGTATATGTATATGTATATCAATTAGACTAAAATTGTGATGCCAGGATCCGTCATCGCATTTTCTCCTTTATCTGATAATAAATCTGTCTCTTGCCGATAAAGTTGACATTCTTTCCCCACCCCTCCACTATACTTGCACCCCTCTTTCTCTTTCACTTTCTCTTTCTCTCTCTAAAAGTTGGGTGACCACCCTTATCCTTCTCTCTCTCTCTCGCCCTCTCACAGCTGATGTATATATTCTCTTTCTATAGCGCCAGTCCCATCCATTCTTGTGCCTTTGTATATGTGTGAAGGTTTTTGTCATTCATATACCATGACAAATGACGTTTGGAGTTTCTAAAGAACAATTACATCTAATTTATTTATGATTTCAGATATAAACCATATGGTATATATTAAATTAGCAAACTATACATTATCTATTACCGTTTAGTGATTGGTCGGTATATAAAGTGATCATAGAAAAATGCTTTGTGTCACGTGATGCGTTATCTGATAGAGTAGAATTATGGGACCCACAGGTAATACGGTTCGCTATTTGTGTCCTACCTCCTCTCTGGGATAGGGAGTCGTGGTGCATCTTATTAGATTTGACTTTCGTGTTATCTTATTTTTGTTTCATTTTTTATATTTCTAATAATAAATATCACCTTAATTAAAATACCACACTGTATATCAATTAAAATATTTTATAAATTGTCATGGCATAGGATTATCGGGGACACGAAAATAAACGTGAAAAAGAGACATGCAAGCTGAATCTTAAGGTAGTGATATGAATTAGAGGAAAACAACTTTTAGAGTCGAAATTCAAATATATCACTTTTATAAATACAAAAATCAAGCCTACTTTTCACATCAAAATGGCAAAGATAGATAACCTGACATCCTAGTTTACACCATAATATTGTTCCAAACTCACGTGACATTGTGATTTGTCTATAAGTATTAAGGTTGGTGTGTTGTTCATGTCACTCAAAATTACAATTTACTTGTATATTTGACTTAATTAAGTACACAAACACATGACATATAGTCATGACTAATACATATAGGCATGGCCATGGGTACGACGTCGTTGCATGTAACACATTATTCAAATATGATGTACATACATATAAATATATACACATGAACATACATATATAATAGCACCTATTATATATATATATATATAGCTGAGGACAAAAGAGAAAATCCATAATATGCATGATTCGATGCCTATATAAGTACGAGAGAGCCATGTTGCGTACGGTCGATGAAAGTTACCCCATTTTATAAAACTGACCCTTAGAGTCCAATTGAACCGGTTATGGGCAATCTTGTAACCTTAAAAAAAAATGGTCATTGACCCTTTTCTTATGTCTTGGGTATATATCGTGGCCATACCTGATCAAAACCTGAAAATCACATACATGAAAAAAAAAAAAAGAGAGAGAGAGACTATATATGCATATCTCTACAATATATACGTATACGACTTTATTTCGACGTTACAATCAAGATGCACGACCAAGATTCGAATAATAGGTAATAGTGAAAAGTCCAAATAAAGAACAAAAGAAAGTGAAGTGGCTTTGATTTTGATGGGATTTTCCAGAATGACTCAAGATATCTCGAGCTTTCGAGAATATTATTTGTGGAACAAAATATATATATATATACACACACACACACTATACAAATTATACATTTTTTTGTCGTATGCGTTTATACACTTGTATATATAAAGGGCTAGAAGATTTGACTATCATCATACATAGACATTAATTTAAATCAAAATCATTGACTATTGTACAAAGACTTGTATGATATATTTATATTTTAATTTTGACGTACAAGGTTATGGAAGAAAATGAGATAATTACGTTACTACTAATATTGGTAATAATTTATTTCATATGGAAAAAGTATAAAAAGAGAAAGTAATCTACGCAAAGAGGATCATGTTGGGGACCTCACGGCATCTTTTTTCTCTTTCTTGTTACGGCCACATTTTTTTTTTTTTTTGGGGTCATACGGGACTTGGTCTTGAAAGTGAAATGCATGGGTCTTAGCTCATACAAGTATTTACTTGGGGAATATATTAATAAAAAAGAACCAATAAAAAATTATTTCTCTTTGTAGAAAAAGAAAAAGTACTTTTAGGCATGTTAAAGCAAAATTTTCTGGAAGAAGTAATAATTTCTATATGATAATTTCTATATATTTACTTACGTTTATTTTATTTTATTTTATTTTATTTTTGTGGCTATGCAATATTGGAAGGTGAATATATACTACACACAAATCTGCATCAAATGAGTTTTCTTGATAAGTTGATGCCACGCGTTCTTTATTTATAGCTTACTTGAGCAAAATTGGACTGTAGTTTCTCTTTCACGTGTCTTTCTGTTTCCCTTTTGTGAATTGGGAATGCGAATCTAAGCTTGCAAAAAAGAAGGTCCCAATTGGATAAATCCAACTAGTTTCTCCAACTCAGCAGATTCTGCAGAATAGATTTATACGACAGTAGCATTATCTTTTCATCTCAATATGGAAATTTGGGTTAACAAAAACCACCATTTATAGTCTTTTTTTTTAATGAACATAAAATTTTTATAATTACATATAAAATATATGATCCAATTCAATAAGTTATATAGTTTCGTACAATAGAAAAACCCAAAAATTATAAGCCAGCTGCTTTGGAAAAGATTGACAAAAAGAAAAAAGTATAAATGCACACATATACAAATACTATAAATGCACATTTGGTTTTATATATACATATATATATATAGAGGTTAATAATAGTACTAATATTGTGAAGCCGTACGAAGGACAAGGACGCGTCTCTATTAACTTCCGTATGTAAAGAATCGTGGTCGTGTTGTGGCCCAAACCTTTAATTTTCCTTTTAGAAGTTGTGCACAAGGATAGATCGTTATCAAATAATGATATCAACGTGTGATTTGGAAGCATTTACACGTACAGAAATATCTAGTTGGAACATTCTCATCTTTACCTTCATTAGCAATCTTTTTCCCATTTTTCTCTCTTAGGCGAAATCCCAATCCCACCCACTAACTAATAGTACTTGTCCTTTTAAACCTTCCCACCCACCCCCCCGTTACAAAACCCTATATAAGCACTTCCATGGTCGCCTAGTTTCTCCACACCAAAAACCTCAACCAACAAATATTTCTCTACATTTCTACTTTCTTAGCAACCAAACAAACTCACACACATATTCCACTTCTCTCTTCCATTTCAAGTACACTCAAAAAGTCCTAAAGTTACCATTTTCATCGGTCTGTCTCTGAAAGTTTCGTCGCTAAAGACCTTGTACAGCTCGAAAACCATACGTGGTCGAAGACATTTTTGCTTGTGAAGATGGACAGAGTGACAAGGATGGTGTCTGAGAAGCCCGTGGTGATCTTCAGCAGGAGCTCTTGCTGCATGTGCCACACCATAAAAACCCTATTCTGTGACTTTGGGGTGAACCCTGCAGTGTATGAGCTGGATGAGGTCCCTAGAGGCAAGGAGATCGAGCAGGCCCTCTCGATGCTCGGCTGCAGCCCGACTGTGCCGGCAGTGTTCATAGGTGGCGAGCTGGTTGGTGGAGCCAATGAGGTCATGAGCCTTCATCTTAAGAGGTCCTTGATCCCAATGCTTAAACGCGTTGGAGCTTTATGGGTTTGAGAAATCACCAGCTTATTATGATTATGAGTGATGTTATATTATATTACTACCATAGAGTACGCTAATAAGAAAATGTAACTCCTTTTTTAGTACTTTTGTAAGGTTAGAGTGAGAGATATATCGGATAAAATAGCCTATAGAGCTTGTTAAAGTTTTTAATAAGCAGGCTTATTATAATTAGTTGTTTGGGATATGAATGCTACTATATATGTAGCTTCCAGCTTTTTTGTAACTTAATTATGTACTTTTTTGGTCTTTTTGGTGTAATAAATCTAAGTTACTAAATAACTACTAGCGTTTTTCTAACTTAATTATGTATTGTTTTGGTCTTTTTAGTATAATAAATCTAAGTTGCATTTTCTACTAATTAAACTTTTTTCTATACTTACATTTACAGCCTCATGATGAGTTTGTGATCGCCAACAAATAGAACTTAATCCACATTAATGAATCATAATGCGGCGTGGGAGTAATGCTATTTGGCCACAAAACAAAATGATGAATATAACTAAATGCATGTATTTCCAAAAAAAAAATAACATAATTAATGCATGCATTACCAAAGGGAAAAAAAGAATAAATTGGATGCATGCATGCACCATTTTAGGACTGCATATTCATGGGGCTTTGTTGCCATGGGCCCTCACCTCGCCACAAAGTGGGCTCGGCTACTTCATTTTTGGGCTAAGATCCATCTTTATATGTGGAGATTTTGAGTCTCCCTTCTTCTCCGGGACCCAAACAAGGAAGAGAAAATTACATATTATGTTACACTTTTAAAAGCTATGTTCATTCATACCATACTTAAAAAAAGTTATGTCACACTATCATTTATATTCTATGTTAGGTTGTATCATAAATAAATATATATGACATTTATAAAAGTGAGTATTAAAAAATTACATTTATGAAAATTCCCTAACATTAAAAACCTCTATGAAAAGGACATGTTATATGAGTTAATAAGACAAATGACCCAATTATGTTTATTAAATTAAAATATGACTTTAGTTTATAAATATTCTACATATGTCTTAAAATTATATCATTAAAATAATTACTAGGTAATTATATAATACAAAATATAATATCATTAAAATAAGGTCTGGTTTCAATGATCACGTCTCCAATAGTTATTGTTGTATTAGCCGTTTGGTATAGATCTAACTTCGTAATGAAATAAATAGTCGATTAAAAATATTCTGACAATTAATAGGTGGTTAATTTAAGAATCTTCTTAAAGTATTATTTAGGTAGATAACTTGTTTGGCACATGTTGACATGACTTGTTATTTAAAAAATAGTAAAATATAGATTAAAGATTTTTTTTCTTTTGTTAATCCATGATCACTTTTTCACTTTTGAGGAAAAAAACCAAATTAAAAAAAGAAAAAAGAAAAAAAAGAGCAGATGTATTCAACAACAACTTCCTCACTCATGAAGAGAGAGCATTTGAAATTGATATACCCTTTGAAACCTTTATTAGTAGCGGCTAACTCCTTGACGACTATCGATTGTTTTTTTTTTTTTTCATCTTTTTTTCTTTTTTCTTTTTTAAATGGTTTTGATTAAATCACACTTTTTATCGCTGCACTATAATCGTATTTCAAAAATGGAAAAGACAACATTACTTTGTTAATAAACGAAAACAGAAGGAAAAGAGTTAAACCATTTTTCTGAAAAAAGCTTTAACTTCCTTAAAGAAATTTGGAATTAGAGTTCCTTGTAAAAGTGTTAATTCTGGACTATTTCTTAATTTTAACATTTTGAAGAATGATAGCGTTTGAAGTTAAATAATGTAAGATATTTTGGTGTAACCAAATGGTAATAATATTATAGATCCCTTTATTGATGATTTGTTATCGCAAAAGTGCTAGAAGAATTTGTGGCTTATTGCTCATATGCTAAAAATTATTAGAGGATGATACACAATATTTTAAATTAAAATATGGGCAGAAGGAAAAGAAAAAAATGATATAAAAAATTTAGGGCTAATAAATATGAAATAGTTGAATAAGATGTGAGTGCATTTTTAATGAGTCTTGTAGTAATTTTATTAAAAGATAAAATTATCAGCAAAATTTGAGAGAATAAAACAAATTTCAATTAAAGTTTAAGATTAACAGGATAATTAACTTGCTATAGCAGAATGTATCAACAACACCTTATCAAATTAATAAAAAGATAATATAATTATTATTATAATTAGATCTGTAACTATTGGTGGAGACATAACCATTGAAAACTCCCATTAAAATAAGGCCGTTTGGTATTATCTTCAAAATATGTGAAAATATTTTTGTTTTAAAAAATTAAAATTTTTTGGGAATTGTGCTGAGAGTGTTTTTAAATTTTTTTTCTCGAGAATTGTGTGAAAATATTTCCAAAAATTTTGAGAACAAAAACAAATGGGACCAATTGTAATTAAAGGAATTTTTAAGATATTTTGAATATTTATGTTGAATTTCAATTTTGTAACAATAATTTGATCATGTATTGTAATTTATTCCACATTATATTAACCAAAGAGTAAATTGCATTGTTGCACCATATATTATTCATTTTTTGTGTAAGCACATGATCTTTTAGTCTTAGTAAAATGTGCCATCAAATTTTGAAATTATCGGTAATTGAGGTCCGATAGCTAATAAGCGTTAAAAAGCATAAATAATTTTAGTCATGAAATTCACACGTGAGTTTTCTTAAAGGTAGATCTCGCCATCTTAAGAAAAAAAAATTTGAAGCTTAACACGTAAAAAAGAACACTTCACAAAAATTAAAAGTAACAATTAGGCCTCAATTGACAATTATTTCAAAGTTCAAAGTGTATTATTCTAAGATTGAAAATTTAAGTGGCATTATATGAAAAGTAAATAATTCATAGTGCAATAATGCAATTTACTCTTAACCAAAACGAAAGACCATTGCTCCCAAAATTAGAGACAGTAGAACTTGTTATTGATTCTCATTTTTATGAAAAAATAATTGCCCATTTATGGAGAAACTTTTTTTTGGTTTTGGTATCAAACTAACTAGAATTTAGGATTCTTTGTATAAAGATGCTTTTTTTAATTATGGTTGTCATTATTTATTTTCACTAAACAACATTAGATAAAGTAGGCACTTTAATTACTCAGAGAGTTTGAAAACTAAGTTAGAACTAAAATACTTTAGCATGTGAGTGCTTTACACTTGTACCAGTTGAAATTTAGTTATTAAACACACTTTTAGAAATAAACGACATTAAAATAAAATGGTTACTTTAAATACTTTTAAAATTTGATAAAGTGGTTAGTTTAATTACTTAGAAGCTAGAAAAAACCACATTAAAATAAGGTCGTAACTTTAATTACGTTTAGAATTGAGAAGAAACGACATTAGAATAAAGTGGTTACTTTAACGACATTAGATTAAAGTGTTTACTTCTATTGCTCACTAAAAACGAGAAAAGTACATAAGAATTTAGTTATTTTCATTTATTATTAGAATTAAGTAATGATATTGATAAAGAAAAAAGACCTTTGATTATCGTTTAGCTCAACATGCAGACGTCTCCTAATTGAGTCGGCATCATTCACTACTCATTTACAAACTTTGTGTTTGAAAAGGTGATAGAAATTATTGATTAGAGCTATTTTTACTGTAATATATAAGAGCTTTATATTGTAGTAATTTATTATTATAACATGTGAGAATTTTATACTATTTATAACTCAAAAAGTGATAAAAACCACTTCATCGAATGAGTTGGTTAAAAGTGTACTTTACACTTGCCATTATTATAGCGATATATATAGGTTCTTAATTACCAAAATTCCACCAAATTTAATAAAGAAAATTTAAAACACTCGTTGAATTATAGTCCAACCATAAAATTAGACCCGATTTAATTTATAAAAAAAATAAAGGTTTTGTTTATTTTTGTTCTTAAAATTTTTAAAAATATTTTTATATATTTTTTAAATCAAAAATTTAAAAACACTTTTATTATAATTTTTTAAAAAATTTTTTTTAAAACAAAAACATTTTTACTTATTTTAAAAACAATAACAAACAACCTTAAGTTAAAAAAAAGTGTAATTTTGCATTAAAACATATTAAAATGGAGTACCGCAGGTAGGTCCCACTCCCCTTCCATAACCGGGTGCACCCAGGTCAGCCACACGGGAATGTCTTTGTTCCATTCATGGACTGACACGTGGTGGATACAGACAGAGGAAGAGCGAGGGACAGGTTCTGATCCCCTGCACGAGCTTTCCAACCCAATTCCGAAGGACTCACCCTGACATTTGGGCCCACTTTTGCCGCGAGAAATAAATGCTCTTCCTTCGACCAACTTAACTCAAAAAATAAATAAATAAATAAATAACTCTCTCTCTACTCTCTCTCTCTAAGGCCCTATTATTTTTTTGTCTGGACGTTCTGATACGGTGACTTCAATCAATCTCCATCCGGGGGAGTGGGTGGCATCTTAACCTTACACCCTCTCGGCGCAATGTAGACTCAACCAGCAAATCTTCCCAAAATCCGAAGCCGAAATCACGTCACGGAACAACCAGACGAAAGATAAGGTTTGCTAACTTGCGCACCTCGTCTTTTCTCTCTCTCTCTACTTGCTCACTGCTCTTGTGAACAGCTCAGTTCTGTTCAGACAAAGAAAACCAAGAGAGAGAAACAAAGATGATTTTCTCGACCAGTCTCTCTCATTTTCCTTGACTTTCTCAGGAACCAAACAAGGACCAAAAGGTGATTGCTTCTACTCACTGAGCCAGTCCTCCGTGTTTTTCCTTTCCTTTTGTGGTTTTACATTGTTTTCATGTGGTTCTGGATTTCCGTTCTCCATTTTCTTTTCTTCTTTCTAGAGCTTTTTCTGACGATAATGCAGCTTTCGTTTCCGATAATTTATAGGTTTTCCGTTTCTGTTGTTGCGAAGCTCTTGGTTTTTATGGTTGTTTGTGTTTGAAAGAGAGATTTTTTCTCTCTCAGTTTCGTGGAAAATGTTCGGCTTTTCTCGTCGACGCATGAAGCTTGGACGGTAAAGTCTTTTTTCTTTTTGTTGATTTTTTTTTAATTGGAAATTTATGTGAAGTTATAGGAAGATGTTCAGTCATCGGAGGGTGCTGAAGAACTGCTAAGAACTCTAGGCGATACTTTTTAGAATTTGAAAAATGAAGTTTCTGATGAAAATAATCAAATTTTGGTCACCTTCTGTTTCTATTAAGAGTTACAGTAATAAATTTGTTGGATTCAGATTGAAGGTCCAACTCAATGAATCTGCTCATGGAACTCCCGTTAGACAACCTAAACGAACAGGAAACTCCAATGTAAGTAGATGTTTTTGTTTTTTTTTTTTTTGTTTTTTGTTTTTCAACTCAATGGGATCATTGTGCTAAGCTTATTTTAGCTCTGCAGAGTGAATGTGATGGCCCAGTTAGTAGTAAATCCAATGACGTTGATGTTAAGTGTTCGTCCGCTGCCCCGGAGAATGGTAGTTCTGCAATGGGGAGCTCCGAAAATTGGATGATGTTGTCCATTTCTGGGGAGAAACCCACACCACGCTTAAATGTAGGATATAGTTGGTGTTGTTTTCTTTTCTTTTTTCTTTGATTGCTTTGTTTGTCATTTGGAGTATTTGAGTTTGCTTAAATTCTGTGTATTGCATTTTGGCGGAACTCGTAGCACGCAGCAGCTGTGATTGGGAACAAGATGATAGTGGTGGGTGGTGAATCCGGAAGCGGGTTGCTTGATGATGTGCGGGTAGGATAATGTTTCTTTGTTCTTGAATGGTGTTAAAGGTGGCATGAGTAGGGATTCAGGTTCAAGACAAAGTAGTCGCAATTAGTGTTCGTATAAGTATTTAAGAAATCCCTTTATGTTCAATGATATCACAAACTGTTCATTTCAACAATAATTTTTTTGATAAATTATATGGACAAATAGTTTTCATTTCCTTTTCCAGGTACTTAATTTTGACAGGTTTACCTGGACCACAGCTTCTTCAAAGCTTTATTTGTCTCCAAGCAGTCTGCCATTAAAGATTCCTGCATGCAAGGGCCATTGTCTGGTATAACTGCATACTCTTTAATTACCTTGTATGATTATAAAGCCATGTTTTTCTATTCTATGCTTGGATGTAGTTGAAATTCATGTATTGCTTTATGTTGTTTCTTCTGAACCAAGCATAGCTGTTAATCCATGTTATGTGCAGCAGCCTTTTGACTGCTGTGTGATTACCTCATCAATAAATTATTACTAAAAATTATGAACTGAAAACTCTCTTGTATCCAGGTTTCATGGGGGAAAAAGGCACTTCTTGTGGGGGGAAAAACTGAACCATGGGGTGACAAAGTCTCAGGTTAAATATTCTAGTCTTGTAATTTCATATAATTACAATTTGCTATTACACGTGATTGAAGTATTCATTACTTTTTGTTTCCTCAGTGTGGGCATTTGACACAGAGACAGAGTGCTGGTCACTTATGGAAGCAAAAGGAGACATACCAGTAAGTACTTTGGCTTCAAAATGATGCACTTACATCTTTACTAAACTTTCACAGGCGTCTGATGTAGGATTAAGATGACAGATAGAATTAAAGAGAGAAGAATAGAATGAAGATAGAGAAGAAAAGCCTAGAGAGAAGAATAGAGAGACTCTAATTACAATGCTACTATATTTATAAGCAAACCAAATAACAAAATAAGAAATTAAACTGAAACGAAATAAGGAAACTTGATAAACTTGAAACTCATCCTATTTTCATAATCACATTTAAAAAGAAAATTAAATATTAAAACTAGTTGATACACTAATTGATACCATCTCCACCAGTGTCTCATTTATTTTGAAGATTAAATGTCAACAACTTTAAAATCATAAACTGCCTCATAGTTTACTTGATGTTTGAGTAAGCTCTTTTATCTGGTCCTCTAAAATCTCCATCAACTTTGATAATTAGTGTTTCAAAAATTGTCGTTCTTTATTTGCACATCCTGTATGTGTTATATATTTATAAATTTTATTGGACATAATATAATGGAGCTTCGTAACATAATAGAGATAAGTATTCCTAATTACAGGTTTTATTAACTCAGGTTGTCCGCAGCGGTCATACCGTAGTTAGGGCGAGCTCTGTCTTGATCCTATTTGGGGGTGAAGATGCTAAGAGGAGGAAACTAAATGATCTGCATATGTTTGATCTTAAATCCTCGACTTGGCTTCCTCTTCATTGCACGTAAGTGGACTCTGGTGTGCTTCAAAATTTTCTTATGGGATGATTCTGAACTGTCTCTTTTCACTGTGGCATAAGTGTTCATCTTGTAGCTCCTTAACTTCTTTCTACATGTTATTTTCTATTTACTTGCAGAGGAACTGGACCTTCTCCTCGTTCCAATCACGCTGCAGCTCTTTATGATGATAAAACTCTGTATATTTTTGGAGGGGCATCAAAGTCAAAAACCTTAAGTGATTTGTATTCGCTTGACTTTGAAACTGTATGTAAAAAATTCTCTCTCAAACCTCATTATATTTATATGGCCAACCATTTTATCTCTTTATAAATGCAGTTATATCCTTGGCTAGGACATTTCATAAATAGATATTTTCCTCAGATGATATGGTCAAGAATTAAGGCACGGGGTTTCCATCCATCACCTAGAGCTGGTTGCTGTGGAATTCTCTGTGGAACAAAATGGTATATTGTAGGGGGTGGAAGCAGAAAAAAACGTATGCCTCGTGAGCTAAACTATTAGCATGCTTGAACTTCTTGACTTGTTAATTGTTATGCTGTTCAGCTTTAAATATTAGCATGTGCATCATGATTATGAAGCCATTTGTGATTCCAGGACGTGGTGAGACTCTCATCTTTGACATTTTAAAAGTTGAGTGGTCAGTGGCCGTTTCATCACTCCAATCTTCCATCACCACCAATAAGGTTTGTGTTGTTGAATTAGTTATAAAAAGTTCTGATATGCTGACTTTTTTCCCTTTTAAACGTTGTCATTTTGCATCATTTGTTTTTCATTGTAAACTATTATTTCAATCGACTTAACGGTATTAGCAGCATCTAACATTTTCTTTTGGCACGTGTGACATGATGCTTCTGCCATTATATCTTCTCAGGGTTTCAGCCTAGCGCTTGTGCAGCACAAGGACAAAGATTTTCTTGTTGCTTTTGGGGGGTCCAAAAAGGAGCCATCAGAACAGGTTAATAAAGAAATCATACATATTTCACTTTCACATGTGTATTCTATGTAGACGTTTTTGAATGTGTATTTAATTGCAAACCTGCCCTGTGACCCTAACTTCTTGAACCAACCTGCTTTCTTAAGACGAGGATCTGTTACTTAATTACTCAGGTTGGAAGTATTCCTATTTCATTGTACGTTGAACTTTCCTGCCAGGCTGCATTTGGCCGTGGACATAGGCTGAAAGCTAATGCACTTGAATACATTCTCAAGTTTTTGTGCTGTTTTTTTTTTCCTTCCCTCTTTTGGTTTGTTGTTGATCTCTACTTGGTGAACGGCCTTTGTTAGTTATGTTGCTGGAACTCTCTTTTCACTATTATTTGCTATTCACTTCTTTAATAGGTTGAAGTATTGGCAATAGAAAAGAATGAATCATCCACTAGTCGCCAATCTTTTCTTGGTAAAGGCCCAGGAAGTTTGCTTTTAGAAAAATACTCATCATCCACAGCTTTGGCTAGTCAACTAAGTAATGGCTCTTCCCAGCGTACAGTTGATTTAGCTACCAAACAAAATTTAGCATCTGCAATTGAACAGCATGGTTCGGGAAGACTATCATTGTCGGAATCCTTACTCTACGACCTGAATTCTGCTAGTGGCAATATCTCGCTACACAAGCAATTTCATAATGAGGAAGAATACAACACGGCTTTTAAGGTGGCAAAAACAGATGATGAAAGCTCATTTTCCCAGGTAAAATCATATGTTATGTTGACAGATTGACAATCTCTTCCTTTTTTCTGCTATCATATCACATCTCTTCAATTATGGAAATGAGAATTTGAGCTCCATTTCTGAAACTTCCTGGATAGTTTCGTAGGAGAGCTTGTTTCTGAAGTGTATTGTGCAATGATATTTCTCAATTTACATAATATGATCAGTCTTGGACTTATTGTGTCCATCAAAGCACACGTTTTTGAATGCCAAATTTCAGCTGTCATTGTATTTAGACACATTTATTTATGATAACAATTGATTTGTGCTGCTTTTTCAGTCTTGGACTTATCGTTTCCATCAAAGCACACGTTTTTGAATGCCGAATTTAAACTGTCCTTGTATTTAGACACATTTATTTATGATGACAATTGATTTATGCTGCTTTTTAGTTTTCAATTTTTATTTCTTTTGACATCAGTAATTATTTAATTTCAGGCAGCGGAACATAAAATAAGTCAATCTGATACAGGAGCCTGTACTAGTACAATTGGAGGTAAACTTTATGCAGAAGATATGCTTGCAGTATGTGAACCTGAAAATGGAAATCTCCATGACCAAGGAAGTGCAAACCTTCCTGCTAATAGCAGTGATTCTGTATTACCGGAAAATGATATTAAATTGGGATCAGTATCAGCTCCTTCAAGCATGTCCCAGTTTTACGAAACAAAAATTACACAACTGATAAGAAAGAATGCAATTTTGGAAGGGCAGTTGGCTGCTGCATTGGCAAGCCGAGAAGCCGCGGAAAAAAATTTATCATCTGCCCTGAAGAGCAAACAGGAGATCGAGAAAAAGTTGGCGGATATGATGAAGGGGATGGAATTGCTGAAGGAGAAGCTCACTGGCGTGGAACTTGCACAAGAAGAGGCTAACAACCTCTCAAATATAGTCCACTCTGACAACGTAAGGCTCGAGCATGACGTGGCTTTCCTCAAGGCAGTGTTGGATGATACTCAGAAGGTATTCTATAACATCAACTAGCTTGCATATTATCATATATTTTCGCTTTACATTCTGATTTAAAAGTAAAACCTGGAGATTACATTCAGGAATTGCACTCAACTAGAGGGGTCCTTGCGGGGGAACGAGCTAGGGCATTCCAACTACAGGTACAAGCTTGGAAAAGGATATTACCTGTCATGATTGGTGTTATATTATTAAATTAAATCTTTGTAACTAGAATCTTTAACCCTTGTGCCTATATTTTTTAAATGGCATCACTGCCTTTTGTGACCATGCAGGTTGAAGTATTTCATCTGAAACAAAGATTGCAATCGATGGAAAACCGAGCACCGACCCCACGAAAACCCTTCCATGTTTAGCATAGAAGGACGGAGCAAGGACACTAGATTTGAATGGCCGATGAAAAACGAGATCAGAGTTGACAGGAAAACCCTGCTTTTGAATCTTGGCATCATCGGAGATGGCCATGCGAGCTCAGATCAGAACCAAGGATCCTATTATTTTGGCACTGTACATAATGAATCCGCTGTTAGATCCTCTTGATTCAACATTTTGTAAGTTTGCTCTTGTTTTGGCTGAAGATAGTAGCACCATTGCTTGTACTTATGGTTTGCCGATCCATTACCTCTGGCTTTGGTATATCGAAAATCCGATTTATGAGGTGCTCGTTGCTTTTAATTGTAGGTGCGCGCGGAAGCCCTCTTTAAAATCATTCACGTAGGATTGTCTTACATCAAACATGTTGAAGTAGAGTGTAACATGACATTTTATGTACTTTAATATTTTATTTTTCAAAGTTAATGTTACATATAATAAATGTCACTCTATCCCTTCTATTTCCACATGTTACAAGTATGGAAACTTTGGGACCAGTCTTTCATGGACCGAAGACCATATATAGCCAACAATGTCACAATTGGATTGTAAACTTGAGTTAAATTAGAAATTTATTTTATTCGGAAGTTGCTTATTAATATCACCTTCACAGCAAGTAAAAAGGTAAAAATGGGGAAGAAAAAAAAAGTGAGCAGTTCTTTAGTTAGAATCCACCACAAAACAGAATGGGGCAAGGACAACAAATATGAAATAATAGCTGTTCAAACAGATGCCATTTTATTACCACGTAAAAATAATCAACATTCTCGAAGAATAATAATGATCTCCGTAAAAAAAAAAAAAAAGCTGTGACATGAAATTAACTCGACTACAAAACAAGGAAGACAATCAAACATAAAATAAAAATAGATGAGAGAATTGCAAACGACTGGGTTACCATTATGGGATGCATGAAGATAAATGACTCAGAGGCAGCCACAGGAAAACATGCTTCTTTCTCATTTTCTCTGCCTACTGCTTCAGGCAATTTCACTCCATATTCATGCGAGAAGTTTTGTTTCAATCTCCTCAGTGGATAGATAACCAACGACAAACTTTGCTTCTCCAATCCTCTCTAAAACAAAATCCAAAAATAGCAGCTCACAAGCACAGCCTGCTGCATGCCAATTCTCATGCAGTGCTCAGCTTGATATGCCAAGCGTCATTTTCTGATTTCGGAAAGCTTTGAAAATGTGTAATTGGTTAGCGTAGAGTCCTCATAAAAGGTCAGTCTCTTCTTGGTCCCCATCAGCATCCTCAACCTCGTTTTCTTCGTCTTCTTCAGGCGCATCCGGATCGACCCCCTAAAAACAAAATTTTGAAAATCAGAATCTAGCTCAACTGGCTTATGATTGTTGCTAAGGAACACCAAAGTTGAAGCAAAAACCTTCATCTGTTTCTCTAAGCGCTCTAATCCCTTTTTTGCGGCTTCGTTCTGTGGGTTGATCCTGCAATGCGTGTTAAAAAAGAAAATATGTGAACATCTATGACAAGAATTCTATTACGTATCATACGACCTACAGTCGGATGGTGCCTTGGGATATCCTATAGCAATCAAAAGCTTCCCTCCGACAGCATGACTTAATATAACATTTGAAGTGAAATGGTAACCCTTTAAAGAAACGGTAATCTAAGCAATATCAAATGCCTTGGTTTCTAGAAAACCTACAAAGCCAATATAAAAGTCTCATGGGATCGCATGCTTTTTTAAAAATAAAAAATAAAAAATAAAAAAAAGCGATTGTAGACTTTTGAGTCCCAAGAGAATAGGTTTTTTGTTTCATAGGCTTGAATCACAATTTAAACCTTTATGCTATGGTGTTCCTTAAAAAAAAATTTGAATTTCTATTCAAACCTACGAATTAAAAAGGGGGAGAAGCAAGTAATTCATATATACATACATACAAGGATTAACGTACCTCAAAGCAGCTTGATAATGAGACAATGCATCCTGCAACACATTTGTTGCAGCAAATACTTGGGCCAGTTTTACATGAAGGGAGTCATCGGCCCAGTCCTTGAGGTATCGCTCGAGCAGAGTTACAGCATCTCCATTTCGGCCTTCAATAACATGGAGTTCAGCCAGAGCTAGTGCAGCTCCAAGGTAACCAGGTTCCAGCCTGAGGGCTGATTCATAGAACTTTTTGGCCTGTTACAAGTTTAGCATTAATGTAAAAAATATCTCAAATCAAGACAAAGGTTAAACTCTACTTACGAACTGATGCAGTACTAATTTTTCGCTAGTTTTACCTTCTCTCCTGCCACCCGAGTTACTAGCATGTACATCACCTACTAGCTTCAGAGCCTTTGCAGATTGGGGCATGGCCTTCATTGCCTCTCTAGCAGCATAAAGAGCCTCTTTGATTTTGGAGATAGCCAAATAAGAATGAACCAAACCTAACACAAATGAGCAACCTATCATTTCAAAGACTTGCTAAAACTTCATTGTTCTTTATTTTTATAAATATCCATAAAGGTTTAAAAATCAAACGTAAGGCATGAAAGATCAGGGCCGTCCGTTGACAAATCATATACCTTGATAAGAACGAATATCAGGTCTCAACTCTTGAGCTGCCCTGAACGCAGCCACAGCTGCTTCTGGCCTCTTCATAGTTAACAACAGATTACCCTGAGGAGATTAATTGCTGTGAGCATTAATTTTGATATTAAAAAGTCATGACCCACATGACTGCTTTCAGTTTCATTAGGAGAAATAAGAATCTAGAGAGGTACCTTCATTATATAACCCGGTATGTGCCTCTCATCTATTCTTATGCTCTGATTGCAAAGAAAGATAATATCAGACGTGTAACAGAAAAAGGAAGTTAATTCAGCTAACTAAAGTAACGAACCCTTTCAGCATAGGATAAAGCTCCTCTCTCATTTTTGCTTTCCCACAGCACAGACAATGCCACAAAAACTTCCGGCCTCGTAGGATCAGTAACCAACAAATCGTGCACCAATTTGTTTAGCTTTGAGAAATCAGACTTTGTCTTTAGAAGCATCGCATACTCATCCATGTAAGTTACCAGATATGGATCAGTCGAGCGAGCCTGTAAAGACCATAAAGCTAAAAAATAAGATATGCATGTTAACATTTGGCTAAGAAAGTGAAAAAGACCAGGAGAGTGCATTGCCACCACAAAAACATCATGTAACCTTTTCGAAACTCATTATGGCCTCGTCGTTCTTTCCGATGATTGCTTCAACCTTCAAATTTGTTATTCATAGAAAAAGATAAGTCAAGATGCTTTCGTTCTACTCTTGAAAGAATGAGCAAAATACATTTTTCAATATCTAACGACTGTAAGTAATAGGAGTAAAAGGCATCTATTTTGTCCAATAAAGTGCAACTATGTTTCTGAATCTATTATTTATTTATAGTGATCTTTAAAATAAGAAACTTACACAGAAAACCCCAATCCCTACCTTCGTAAGCAAGTGGAGTTATCAAAATTTGCTCAGTTTTACAATTATACTGCTCATATTCCACTTTTATGATAATGTGAAATAAAAAGCTAAACAAGAAAAACCATCTAAAGAATGAAATGAGCTTCACAAAGAACACTATAAAATAAATTTGAACCTTCGCGGTCTCAAGTAATAAGTGTAAGTTATTTGGAAAACGTTGTAAAAGATCTGTAAACAGTTCCAGGCCACCTGCAAAACACACAAGGAAAGAAAAGGCTGTACTTAAGAAGCAAAAGATTTAAATAAGGAAAAAAAATCATAAATAATCTCATTTTCCATACAAGAAAAGGGAACCAATCCTCATAATGAAGAAATATTTAATTTACCTTTGTAATCATTTGAAGCAATGCAACACTGAGCTTCAACATACCGCTGCACGGAATGTTGGAGTATGAAAAAGTGAGAACATTATTGGGATCAATAATCTTTCTGACTACAAAAAGCCCAAATGGAAATATTTCGCAAGGGGAAATGTTTCGGATTTGTGGACAGAAGGTTTATGGCCCTGCTATTGAAGCAACTCACAACATGTTTCTAGGGCTTCTTAACAACGCGAGTCCCCATTGATGACTAACTTTAAAGGTTAAACATAAAAAGGGGTAAAAAAAATCAACAACCTTGTCCACTACTTACTTGAAGCCAACGACTTGAGTCCAAACAATCGAATGGAGCCCTCCCACTTCTGTTTGGAGTCTAGATTAAAGGGTGCAAGGACAATGAATATTTTCAATAATGGAAGAGAATATAGTTTTGCACGTCCAATGAATAAACTATTAAAATTGCTCTGTGCTTCAAAAACAAACCTGAGGAAACAATGAAATGATGTCTTTGAAAGAAACTCCTAGCTCCGCTAATGCCATAATCGCCTCAATTACATAAGGGCACTGCCTGTCATGAAGGCATAAAAGTGAAGAACATAATTGTTAAATAAAAATCCTTGAATAAAATATTTTAGAGCTGAAAATTGAAAGAAAAACAATATATCTCCAGTTCCAGCTAAAGTAATGGAAACTAAAACAAACCTTAGGCATTCTTTATAACATGTAATAGCAGAACGATTATTTCTGGAATATCGATAAAGCTTTCCCATTAAAAGATTCATCTGCAAGTTTCTGCCTTTGTTAATTTGCTCCATCTGCAAAGTAATAACGTCCAAAAAAATATTAGCTCTTTTATAGGAGAAAAGGAAAGAAAACAACTACCAAGCAAAAAGCATAAAATAACATGAGAATTTTAAGATCTCGAAATATCACGTGCAACACTCGTATTGAAATTGAAATGCTCCATGCAATCCGGTAAAGGTTGTACCAAGTTTCTTCATTAAAATAATCCATCTAACAAGAATGCAGGAGTCCACATACCTCAGTTAGGGCTTGTCTGTTCTCACTTAACGAACAATGACAAGACGCAATTTTGAATTTCACCTGTAAGATACACATCATATCAAAAGAAGAAAATCTCTGCATGAGTAAAATCTTAATCTTAGCATTCCCATAAACATATTAATATCATATCGTGCTGAAATAAGCTCAAACTAATGAAAATACAACGGGAAAATTGAAAAGTTTACCTCATTCTCATTAATTGCTGAAATGTTAAAAGAATTCGGAGAAGAGGACCTGTTCGACGACAATGCACTTCTGGTAGTAGTTGAAGTTTGTTTTGCAATCTTGTAATATTGCAATGCCTGCTTGTATGTATGCTGCCAATAAACCAAACAAATAAACTAAACAAAACATATATCACTGTAACTCTTGAGTGCATGAAGCCTAATTACAGCCCTAATTATACTTATGTTGGGGGCTCCCATTTTGAGGTATGAGAGGTTAGATAAAAATATATAGAGAGTCAGATAAGCGTGAGGTGCGTGAGCAAAGGCCTAACAACTACTCACATCGAGATTAACAACTACAAATGTTGTTTGTGCTTTCTTTGCTTGCTTTTCGTGTTTAATTGCTCTTTGAAGCAAAGGACTAGACTGTCTAAACGAAGCTTCAGGATCAAATTCATGCCCAACAACAAAATTAAATATATGTTGCATCTAATTAGAGATTCCTCTTAAAATTCACTGCATAAATGAAGTAATTAGTCATGTTGAAGACTAGAGGAGTACCCTAAACTCACACAAAACTTCATATCCGGCAGATAAAGACTTGAAAATTTTTCAACAATATACCATATACTACAATATCATAAATCTAGTTTACACATTTTATTGATTTATTTCTAACAATTTAAGTAAGATTACAAGCTTTAATCTTCCACCTTAATAGTTCCAATCAAACAAAAAAATGGGTATTATTCCACTTCAAAACAAGATTGATACCAGTTAGCTAGAACTATAATTATGATAAAACAATAAAAATTAAAAGCTTTTTGAGTCTTTTTCCCCCCTTACAATGGCTCGGCGAAATTCCCTCTCGCGAAACAACGAATCACCAAGTAGCACCTGAAGATTGAAGATACCCAGAAGCAATTATTAATATATATACACACACACACATATATATAATAAAAACTTGAAATTTAAGCAAAAAATGGACAAGTGAAGTTGGAGATAGTTTTACCAAGCTTTCAGCTTTGAGGTGTGGATTGGTCTCGGCATTCGCAGCAGGTGACGATACAAGAAAACAACTCTATTCCGATTAAAAAAATTAAAAAAAAAAAAAATCAGCTTTATTTAAGCGAAAATCTACAAGAAAAAAAAAAGAAAAAAGAAAAAGGATTTACAAGCATTTGAGCTGAGCTATGGAGGCCGAGGTCAATAAGAGTAGAGATTTGATCCTTGGGAACGTCCATTGTTGCGAGAGAAGGAGAGCTCAGTGAGTACTAAGAAGAGTTAAAAAAAAAAAAAAAGAATGAAAAAATAAAAATAAAAAGTTTTGGTTTTTGATTTGTTTTGTTTTTTGTGTAGCTGATGGAAAAAATTTGAATCGATTTGGGTTTTTTTTTTTTTTTTTTTAATTTGAAGTTTGAGAAACAACAAAACTGAAGTGAAATGACTCTCTCTCTCTCCTCTCTTTCTCTTTCTTAAAACCCACCCCACAGTGAAGCACCAGCCCAACACCTAACTTCTGATATTCAAAAACGGCTGTGTTTGGGTTGGCCTCAAATTCAAATTGAGCAAAACGACGGCGTTGAATGTTGGTCTTTGACCTTATTTTCCATTCCTCTTAGGGTTGTTTATGAATGTTCCTCTTAATTAATTAATGCACTTTCACAAAATTGTATTTTTTTTAATTTCAGCTTAAACCTATAATTATTTTGTTGCCACCTACATAGTGTAACGGTAAATTTATACTCAACTCTAGCTCTCTGATTTGAGTTTAGATTGCTTATTGTTAATTTTTCTAAAAAGAAAAATAATGAACTTCTTATTTTCCACTTGAGTGTAGCATTTTTTTTAAAAGAAAAAACTTTGCGCTTTTTTAGTTATTTGAATTGTTAATTTTTTTATACAGGAGCTCATTTATCGAATATATTCATCTTAAGATTAAATATGTGACAAAAATTGAGTTTCCTAACACTATTTGTATGAATTTATCAAATTTATAATATTTTTATAAATTCAATATTTCCATAAAACGAAAATTGTAGTGGCTACTTAATTCAATAAATAGAAGCGGATTATGAACCAACCCTACAACATAAGCGTTTTTCTATTTAATTAAATTACTTTTTAAATGAGATAAATTAGATATTTCTTCAACCATGGTCCTAAATCTTAGATTGGGCCCCATTTAGTGAAAATTTGGTTATATATTACTTCTTTAACAGCACTAATGTTTTGTGGCATTTTTTCAAACTTTTAAGCATACCACTTTTGATATACAATATAATCAAATTACACTTACAACAAATCTCACCACCTAGCTTTTTCTCTCTTTCTTCCCTCACTCTATGTTTCATGCTCTTTCCCCCTCTCTCTGTGCCTCTTTCTTTTTCCTCTCTCTTTTTATTGTGGAAATTCTCAACATATAAGTGGTATAGTTATTTATTAAATTGACCACCTCCTATTTAATTATTGTGATACAATAAAATTGACTTTTGTCACTTAAAAAAAACTTTTATTATATGCTACTCACAAGATTCAATATAACCGTAACATTATCAAAGAAAAAAGTGGCTTCTCGGTTTTTTTCTAGAGTTTATTATTATTTTCAAGTGACATGTTTCAATCTGTTGCAAAAATGTGGCATGTACGTAAAGCTGCCCTTATTACTTAGAAAGATCTAACCCAGCCCATTGTGTATTCTAGAAGCCCAAATGAAAACGGCCTTTAGCCCATTGGCCCATAAATAAGTATTCTCACCAACATCACCGAAGCCAAATCATGGATCGCTCTTCGTCTTCCCCAAAGCCACCGCCGAGAAAAACGAAGTTCTTCCGGCGAGTAATTTCGCCTGCGAGACGAGGGCAATCGTGTCCAATTTGCCTGGAAAACGTCCATGGACGGACCTCCGCGGTGCTCACGGCCTGTAACCACGCCTACTGCGAGCGCTGCATTCGCAAGTGGAGCTTCTTCAGACGAAAAACTGTTACAAAATCAGAGAGAAAAAAATGAACATAAACGAAATAAACTGTTTTATTTCTTTTATTTCTTGAAAACAGAATAGAAAGCTTACAACTAGATGCTCTTTATATAAAGTTAATACTAAACAGATAATAACGTAAAATAAGAAAAATACATTCACTGCATCAACATGTAAAAACAAACATCTTACTGAACATCTTACTGACTTGGTAAACATAAAGCCATGTTCTATACCATTAAAAACAAACTAAATACTAATAACAAATTCCTATATTCTAGGACACTAAATAACTGACCCTATAACTTAAATAAACATAGTCTAAAAAGACCCACGTGACTCAACATTCCCTCCCTTAAATTGAAAGTTTGCCAACATTTAGTTTAATCCAATTTGCCAACACCAAGAAGCTGCTTCTGAAGCGCAGCCAACTTGAGGGACTTGGTAAAAATATCAACAACTTACTTCACTTCTACAATGGATGAGATCAATGACCCCTTTCTTTGTGAAATCCCTTAAGAAGTGAAACTTCACATCTATATGCTTGCTTCTTCCATATAGAGCAGGATTTTTGGAGAGCTTTATTGCTGAATTGTTGTCACAATAAATCATAGTAGCTCCTTCTTGCTTGAAATGAAGCTCTTTAAGAATTTTCCTCAACCAAATAGCTTGACAAGCATAGGTTGTTGTAGCAACGAACTCTGCTTCAGTTGTTGATAAAGTAACAATTGTTTGCTTCTTTGAAGACCATGAAACAGCTCCCGAGCCCATCATAAAAACATATCCAGATGTGCTTCTTCTATCGTCTAGATCTCCAGCATAGTCACTGTCAGTAAAGCCAATTAAATCTGCCTTTTATCCCTTTTGGTAGAACAACCCAAAATCAATCGTACTTTGCAAGTACCGAAAAATTCTCTTTGCAGCAAATAGATGTATTTCCCTTGGATATTCCATATACCTGCTAATGAGACTTACAACATACATTATATCAGGCCTGGTTGCAGTTAAATACATCAAGCTTCCCACAATTTGCTTGTATAGAGTGTTGTCCACCTTTCTTTCTTCAACATCTTTCAACAGCTTCAAACCAAACTCAATTGGTGTGCTAACAGAATTACAATTTTTCATCTGAAATCTGTTCAAAATTTCTTCCACAAATTTCTTTTGAGAAATAAAAATACCAGCAGGAGTTTGCACCACTTTTATGCCAAGAAAATAGTGCATCATTCCAAGATCAGATATATCAAATTCAAGCATCATGGAGTGCTTAAATTTTTCAAACATGGCACTATCATTTCCAGTATAAATCAGATCATCTACGTATAAGCAAACAATGAGCATTTTTCCTCCATCTCCAGTTTTAATAAAAAGTGTATGCTTATATGGACATTTTTGAAAACCTTCCTTCAAAAAGAAAGCTTCAATACGACTACCAAGCCCGTGGAGCTTGTTTTAGTCCATAAAGAGCCTTTTTCAATTTATACACTTTATGCTCATTTCCAATCTTAATATAACCAGGAGGTTAATCAATGAATACATGTTCTTCCAAGTCTCCATGCAAGAATGTCGATTTCACGTCCAACTGGAAGATAGGCCATGAATTTTGCACAGCCAAGGCAATCACCAATCTGATTGTGCCATGTCTCGCAACCGGAGCAAAAACTTCCTTATAATCGATGCCGAATTCTTGTTTATAGCCTTTTGCTACCAAACGCGCCTTGAACTTGTCAACTTCACCATTCTCCTTCAGCTTCGTCTTTTACACCCACTTCACACCAATGGTCTTTTGCCCTATTGGAAGCTCTGTCAGTTCCCAAGTATTATTTCTTTCAATAGCTACGATTTCAACATCCATCGCCTTCCGCCACTTTGGTTCTTTAATGGCATCTTCGAAAGCTACTAGATCACAATATGAAAATAGAGCAAAATGTGTAAGTGGGTCTTCAGTTTGATCAATCCTAGTTACCTCATAATCAGTTATCCAAGCTGGTCTTCTTCTAACTCGTCGAGGTCGATGATCATCTTCTGCTTCGAAGGTTGAAATATGTTGATTGACTGCTGTTTGTTGCTCATTTTTTACAGGTTCTGCATTCTCCAAAGGTTGCTGCATTTCTTCTCCATTTTCTCCATCAAAATCAGCTTTTATTTGTTGTTCAGCATTGTTTTCATCCCAAATCCAGAACCGCCCTTCATTAAAAATCACATCACGACTAATGACAATTTTTTTGGTGATAGGATTGTACAATTTGTACGCTTTTGACTGCTCACTAGCACTAAGAAAAATGCATTTTTATCCTTTGTCATCAAGCTTTCTTCTTTTCTGATCTGGAATATGGGCATATGCAATGCAACCAAAGATTCTGAAGTGATAGACACTTGGTCTTTGTCCATTCCAAGCTCCTTCAGGCGTTACGTTTTGAATAACAAACGTAGGACTTCTGTTTAGTACATGAATGCTCCAATTGACAGCTTCAGGCCAAAATCTTTTTGGGATACCGCTTCTTGCTAAAATGGTCCGCACCATATTCAAGATTGTATGGTTCTTTCTCTCCGAAACTGCCATTTTGTTGTGGGGTATAAGCTGTAGTAAGCTGCTTCTGAATCCCATGCTCCTCACAAAAATTTATAAATTCTTGTGAGTTATATTCTCCACCACGATCGTTGCGAATAGTCTTTATGGGCATGCCTGCTTCTTTCTCGACTAGCGTCTTGAAGTGTTTGAAAGCTGAAAAGGCTTTAGATTTTTCCTGTAAAAAATAAACCCAAGTTTTCCGACTATAATCATCAATGAACGTTATAAAATAATGTTTGCCACCGTTTGATGTTGGATTAATGGGACCATAAATATCGGAGTGAACCAGCTCCAACACCTTCTTGCTCTCCATGATTTTCCCTTCGGAAAATGGTCTCGATGTTGTTTGCCAACAACACATTCTTCACACATTTGAGAAGGACTCTGAATTTGTGGAAGACCCATCACCATGTTCTTCTGCTGCAACGTTTTTAGACCACCAAATTTTAGATGTCCGTAGCGAAAAATGCCATAGCCATGCTTCGTCCTTCAATGTTACAGAGAAACATGATTGAGTGGTGTCATCGAGATACAGTGGAAACATCCGGTTTGTTGTCATGTTGTCTTGAGCAATTAAGCCCAATTTTTCATCTTGTATGCGACAAACTCCATCTTTGATAAGAATCTCATATCCCTTTTCTTGGAGCTGCCCAACACTTAGCAAGTTGTTTTTTAGATCTGGAACAAAGAAAACATTAGGGGCCCGTTTGGTTCGAATATTTAAATAGAGTATTTGAATGAAGATTTAAATTTTTGTGAGAGAAAATACTGTAGCAAAATGATTTGAACCGTGATTCGAACCACGAAACAAACGGGCCCTAGAAATAATCTGATTGGAGTTTTCTTTGGTGTGGATTTTTACACTTCTTTGACCCATGACAAAAACTTTAGAGTTGTCGCCAAAGGTTACAGTATTGCAAAATGATTGTCCAACTCTGAAAACATTGACTTGTCTCCACACATATGGTTGTTGCAGCCGGTATCTAAATACCACAAGTTTTGGTGGACTTCTTCCTTTGCATGACAAGCCATCAAGAGAGAAACTTCTTCCTCTTCCTCTGCAAAATTTGATTTCATACCACGATTTTTGTTGAGATTGGTTCTACATTCAGACTTGTAATGGCCATACCTGTGACACCTATAACAGTCAACATTTGATTTGTCTATTTGGTTTGTAACCATTTGAATGGTTATTGTCACGACCTTTTGCTTTCCATTTGGAATTAGCAGCATGATTCTCATCTGATTTTTGGTGTGTTTCTTTGTCCTTCCATCTCCCTTTCCCACGACCAGGACCTTTTAGATTGGCTGCGGCCTTCAACGCTTGTTCTTCTTTATCTTGTTGGACAATTTTTTGCTCATGAACTAGCAAAGAACTCTGCAACTCATCAATTGAAAGTGTATCAATATCTTTAGATTCTTCTATTGAACAAACAACGAAATTAAATTTTGGTGTCATTGATCGAAGAATCTTCTTGATGATAGTGACATCCTCCATCTTCTCGCCATGGATCCACATCTTGTTAGCAATTATCATTGTTCTTGACAAGCAATCAGTAACGGATTTGCCGATTTTCATGTGCAAGTTCTCAAACTCAGTCCGAAGTCCTTGAAGCTGTACGCGCTTTGCCTTTGCATTCCCTTGATACTTTTTCTTCATTGCATCCAAAATGTGCTTGGAGGTGTCTTTGCAAAGAATAGTCTCCAAGTTTGATCGATCAATAGCTTGAAAAAGATACTTCTTGGCCTTGAGATCCTTGAGCTTCAATGCATCCAAATCTGCTTTTTGTGCATCTGTCAACACAACTCCAACCGTTGGTTCTGCTACTCAAGATTCAACAACATGCCAATACTCCTTGGATCTCAAGAAATTCTCTATCAGCATGCTCCAATGATCGTAGTGACCATCAAAGCGAGGAATGGCTGGCTACACAAAATTTTCAGAGGCCATTGTTCTTTATTGCTACTGCTGCAAAGAAAAAAGAGTGAAATAGAAAAAGAGCTACAGCTACCAACTCTATGTTACTTTCACTCTCCTGACCTCACGTGTTTCACTCTCTCAACCTTTCCCTCCTTTTTTTTATAAAAAAATCGCAACAGGTGCTGTGTAGATTACTCCACTCACTTACTAAGTATGGCTCTGATGCCAAAAAAAAAGAACATACACGAAATGAACTGTTTTTATTTCTTGAAAATAAAACAGAAAGCTTGCAACTAGATGCTCTTTATATAAAGTTAATACCTAACGGATAATAACATAAAATAAGAAAAATACATCCACTACATCAATGTGTAGAAACAAACCTCCTACTGATTTGACAAACACAAAATCATATTTTGTATCATTAAAAACAAACTAAATACTAATGACAAATTTTTATATTCTAGGGCACTAAATAGCTGACTTTATAACTTAAATAAACATAGTAAAAAAAAAAAAAAACCACGTGACTCAACAGAAAGTGCCCTGTCTGCAACTCCGATTTCGACTCTTGGTTCTCCCGCATCAGGTTCTCTTCTGGAAAGTTCCACCGACATCACCTACCTCCTCTGAGTCGAAATCGTAAGACACTAAATAGTTGACTTTATAACTTAAATAAACATAGTAAAAAAAAAAAAAAACCACGTGACTCAACAGAAAGTGCCCTGTCTGCAACTCCGATTTCGACTCTTGGTTCTCCCGCATCAGGTTCTCTTCTGGAAAGTTCCACCGACATCGCCTACCTCCTCTGAAACCAACAAGTTCTAGAAACTTCCGCCTCGAAGCAGAAAATCGTCCTCGAAGGTACGACCTTTTTCTTTTTCGATATTTAGCTTCTGGTCCTTGGGCTTTGTCGGAATTACAATCTCGAACTTTTTTTTTTGGTAATTATTTCTTTTAGGATCGCGATAAATTCTGCTCGGCGGTGAACGACGCCGGTGCCGTGGTGGCGGTCGTTTGGACGGCTGGGATCTGTCGGCGCAGGTGTCATTGCTCAGAGAAAACTTCAATGGCGTGCGAGGTTTGTCTTCGAATTCAATTTTTCTTCGCATGCTTAATCTGAGAGAGGCGGTCGCTAATTTCGCAATTTGTTCTTTTTGTTGTTGTTGATTTTTTTTTTTTTTAATTTTGCTTTTTGTTTTGGTTTCAGCATATACGAGCGACGATTGAAAGCTGTCCCTTTGACATCAATGGACTGTCTCGAGCAGGTATTACTTACTTTCAAAGAAAACGTGACAACAACCATAGAACTCAGAGGACAAAGAAGATGTTGTTTCCATTTTTCTCTGAAAATTATTACTAATGTGAAGCAGTTTTTTTATATTGTGTTCATAGACGAATATTCATGTATAATATTTATACACAGATTCACATTTGTTTGAGCACATGTGACATTGCTTGTTGAAATTGCTTGATAGTTAAAACAGACATGTACAAATTCTTTGAGCACAAAAAGTTATAATTCTACATGTTAATACATACATAGATATGCATATATTCACTTTATAGGTTTTATGTTCAAAATCTCGTCTTTGAAATATTAGAATATATCGGGAAATAGTGGTGTGAGGGAGGATATTGAGGAGAATAGAACCATGGGTTCGAAGGGAGCTACAAGCTGTGCTTGGGGACCCGGATCCATCTGTGATTGTTCATGTGGCGACTTCACTTTACATTGCAACCCTTTGAAAAGAAGGTTCAGTTCTCTTCTGGACAGCCTGATCTGGGAGATGAGTTCCTGGCAGAATTACATGCTTTTCTGGTCGACAAAACCGACTTGTTTTGGCATGAATTGAGGTAAAATTGAATTGAGTGCATATGAACCTTGCTGGCCTTGAAAGCTTGATGCTTTAAGAGTATTCAGCTCGTGTTTGTATGACCGTACTTTGAATTTACAGCTATTTGAAGCTGTCTTGTGCTCTCATTTATTGAAAGAGTTGCAAGAAGTTTGATTGCCTAGATGAGTAACATACTAACATGCATTGGTTGTTATCTTTGGTCGTACAAGGTCATAAGGAGAGTGGTGAAACTGAAATAAAGATTTAGAAACTGACAAGCATATGAAGTATATGATTAAAACAGTAGGGAAGCTTTTGATTTTGGGCACATGCAGGTGTTGGTGAACCAATCCAACCTCCTGCTATGTCTATTTTGAGTATTGGCTGTAATAAGGTATCTCATAGGTGCAATTGCAGTTTTATTACTATTCAGATGTTTCATCATTCTCATTTGCTTCTTTTTATTCTTTGATGAACCACAATTTCAAGACTAATAGAGTGTTTGGCAAAACGGTGCAAACTCATGAGTTTAAATCGTTCACAATGTAAAGCTTTCACATGCTACAATGTTTGAACTCAATTTTTAAGTACGAACCGTTCTACCAAACACCCTATAATTTTGTTTTGTTTCGTTGATTCTGTTGACCATTTGTTTACTTACTAGGACTTTTTTTGTGCCACAGATGTTTTGCAGAGAGTTCATTTACCATGGAAACATATGATGCCGTGGTTGAACACATAGACGAGTAGTTTGGATACCTGGAGCAGCACCATTTCAAGTGCTAAAAAGGCTTTAGAAAACAGGGCTCTTTATTTGATTGAAATTTAAGCTCTACGGAGCCCTTTTTCAAGGGAACGTGAATTTACCGGGAAATCAGATGTTGATAACTTTATCTCACCGAAACTTATAGGAATCACGACCCAATTGGAGGTTTTTTTTTTTTTATGGGTTCTATGTATACGACTACAAATATAACGAAGATCATCTATTGGAATGGAGAATACTTTGCAGGATAATCTGCTTGTAATGTCAAAATCAGCTTTGCTGGTTTAGGGATTAAAGGAGGTTCTCGGCAGTCAACGTTCCAAGATTTGAAAGAGCAAATGGGAACCAATGGAAATGGGGAAGGCCTTTTGGAGAAGAGCAACGGATGGTCTCATGACAAGAGCAAAGCCCAGCCAAACACTTTATTACTTGTAAATATGCACTTTGGCATGATAAGGGAAGACCAAATGCATTCACTCGTAATGTAGGGGTTGGCCCAATCCGAAAGGCGCCATTCAAGCAAAGTGGGAATACCCAGCAAGATCTGACCAACAATCGAGTTCAAGGTGAAAGAAACAGGGAAAGATGATGGTTTTGAAAAGAAACCATGATGGAATGCAGTAGGAAGAGTAATGGATTTGAAAAGAAAAGAATCAGAATGACAACAGTGTTTTGCTTTTAAAAGTGTATACCTGTTAGAAAGTGCAATTGATGACAATTTGATACTTATTTGACATTTTTCTCTCATTTTGAAAGAATGAATAGGCGGAAAAAAGGAAATAATCTTCCTTCCATTAACGTAAAGTGAACGTGGCCTCAACCCAATTGTAGACTTATAAGAATGAATGAGAAAAGATAGAAGCCAGGTCTAAAGAATTTACTACTTTCAATAACTCTCAACCGCAAATCAATCACCAATTTCACTTGATTGCTACAAACTAGTATTGTTCAACTTTTCAGCCTATTATTTTTTTTGCACATCACTTCAACATACACGATAATACAACTCAATAACAGACAATCAATTTCTGTTTTTGAACCGCACTCCGCAGATTCAGAAAACCAGTCATGTTAGTAAAGGAAAGAGTTCAGCATCATCACTCTTCTTCAGGCTCTTCCTCCTCTTGTAGAAGATTTTCCCTATTGTCATGTGCCCAGAAACCACGCACATCTATGAGCATGCTGGCTACCGTACCACCTTGTTTGCAAGCTAATAAATCGGCCAATGTAATTTTCAGCGGATCGGCGGCCTTTACCATATCCCATATTTCATCCCTTACATCCTCGATGCACAGTTCATAGTTACCACCGTCGATCCATTTTTGATGCACGTCTCTGTTTAACAAGAAAATAAATTTTCTTTAAGTACAAAGAAATATTAGTACAAGGGGAAAACCATACACACAACAAAAAAAAGTGACCAATTTGAGATAAAATAGTCCTTTCCGTGTCACAAATACCACAGAATTTTGACAGATATATTCATGACATTCATGCCTAAAGTTTTCACGCTGTATGTTATTACTCGCTAAATTGTAAGTAACAAGTTCTATATATAAAAACGGAATTCATATCTCTGGCAATTTGAGACTCGTAGAACTTGCTCAAGTGCTACAAGTAGGAAAAAAGCAGAGGTTCTCTGTAGGAAGGTCGTATCAGGTGACATCTCAACTATTGGATGTTCCCCTTCTCTGCTTCCATATTTGCACTTAAATCCATTTGGTCTCCGAACACCTCTTTAAAGACTACTTGAGCAATCCAGCAAACGACATAAATAAACTAGAGAACCTGAGATGCTACCCTGTCTAACAGTTTAATGCAATATACACTGTTTACCTGAAAAGAGTGTGAATATCTGCAGTTGTAAGGTACCCTCTTCCTTGAAGATCAAGACATCGAAACAAATACATTAAGCCTTCTGGTGTATCTTTATTTTCTAATGCAAGGACGAAGTCTAGAAAGCCATCGAAGTCCATCTCCCTTGCATTGCCCCCACCACCTCTGCCGCGTCCAACATGTTCATCAAAAACTATCGGAAGCACAATGAAAGGAAAGAATGAATAAGACATACGAGAAACTAATAATGCATTCAAACACATAAGGAGCAGCAGCTCCTAGAAATACATTATGTGGAATACAGAAGTTTCAAAAGTTTGAAGCATTAATTCAGTAGAGATTCAAGCAGCAGTTCCATTAGGCACACAGACCAAGACAGACCCCAACATGGTCCAGCATCTCTAGAGGGTAATTTAAGCATACCTCTCTCAATGAAAATGTCTGTCAGTGTCCCATCTGCATATTCTCGGAGTGCCTGCTTGCTCAATGTTCCAGAGCCTCCGTTCACATCTTTAGCAAGAGCAAGAAACATGTCTGCAGAACGAAGTTTGGAGTTAATCATACAAAACCACTAATAGCCAAATTAAACTTTTTGAATAAAACGCAAAACATCGAACTTAAAAGGCAGCATAAACATATCAAGGATATAAAAAGATAAGATAATTACAAAAACAGGCCATGATAACAGAAATGGAACCCGGAGACATGCAATCAAACTAACGATGTTAATTGTACCCACCACAGATGCGCTGTGCAGATGTCAATGAGAACCAGTTTTCTGCTTGTTCAGTATCAGTGACTTCTTCTTCACTTTCCTGTATTAGGAGCATCAAATCAACATTACAGCCAAAATTACGGTTTGACCAAAAAAAAAACAACAAAAGTACGGCTAAATGCAATTCAGCACAAAGACTTTCAAGCACTCAAAAATTAAAATAGAAAATGCAACATGAAAGATTACTTTTTCTTTTTTTGCTTGTACAAAAGATTACTATGTGCTTGGTCACAAGAACAACTACCTGGTGCAGTTCCATCAGTTCCTGTAGGCAGTTACTTAACAACACTTTCTTTATACAAGCTTTTCCTGTAAGCAGGGCTAACTGTCAAGTGCTGTAACAAGCAGATGTAAAACAAAAGCCGAACATAACTAAATTCCAACGGCCGCTTTGAAAGATAAATCTTGCTACTTGTTTTTCTTACCATGAATGTTTAAATCCAAAATGTCATATAATATTATTTTATGAAGAACTATAAGTGTTAAAGACGGAAAAATTCTATTAATGGCAAGACAAACAAAACAATTATAAGGATTAAGCAGAGCTTAATGCTTCAAGGGGGAAAAATAAATTGCAGCTAACAATTAAGAATTCAAGCATAACCAACAGATAAAAGAATATGGAATTTACTTATTCGTACAGGACTATAAAATACTAACTATATCTCACAAGGGTAGTCTTGGTTCAAATTTAACTGGTCAAAAGGAGACTTTTAGAATGTTTCCAAAACACAAAGCATACTTCAGATATGTGTATAATAAGAGGGACAAATGTGGTAAATTGACTAAGCACAAATGACCTTTAAGGTATTTTCCCTTCTTCTAATGAAATAACAACCGAACCTCGTCTCTGAGGATCGCAAAAGAAGAAGAACTTCCGTGCAGCTATACGGCAATATGTTCCATTAAAGGCTGGAGGCATATCACGTAGCTGTGCCAGATTAGGTATAAGACCCTGTATGTACTGCTGCATTTCCTGAAAATGGACGGAATAATTATTGAATATGTACATAAGTAGTGAGAACTAACAAGATGGAATAATAATTAAAAAAAAAGTAAGTACATGTGGCTGAAGGAAGCCGTCAGAATCCTCATCTATCTCACTCATATCGATTCTAGCCTGTGTAAGGGAGACCTGAACAGAAAAGTCTAGTTAGCTCCAATCCATGTAAAAACAACTGACAAACTAGCAGATTGTGAACTTTGGTAAAAGACCAACAGCAAGTGCCATGGAGCTTCAATAAAAGAAAAACTGAAATAAGTCAATTATTGAAGAGCCTACCGTTCGCATCACATAAAGGTAAAATGGCAGAATGGCAATTCTTCCTTGTTCATCTTTCTCGAACTTCATAAAATTTGAAGGGCTGAAAAAACGCCGGCATTTGGGGCCTATTTGCTCGGTACATACAGATTGAATATGGCAAAAGTCTTCATAATTCATCTGCAACATGAATTGAAAAGAACTCATTAACATCACTACAGAAATGTCTGTTTTAAGATGGTTCAATATAATAAATTGTCATTTATATCACAAAATAAAAATTTATGATGTGAAATATCTATTGTAAATAAATTTTAAGATATGAAGCACATGCCACCAAGCATCATTTTCCAGCAGACAAATTTATGAAGCAAAACATCAAGAAATCAGCAATACATAATAGAATTGAGTAGCATCTTTGAAAATCATTGTAACTACCTCTTTTTCCTTTTGCTTTGTATCACAGTATCAACACATACCTACTTTAACTGAAAACATCCTTTGTTGGTTGAATTCAAAAAATCTCATTGGGTATTGTAGAGTAACAGATCAAGACGATAAAGTATAAACTATATGTTACTTGCCTTTTCTGCACCAGTTGCATCATCTATCACGCAATTTTCCCTCAAGCAAACCCACATTACATCCAGATCATCGGCATTTAGCAAAAGATCTGATTGCTTCTGCATAAACAGTGAAAGAATATCATATGACAAGCATCAGCCCAAACACATTCTGAAAAAAAAAAAAAAAAAAAAACAACAACAACAACAATAAGCACATTAAGCGAGAAACAAAACCAAACAATACCTTTAAAAACCGACATTTTGCCAGCCGCTGGACTTTGCTACTGATAGACCCTTCTTCAGGTTTCTGAAACAAAAGAAAACATAAATTTTGAATTTTCAAAAGAATAAAAGCAAGTCTTTAGCTTATAAATCCACACCATATAATAATAGCTTAGGAATTCGATTTGAGTCAACAATTGTAATACATGCCTTCCTATAGAAACTTGGAATCATGCCCGCTTCAGCACTTTTCTGTTGCTTCTCTTTAAAAATATCAAGCAAGATTCTCTTTGTTTCAAGCTCTACAGAGGTGAGATTGTGCATTAAGAAACATATGAGATAAAATCTGCAACACATGCCCAACTAACATTTCTAAGCAATAATTAAAAGCAACAAGACTAAGTAGGTTTTGCAGGAGAGACAAGTGTAGTGTATTGTGCTTCAAATGGAAACTAGAAACCAAGATTTTCTAGTCTCTAACATTCAAACAAACTGGCTTCCCTTAAAGATAAAAGCGCATGCACACTTAAGAATCTACAAAAAACCAGATGACCAAGCCTAACTCTACTTGAAATTCCGAATATATTCTCAAATATGCAGCTAACAAACAAGACGAACACTCAAAATTCACCATGCACTGTCTTTCTTTCTTGAGGAAATCAAAGCAAGACATTGCAATCCAAGAACCAAACATGTCTAGCTAACGCATTATTTGTCCTCAAAACAGTATTATGTTATCCTTTCCTCAGTTTCTACAAGTTTAATACTCCAAATTTAGATAATCTTTCAGCTGCATTTTCTCAGCAGCCAAACAGACATCGAACGTAAAACGCTGATTAAGCAACTTTAACATACAATTAAAAATCAACATGATTTCAATTTAAACACTGTCACTACAATCGCACGAATGCGCATCTTGGTCAGCACGCATTGTCCAAAAAACAGTTTATGTTATCATTTCCTCAGTTTCCGTCGCATTTTCTCAGCGTCCAAACAGACATCGGAAATTAAAAACACCGATTAACCAACTTCACCAAAGATTAACAAACTATCAAGTAAAATTATCCAAATTCAATATTTACAAACAAAATTAGCTTAATTCTCGAAGCGTACCCATGAGTGCCTCGGATCCGAGTCCGACGCCTGATCCAATGAATCTGCGGAGGTTTCGTACCCACGGCATGGAAGACGCCGGCGGGATCTTCCTCTGCGCCGCCACAGCCGCCACTTCGTGGCCTTCGCCATCGCTCGAACCACTGTACATGGCCGAGTCACCTAGTCCGCCAACTTAATGGACTCGGAATAACTCGGAACCCTAATTTGTCTTTACGAAATGCGAAGAAATAAAACCCTAGAAACCGGAGCGTTCAGATCAACCTCTTCTCGAAACCTCTCTGGTCTGGTCGTGGCTGGTGAGCCTCCGATTAGTCGGTAATGGATTTTGCTTGAATTAAATAGAACTCCCATGAAAATTTCCAATTTACGAATAGCTCCCCTTATGGTTTCAGTAATTATGATTTCCCCCGATTCCCATGAAAATTTCCAATTTACGAATACCTCCATTATGGTTTCCGTAATTATGATTTTTCCCGTCTTTTTTCTTTTTCTTTTTGGTGATGCGCCAAAATTATTTGAATAATTAGACCTTCTTCCCCCTTTAATTTTCTTTTTAATATTTGAGGATTAAAAAATTGTAGGTGAACAATTTTCATAAGGACTTTAAATATATTCATTTAGGTAAACAAATTTCACACATGTTGACATAATTTAATATGTAAAATGAATAATAATATAATATAAACATTTTGTAGTGTGGATATAAATAAACATAATTTTTAAAAATATGATATAATATGTAATTTTCTCAAATAATATCTTAAATGATTTTTTTTCAGATATCTACATCAAAAATTGATATCTTTCTTGATATTTTTCAAATATTTACTGAAAATTTTCTAAGATTTTGTCCCAAAAAAGTACATCCAAGAATTTTAAGACCTTAAAAATTTTGAAATTCGAAGGAAATTTGACAATAACGAATATAATTTTATCAATGTTTTTTGTGAATGGTTTAAGTAAGAATTAATTAGTATGAGATCAAACACTGTATCAAATAGTCGTTGTTAAAGGAGGCAAAATCTTCCTTGTTTTACAGTGTGAGTTGTTTGATTTTACTTACTAGGGGTGACAAGACATGCCATTTGCACCTAGGAAGGTTCGTTAGCTTTGTGTTTGTGACTAGCCCCCTTAGGTGGCATATGGGACTCACTCTTTTGACGCTTTTCATCACGTTTATTTCATCGATTCAAACTAAAATATTGTAACAATTCAAATTTTATAACGATAGATATTGTAAAAAAATCAGGTTGAACAAAAATTTTTTGGATTAATTACAATAATTCCCCATGAATTATAGCTTTTGTAACACTTTGTCCCCTGAACTTTAAAACATAGCATCTGTTCCTCCTAAAGTATGAATTATTAACAAAAATGGTCTTTTTGTTAGAACCTAAATGGCAAATTGGCAACAAATTTTAAAATTAAGGATATTTTGGTAATCCTAATTATAAAAATAACAAAAAAATTAAAACTATAATAAAAAATACTCTTTATTGATTACTAAAAACAAAAAAAAAATCAATTAAAAACATATTATTGTTTGGATCTCTCTTTTTTTCATATAGCGAATTTTTCTTTAAATTTTTTTTAACTTTTTCTTACACCTAAAAAGTATTTTAAAATTTTAAATGATATAAATACTAATAAAAACTTCAAAAATATGAAAGAAAACTTATTAATACTATCAAAGTTTTTTTTATCTTTGAAAATTTTATGTTATATTAAATATATTTGTGTTATATTCTTTTTTCACTAATATATATAACTTTTAAAATTTCAAAATATTTTTAGATGTGAAAAATATTAATAATAGAAAAAAAAGGATTCCAAAAGGATAATAATTTTAATTAATTTTTTTATTTTTAATCATTGATAAATATTATTTTTATTATAGTTTTAATTTTTATGGTTATTTTATAACCAGCGTTACTAAAATACCCCTAACTTTATAATCATTTGTCACTTTTTCCGTTAAATTTATAAGAAAAAGATCATTTTTGTTAACAATTCATGCTTCAGGAGAACAAAAGTTACATTTTGAAGTCTGGGAGCAAAATGTTACAAAAGCTATAATTCAATGAGAATTTTTATAATTAATCCAAATTTTTTTTATCCGGACCAGTAAAACAAATACATTTTTATTTGTTTCATAAACGCTAGTTTGAAATTGTGGTAAAATATAATACCACTAAATTTAAGTGATTAGACCCTCTTATTTTTCAAGAGTCTTGATATTTATTAAGTTATTGACATTCTAGTCTTTGAGGGGCAATGAGTTAAGCATTTAACGTTTTTTTTTCACGCTAAAGTTTGATGAAATTTAGGTTAACAATTTATCCTATATTATTTATAGTTCCATTTATTTTAAGAGATTTTGTTTGTGGAAGAAATGTAGTGTTACGTCCATCTTCTTTGATATTTAAATCTGGAACACACTATTTGATTGGACTTTTTAACGATTTATCAACCATTTAACGTCTCATCTCCCTCGTGAAAACATCTCACTAGGTACACCTACCATTTACATTGTTATATGTATGTTGTTTCTAATCAAATACAGAAACAATATTGTGAAACTTTTAAAAATCTTTACTAAATATGCATTTTTAAACTAGTTTTAGTGTTCAAGTTTCATAAAATGATATTATGTCCAAATTAATAACAATGGCTAACCTCTTGTTTTGGAGCTTTTGTTTAGCAGATCGAGTATCATAAAAACATTGGTTGGAATAAATAAATAGAAATTTCATTCTTGCATCAAGTCCCTCCAACTAGAAAACGACATAAGAGCACTTATTGTTGGTTGTTGTTTTGCTGATTTTGTTGGTATCATAATTTTTGCGCCATCTGAATGAGGGTTGTTATTGAATCAAATCTAACATAAGGATGGGGTTGTCCTCGAACGCTAGGCATTTTCAAGGGTGCCAGTCTTTGTCGCCTCCTTTTGGTCGGCGGGTGACTACTGCCGACCGGGTGACTGCTGCCGACCGTCTTTACTAGTGTAATGTTTGAGAAAAATTAATTTACTTAAACTTAAAATTCATTTAGATTTAAATAATAATTTTTTTAATGAATCATACTTTGTAAAATTATGATAAAATGAATGTTTATTGATAATATTGATGTGAATTATGTCTGTAAAATTTTGTACAGTTGAGAGTATTTTTTTAATGCAAATTTTGCAAGTATGATTATTAAAAAAATTTACAAAATTCTCTCAAGATGAAATATTATATCACAATAAATATAAATTTTGTGATATGAATAAGCAATAGAGAGAGGAATGTTAATTAAAGTAAATAATCATGATATAGTCCAGGCACTATAAAAATCATCTTTTGCCAGTCCAAAAACTGGTAAAAAGATCTCCGTGTTAGTCGTTCATCAGTTGATAAATACAGTGTAGTATTAGAGTACACGGTATAGTAAAACGGTATTGATTGAGTACAAACGCAGATATAAGAAATATTGTGATAGGAAATGGTCAGTATGGGAGAAGGAGAGTCTGTGTAATTTTAAACTCTTAAAGATAATATTTATACAAAATTCTATACTGACAGTATAGAAAAAATAAAGTGTAGTGTAAATTTATACTCCGTAAAAAGGTTGTGGGACCCACTTACTTAAACATAATAGGTTGAAATTTTGCCACCCATCCTATGGAAACACACGGTAGCTTTGGATGGAATTTTAATTCATTTTTGCCCCCAAAGTTGAGAAATTTTTTTTTTAAAAAAAAAAAACCCAAAAAGAAAGCTTTTAAAATGAAAAAGGCGGCTAAAATTTGAAAAAAAAAAATCTTCTTTTCTCTCCTAACACACCTGAAGGCTTCAACACGTTTTTCCAAAATTTTCTTTCAAATTTTATCAAAGAATCAACCTCTAAAAAGTTCAAAAACAAAATCAAGTTTTAATCCAAGGTAAAACCCCAATTTTTCTTCTTTCTTTGAGCTTTTCTTTTAGTTTTTAGAAACAGTTTTGATAAGGAATTTTCCATGGTTGACGTCAAGGAAAATTGCCAAGAACAAGTATAGGTGGAGGAGCACAAAAATCACAAAGGAAAACCTGGATAAACCCTATACTAAGCGTTAAAAATTATGTTAATTTTTTGTATTTTTGTTATGTAAAAATCTAATAAGAATTATGACATGCTTAAAGGATATTAGTGACTTGTTTTTATGCTACGTGGTGTGTGTTGTTGTGAGGAACTAGAGTTTTTAAGTTTAAAAACACGGTTTCAAAATTTATCATAAAAAAGTAATTTTAGGGTTTTTGATGAAATTGATGGTGTTGATGGGTTTTAGAGGTAATTAAGTTTTGGCAAAACGTGTTGATGGGTTTTAGAGGTAATTAAGTTTTGGCAAAATTTTGGTTTTGCCTAACACAGTAAACCTGACAATTTTTTTCATGACCTAAAGGTTAAAAAATTCTTTGAGGGTAAAATTGTATAGTTTTTATTTTAGAGGTAGATTTGAATAATGGCCTAAAACTCCAAGGTGAAATCCAAAATTCAGGAAAGTTAAATAAACAAAAGTTGTAGAACTCATCGAAATGATTGGAATCCATGGACAGTTTGCAAAAATCCTGCTTGGTTCATGAGTTATAAATTTTGGAAGTTTCTAACTAGAGAATTTTTAAATAAAAAAAGGAAGAAAGTTTTAATTAAAAGTATTGGATTTTGAAACCTTGGGAAGTTCATGCCCAGTTTGAAAAAAAAAAAAAAATTGAACCCAATGATGCTATATGGTTGATTTTGAAAATCGTGGGCAAAATCGTCAAATTTTCACAAATGGAAGTCATGAAGGGTTTTTACCAAAAAATAGGCATCGGCACCCCAAACTCATTGACGTTATTTAATAAAAAAATAAAACGTAAATTTTAAATGATAAATATAAGCTTGAAAAGTTTTAATGACCAGTAGAGGACAAAATATCATTTTTTGCAAAAATAAAAAGGCCGAACGGACCCTGAAAACACTGGAAATAGAGCAAGATCCATAGTGGAAAATTTCATCCAAGCTCTGAGGGCGATGAAAAGGCATTGGTAGATAAACAAATAAGTTTCGTTATGCCTAAGTTTTTAAAAACCCTCTAATAACAAAAGTTAAATAGTTATTTTTTATGTTTAGCTATCGACTATAGGGTCAATATTAAGTAAGATCACTAATAACGAAAAATTGTCTAAACAGGACATGAAGGCGATTTCTGAAGGGGACGGGGAAAATTGATTAAGTACAATACAATTAACAAGTACGTACCAAATCCCACCTACAATGTAGATAGTTAGTTTTCTCTTAAAGGAAAAATTCCATAGTACTAAAAATAAAAGATTACTTTGATAGTATACTCAGTTTTAGTTAGTTAAGCATGATGCATGGTATAACACCATAATCTAAAGAAGGGGTGAATGATACACCAAAGAACATAAGAAAGTGTTGTACCAACCTCCCAATGCAATGGGAGCTCCAAGTAATGATACAGTCTCGGCGTTATGATGACCATTATGTGTATTTAGTACAAACACTTTGGCCCTAGTTAAGCTAAGTATAAATCATAATAGAAGTTCATAATTGAGCATAATTGGATCATGCAAGTTAGTTGAAAAATCATCTTATGACTATGTTTAGACTTACTGAGCAATAGTTCACTTCATTGTTCATGCTGTAGGGAATCCAGCCAAGAGGTCGAAATAGTACCAATGTGGAGCTGACAATGGTAGATGGACAAGTGTGTAGTTAAGGTATGGATGCCGCTGCAGTAAAGCTTATGCTATTCATATATATATATATATTGTTAGTAATGATGAATATGTAATATAGGAAAAATGTATATCAGACAAGTTATATTATAGAATGCTAATTAACCAAAGTAATTAAACTTTTTCTAAATGACTACGGTTAAATGGAATATACTATTTTAAGCTTGGAGTATATTTAAAACATTCAGTTAAAAAAATATGCGTTTTTTTTAGGCTTAAAACAAAACTTTTAAATAAGCAATGGAATATTTGGCCACAATCCGAAAAGGCGGGTCGTAACAACAACTAACGACGGAACCCAAATTTATTCGTAGGGGACAATTTTTTTTAATCATGAATATACTAACACGTAGAAAACTATTAGTTTAAGAGAAGTCGAGTCTAATTTATAGACTTACCTATTATATTAAAATTAAAACTACTATATTAAAAAAAAAAAAGAAGAAGAAGAAAGAAAGAAAAGCTAGGCCCTGTCTCCGTCATTGATCTTTACCAATCACTCATCTTTTTCTTTTTGGTTGCCTTTTTTTTTTCCACTGGTATTAGGGACCTCACTCTCCTTGTTTTGATGTTTTTACTTGTAATTTTTGTTTATTTTTTGTTACTAATAGTGACAACTTTTATTCTGATTTTGTTGTTTTTGCAAGGTGTTTTTCTGTGCATGGTTTTTTTTTTTTTTTTTGGTGTTCTTCGTCTATGAAGCCGGGTACACATTATTACCAACTTGGATTCCATTTTGAGTATTAAAGCAATGTGAATATCATCGTCTCAAAATGGCTAATCTTTTTTCACCATTCACAAACCATATTTCAATTTCATTATATCATAATTTTTTTATTCTACTTATCATTATTATTATTTTAGATTAATTACAAAAAATTTATCAACTATTGCCCTTATAACACTGTACCTTTAGTTTTAAAACATAACATTTGTTCCCTCGACCTATAAAACATTAACAAAGAAACTCATTTTGTTAAAACTTTTAACAGAACTTAGTATATAATTAAGATTTGATATATAATATAAGAGTATTTTAATAACTATATTATGTCTAAAGCTTTGAATTTAAAAAGTTGATATAATTTAAAATTTTAATTGTTAAAAATATAAACTAAAAAACCTTGACTTTTTAAAACAAATAACATATTCTTTGACTTTCATGTAATTGCATCAAGATACACTAATAGTCTAATGGTTTACTAAACTGTTCAATAATCTTTTTTTTTTTAGAAAAAATTTTATTATTTGTATAATATTGTGTCATTTTTGTTCAAATCATTATTCAAGGGGTTTTAACATTTATAAATCAAAGAGAATAAATGTTACAGTATAAATTCTAGAGCTGTTAGTAGGGCTAGGAACACTTTTTCATCTTTGGGACCCCAATATCAGCTTTCTTTTGGTACATAAGTCCCTTCCAGGAATATTTGCCCCCACATCCGGCACTCTAATCACCAAAAAACTCTTTGTACTTTTCCACAATAATCAATCTTATCTAACAGGCGTTTGGCAATCTTGATTAGAACCATGATTATAATTATCAAATAGTATAAAGTTCTTACATGCTACAATAAAAAACAAAAAGATGTTATAGTGTGAAGCTCTCACATGTTATAGTGTTTTGAACTACAACTATGGTTCAAATCATACCTTCCAAACTCCATATAAATATTATAGATTCTATGATAGTGCTTGTTTCTGAAGTTTAGATAATATCTTAAAAAATTAAATTTTTAAAATTAACATGTATATCATATTAAGCAATTAGCTTATTTGTAATATAGTTAGAACTGATTTTACTACCATATTTACTTTCATATAATTTGAAGTATTACAATGTTTTAGATTCTAACTGATTCATTCTATGTTCTGAAAGGGCAAATAGTTTTATGCTTAATATATTGTCGTTGTTAAATAAATTGTTCAACAAAACACATGTAGTGAAAGGAATAGTAAACTTGTAATATATGCTACATTTAAAAAAAAAAAGCCGCACAGAATTTGAATTCAATTATTGAATAAAACCACGTAGGATGTGACACTCGTGGTTTTTTAATACACTTTAGAAATTTTTTAACCTTCTATTTGATACATCGATTTGATCTCTTTAGTTCGTAGTAGCTCTAGTATAAAGCAAAAAGGTTTAGAATCATGATTGTAATTTTTAAATAATATAAAGCTCTCACGTACTACAATAAAAAGCAAAAATATGTTACAGTGTAAAGCTCTCACATTGTAATAATCAATCTTATCTAACATGCGTTTGGCAATCTTGATTAGAACTATGATTGTAATTACCAAATAGTATAAAACTCTCACATACTACAATAAAAAGCAAAAAGTTGTTATAGTATAAAGCTCTCACATGTTATACTGTTTTGAACTATAACTATGGTTCAAATCATACCTTCCAAACTCCATATAAATATTATAGATTCTATGATAGTGCTTGTTTCTGAAGTTTAGATAATATCTTAAAAAATTAGATTTTTAAAAATAACATATATATCATATTAGGTAATTAGCTTATTTGTAACATAGTTAAAACTGATTTGACTATCATATTTACTTTCATATGATTTGAACTGTTATAATGTTTTAGGCTCTAACTGTTGATTCATCCTATGTTCTGAAAGGACAAATAGTTTTATGCTTAATATATTGTCGTTGTTAAATAAATTGTTCAACAAAACACATGTAGTGAAAGGAATAGTAAATTTGTAATATATGCTACATTTAAAAAAAAAAAGCCGCATAAAATTTGAATTCAATTATTGAATAAAACCACGTAGGATGTGACACTCGTGGTTTTTTAATACACTTTAGAAAATTTTTAACTTTCTATTTGGCATATCGATTTAAACTCTCTAGTTCATAGTAGCTCTGGTATAAAGCAAAAAGGTTTAGATTTATAGCTATAATTTAAATATCTTAACAGCTACCATTTTTAAACAAAAAATGATTGAAAACATTAGTTTAAACTTTTCTCTTCAATATTTTATTGAGTGCGTTTGGTAATGTAATTAGAATTAAAAGTTGAAACTAATTTATTGTAATATATAAAAACTTTATATTGTAACCAATTTTTATTTTACGCTATAGCATTTGAAAATGATATTATTGGAACGACATAACGAAGCACTTCATTATTGGTCAAGTACGTTAAAAATGTGTTAGATAGGCCTATTGTACAGTGCTATTGCATAAATATTTCAGGGATGGAGCCATGAGAATGGAAAAAAGAGAGTCGGGGATAAAAAGATGCCTGACATGCTGAGTTGGATCGAAAGCACCATGTATGCATATCTATAGAATATTTGATAAGTGTGGTTAGAACTAATTTTATGGTTTAAAATATTGTAGCATGTGAGAGCTTTAAACTGTAACAACTTTACACTATCTAGTAACCACAAAATTGATTATAACCACACTTGTCAAACACCCTGCCAGTTGTCCATATGAAGATATGTCAACTCAAGTTTATATAAGATCAGTATTTAAGACCTCATTGATCTATTAAAAGGGATTAAAAAAAAAACAAAAGATTAGTCTCAAAAATTGTCTCTAAACCTTACACCAAATCTCACTTTGATCTCTAAGTTTAAAATAAACCCAAAATTAGCACTGCATATCCTGGTGTAATTATAATTATTTTAATTGACTTAAAAAAAAAAACAGAAAACAACCCTCAAGTTCTGCATGGTGGAAAATTGGATTGTAAATATGTATGGAGCCGTATTATAACATAAATTCAGAGGAAAAATCAGACGTAATAAAATATAAACAACTTATAAATTCTTTCTTTAAAACAGCTACTTTTTGCTAGAAAAAGAGCACCAATAAATGAAACTAAAACAACTTTTTTAAATAATAAAGTGTGTCAAAAATTACAAATAATTAGCTATAAAAATTACTCTGAGCTTAATATTAAAAATGTAAAAACTTAGCTACTGAAAAATAGATGAAGCGTGAAGATCGCTGTCCTTAAAACTAATTTCGCCGCTTTGAGATAGTATATCTGATTCAGCAGGATGGCGGCGGCCAGTCTCCAGGATTTGACAGCCAAAAAGTCGCTGCTAACAGTGGACTCTCAAATAGAAGGTTGAAGCAAACTCTTTTTTTAAGCAGCACTATATGGTCCGAGAGGGCCGCAGACTAAGCCTCTTATAAACCCGAGCTTTATCATTTAGGTCCCACAATGGTGAAACCTAGGCTTGTGAGAGATTCGGGCTGTGGCCGTTCGAAGAGACTTTTTCCTTTTTTTTAAGCATCCAACTAGAGCCTTTTGATATAGATGAAAATAAAACAGTTGCGGAAGAGAAATTTTTTATAAAGAAAATAAAGTAGATGACCACGAGAACGGAAGGAATGTTGGATAATAATTTTTTTCTACGTATAAAAGGAATAAAAAGAGCACTCACTTATAGTGCTTGATATACCTCATATTAAAAGGCGTCTGATTCTTGCCCAACAAATGCTATGATAAATCTCAATAAAATTCTTAACATTGAGCATCAAATCTGTATAACGTTGTTGACCAATATTTATATAATTCCAGACAAGACCTTTAAAACAAACAACTAATATTTCTTAAAAGGAGATTTTTTATGAGCTTTTCATTTAAGGAAAAAAAAAAGTTCATATATGTTCAAATTAAAAGCTGGCCAACATGTATATATATCAGAGAAAAAAAGGCCAAAACCAAGCTCACATATATTTGGCTAATGAAAACACTTCATGAGCTTTTCAATAAGGAAGATATTGCTGGACCTCCAACGTATGAAGACTCATAAATTCAATATAAAGAAATTTGAATTAAAAGAAATGTTTCCAATGGTAAAACAGAATAGGATAAGAAATATTTCTAATACTTTTGCCTTGAAAATCAGTAAAATGTTCGTTTTATGCTTATTTCAGTGGCACATGGACAACATGCGATCTATTCTAACCAGATTTTGACATAAATGTAGCGGAGGGACTAACTTATTGCATCAAGATAGATCCGAATAAGTTATGAGATGCTTTAAACCTCATTGACTAAAGTGGAATTAATTAGAGCTTGAATGCATTTTTCTGTTTAATCTAAAAAAAATGTGTTAACTCATTACTTAGTAATAACAATTGGGTTTTCGGTTAAAACCAATTGGTTGGAACTAAAAAAATGAGTTAAAATAGTTTGTCAAAATGTTGGTTTTAATTGGTTTGAATAAAAAGAAAAAAGAAAAAGAAAAGGGAGCTCAAAAAAAGATTGGAACTTAAAAAAAAAAAAAAAACTTTTGAAACTGACAATGAGCCAAACAATAGTTTTTTGTTGTAACTCAAAAGACGGTTTCTTCGTTAGAACTGTGATTGTCAAATACGGGCTCAAAAGACTTTTAAGTACAAGTTGAAAAGATGAATCAAACTATTCTTAAAACAAACAAGTGATTTCTGAGACAGAACCATATTTAAAAGATCTTATGGTGACCAATAAATCAAGTTAATTGTTGTTAGTCCCAGCCAAAAGCCAAAAGCCAAAAGCCAAAAGAGCAGCCTCATGAATATCATGTCCAAAATGGTCCCCCAATTTAAATTAGATCTCTGATTTATACCCAACAGACATAAACCAGTAAAATGCCAATAATGCTTGCTCTGGCTTTGATCGATCTATGACACAGGAGAGTGTAGCTTTCCAGACCTTTCAGATTCCCCCAGAGATTTTCAGAAACTTTAAAAGCGGTGGTCACCTTGAGCCCTCTACCACATAGTCTTACAGTTTCTACACATTTTTTTTTTCCTTTTTTTACACATTAAAAAGAAGGTAAAAAGAGGGCATCGTTTTCGTAATCTGTACTAGCTAGCAGAAAAACATCCCTAAAATTTGCTGCCATGAACTCAGACCTTGGCAGATATATGTATTAAGATTGCCCTTTGAGAAATTTAAACTTTTATTATATCTTTAGCACATATATAGGTCGGTGTTACGGTCCATGTGGAGGACCATTTTTCCATCATAATGTGTAAACATGACGGGCATTCAACGTAGCACTGCATTTGAAACATGTAATATTCGAAAATTTAGTTATCCTAAACTATTAATAAATGTTATTTTATATTTCTTAATTTTATGTATTATATAAGTGATTGGTGTATCTTTCAAAATGTCTCTTTAAACGCGCGCGTTTGTAATATAAAAAGGGTTGTTGTATCGATAGAAAAATTGGTATTTAAAAGATTAATTTTTTTTTTGTTTAAAATGTAAAAATATTTAAAATAAAGTTTAAAAGAAAACAAATATTTTTGAAAATTTTTAAATAAGATTTTAAAACATACAAGTTAAACGGTGAAACTTCGAGAATCCCTTGTATGGTTTGTAACAGATGTAGAATTTAACTCTAAATAATAATTATCTAAAACATTTGATTTATTATATCTTTACCTGTCATAAGAAGCATAATTACTATTTTTATAAGTCAACCTAAAGTGACAATATAACAAGCTATAATATAGTAATGGTTTCCCTATAAATATAGCAAAATAATTATCTCTCATTAATAATATGGTGTACTAATTACAAAAATCATAATCGTTGTCACTACAATTATGATTAACATAATTTTAAGATAGAAAAAATAATGAGAAATCAAAATTAATATATTTCAATGGAATAAATTTTTGTACTAATTCCAACGGAACCTCGTTTTATGAAATATCTAAATTGACAATATAATAAGTCATACTGCAGTAAAAGATATTCTATTAAATTAAGCATTGCAGAACAATTAAATTAAATAAAAAAAACATGACTTAATTTTTGTAAAAATATAATTTATTCTATAAAAATATAAACATTACAACAACGACATAGAGTTAAAAACTATACCATAATACTATACATACAAAAACATATTCCTATCTCATCAAACTCTATATATTAATTTAAGTATTATTTTATTATTTTTTATGAGATAGGCCGGAGAAGTGCTTTAGTAACGTCTTTTACCAAAAGACGACACTTTTTAGGATGGGGGTGACTTCATCGAGGCAAAAGCCTCTGGGATTTATAGAAGTTTGTTATTGGGATTTTTTTAATAATTTTTAAGTGTTAATTTTCTAATTTTTTTGGATTAATTTGACCATTTGCAACTTTTTTCCCTTCAATTGTCCACGCCAATTTCCTTTCTTCAATGCGCGAATCTTGGCTTGCAATGTCCTACGACCTGGCGGTTGGTGGCTTCCAAATGGCGCAACCTAGGCCTTCAATCGAGCGATCGCATAGTCAGAAACCTGGAAAAGAAATGGGTCCATATGGGCCTGGAACGGAGCTAATAAGAGCCATTAAATCTGTCCCAGTATTGCAATTCATCGGCTAATAGAACGACTTCATGTGAAGATGACCGCGCCAGATCAGACATTGCCGAGATTCCACTTATACACGCGGACCCACTGGCGGTCTCACTTAATGGACGACACGTGTCCAAAAGGGACGGCCCAGGGAGAATGGCAGCGTCATATGACAAAGGGGATTAAGCCACGTGTCTCTCCTTTAAATTTCAAATTTTAAAGTATTTTTGAGGCATTTGTTATTTGATTTTGTCTATTTTGGTGTCGTTTTACTCCGTTTTTATCAGATTTTAAATCTAAAGATAAATAATCGAAAAAAATTAATTATTTTATAAACATAATATTTATAATAATTTTAAAAATATTTATTTTACATTAAATATATAAAAATAATTATAAACTTCTAAAATTTCAATCTCTTTTTGTTTGACACAAGTATAACATTTAAGATCTAGAAATATTTTTAAAAATTACTAAAAATATTATAGAACATATTTACAAAGTTAAAACATATTATAAAACACATTAAAATTCAAAATAAAATTACCATTAATTATTTTTACAGTTTTAATTAATTTAAGACTAAACTAATATCTTATGCGTGAAAATGATTTTAAAAATTATCGAAAATATTATTAAACATCAAAACATAATAAAAATATATAATTAAATATATTTTTATACTAAGACACTAAAATACTATTTAACATAAAAATGCTATTAATTAAAGGATTTAACGAGAAATAAAAATATAAATAAATAATTTTAACCTAATAAAATATATATTTTTATAGTCTCGTGGCCTAACAAAGGTTGTGTGCATATGGAAGGCCCGTTTGGCATAGTTCTAGCTTGTACTTTTGTGCTGTAAAAGAAAAAAATAAAAGTTGTAGTTTTTTAGTAAGTGTTTGAAATCATATTCTTAAAAGAGCTTTATTAGGTCAAAATAGTTTTAATTTTTTTTAAGTTATGTTATATTTAAACTTATATAGTGTATTATTAATACTCTAGTATAAGTTTTAAAGTTTATTTTAGAAGCATTTTGAGAAGTCTTTTTTATGCTTTTGATAGAAAACTCTTTTCGAGAAGAAAAACACTTTAGATAATTCATTTAAACACTTTCAAAAGCAGCTTTTTAACCCATAAAGCTAAAATCAAATTCTAGAAAACCGTCCCAAGCATGCCCATTCTCTCTTTTAACCAGCCTTTCTTCTGACATATTGGGCCTCTTATGTATGCATGGTACTTAGATACATCCTATTTAGTCCAGGGCAACATGACAACGCCCTTTCCACCAATGCCCTTCTGCGTTCCGGCCAAACATGGAAGCCTACAAATATCACTAGCCAGGCAAACAAAATAAATAAATGAGAGAGAGAGAGAGAGGGACAGAGAGTTACAGCTCAATAGACAATGATCTTCCCCACCATTGTTCAAAGCTCAACCAGTCACACACACACATACATATGAATAGTACATGCATGGGTATGTTTAAATGTATGAAAAAAAAATTGTGTATTTATTGGCACACAGAAATACAGGCAAGAAGGACAGGGGAATGATTTAGTTTTTTTTTTGCTCTGAAAAAAAACCGTATTTTGATGGGATGTTTAAGAGAGTCCGTTTGAATCACTTTTTTCGACACAATGTAATTGATGTGAGCTTTTTCCAGTGAACAGCTGTGAAGAATTCGGACTGTACTAAACAAAAGGTAATTTTCCATTAAAAAAGGTTTTTTGGGAGATAATAAAAAACAAGGAGCTATTTGAAGCAGTTAAAAACTTTTCTGAGGTAATGTCCTGCGTTTTGCTAAGCTGTCATGACCACCCCATTAAGGGGAACAGTCCCATTTCTGCATACAAAAAATGGGGAAAAGTCCTCTCTCTTCTTTCCAGATCGGATGACAAAAAAGAGGCAAAAAGGCAGATGGAGTGAATCAGGTAAGAAAGAGGACTTGGAATTGATGGAGTGATAACTACCTTTTTCTTTTGATCCCTTTCAATTATTATGTCTTCCCAATTGTCAGCCTGATTGAGGTCACTTTCCCACCTGTCTATATTGTACATAGCTACAGTATAAATTTTTTAAAAAAAATCCCATGTTTTTACAGTTGGTAACAACTACAAAAAAACCATCGTTTTTTTTTTTTTTGAATGGTTTGGTAGTTAACTTAATGATCCATTTCAATCCTAAGCAAAAACAAAACTTAATAATCAAAGGTAATCATCTTTTGTAATGTTAAGTGGGATCTACATGAAAGTGTGCATAATAGCATCACAACTTCGTCTTTTACTGGGCAGAATTTTTGTGCTATGCATACATTTCTTTATTCTTTTTTCTTTATTGTTTTCTTTTTGGCAGTACAGAGAACAATTATATATGAAACTTTCCTTTCTTATATTAAGCAATGCCAAATCTAGACCAGATATAAGCAACGGCAAATCTAGACCAGATATATATATCTCCTGCTTCTTGATGGTTTTTCTAGTTTCTTTCAAAAACTAAACCAACCCTTCTATTCTAAATTCAAGCCAATAATAAATGCAAGTGTTGGTTTTGCCAAGGACAGCAAAGTTGGGCACAAAACTAAATTATGCAATGTTTTTCTGATCTCTTTCTGTTAGAATTTCAGCAGCATTAATCTCCACCAAAAATGCTTGTTCCTTAAATAGACACTTAGATCCGCAAGTCAGCATTTATGAGCAGCTTGTCGGCGCCAAATCACCACTGAAGGGAGGACAATTTTGGAAGCTTTCTTTCTTCTGCTCTGGGATTCTCTATGCAGCTTTGGCATGTTGATCTTGATCACTCAGTTTTAAGTGTCTTCTAATTTGTTTCAGAGATTCAAATGTTTATGTTTTGTTGTGGAAGACCTCAAGACTTTGAGACATGTCAAAGCAAAGTATCACCATAGTTGGAGGCGCTGCCGGGGCAACTGCATTTTTCGCTGTGGTAATAGGACTTGTGTGGTTCTGCAAGTTTCACCGCAGAAAGTTGTCAATAAAAAACTCGGAAACCGGTTCCTCGGATCCATCTGCACTAGGTAAGGTGCTTGTTAGAATATAAAATTATTGTTTACCTGCCTCCTAACAGCTTAAAGCTTTTGAGATGGATCGGTAAACTAATATATGTCAGAGAAGGAGGTCTAGTTCAAACTCCTGCAATTTTACATTATCATCACGTTCTGATAATAATCCAAGAGTTGGCTGAAATTCAATTTCACATTTGTTTGTTGGTAAGTATCATTTGATTGGTCCCTTCTGAATGTTTTACAGCGGAGTGGAATAGAGGTGGAGCGAGTACATCGGGTGGGGCGCAGCCTCATTTTGGGCAGCTTGGGTCAAGGCAGTTCAGAATGGAGGAGTTGGAGCAAGCCACTAAACACTTCAATGAGAGTAATCTCATAGGATATGGAAGTTTTGGCTCTGTGTACAAAGGGTTCCTCCATGACGGGACCGTGGCTGTCAAAAGACGAGCAAGTGCGCCTAGACAGGAATTTGCTGCAGAGGTAATGTTTGTTGTCCATTATGATTTTTATTTTCATTTGTGTAACATAATTAGTGACATGCCCAAAATACAACTATCTTTATGATGTCTTAGAACTCATAAGTGGATTTTTTTCTGCCAATAGGTCGCTTCTTTGTCGGAGATTCGTCATCGAAATTTAGTTAGTCTACTTGGGTACTGCCAGGAAAGTGGATCCCAAATGTTGGTTTTTGAATATTTACCAAATGGCAGCGTGGGCAATCACTTATACGGTATGACAATTTTACTTTTTTGAGAAGTTGGTTTAGATATTGGTGTATTAACATTTACAATGTTAAAATGTGTTTTCCTCGTTGGTTTTGACAGATACTAGAAAAGATCCTCCAACTAAACTAGAGTTCAAGCAAAGGTTATCCATTGCTCTTGGGGCAGCCAAAGGTTTGCAACCCCACATCAGAAGTTAGATGGGTGCTCTTTGATCATAAGATTAATGATAGAGATACCAAAACTTGTTCTAATTTTTTAATACCAACTGACGTGTGAAACGAGTTAACATACTTGAATATGTGAGATACGACCTTCTATAAACAAATGTATTAGTATTCTCGAGTTAAAATGCGACAACTTGGTTGCCACGCCAGTTGGTCATGTGGTATTACTCAATTGATAAAATAACTAATGCAGGTTTATGCTACTTGCACGGCCTAAGGCCTCCTGTGGTGCATAGGAACTTCAAGACTGCCAATGTTCTGGTTGATGAGAATTTCATTGCCAAGGTTGCAGATGCAGGGGTCTCAACACTGCTCGGGAAGATCGAAGACGCAGGTCCATCCCGCGCGTCTAGTGTCAATGTTTTCCAAGATCCAGAGTAAAACTTTCTTCTGATTGAAGTTTTGTTCATTATTGTGAAACATAGCGCTCTCTCTCTCTTTCTTTTTGTTTCACCAATACGTCAATTTGGGCATGAATTTTGACCTCTAGGGTAGGGACATCTGGGGCTGCATCCCAAATGAGTGATGTGTACAGCTTTGGGGTTTTCCTTCTAGAGCTAGTGACCGGACAGGAGGCTTTGCGCAATGAAATCTTGGGATCCAATGAGAGCTTAGTCCAATGGGTAAGTAGGATACTTGTAAACTAAGCAGTAATATTGTAACTTGCTGACCAAGAAAAGAATAAAAACTTCTCTTACACATTGTTGGCAACGTCTAGCTAAGTAGCTATAAGCAGACAGATGTGTTTTGTTCTTCCTGTTTAGGAGCCAGCTAAAGAAAGAGACCTTTTTCCCCCCAAACCAGTTTGCCTTGTGAGCATAACAAACTTGCAATGTTATGTTGGTTTGTTCTATTATAAGTGCTTGCTTGTTATGGCTTTTGTGAAGGTGGAATCAAGGCTGAGCATAAATAATTTTGTCGGACCACCGACTATCCGGGAGCTTCACAATGGAGGGAATGAGGGATTTGATCAGGTTGACACTACAATGCATGAGTTTTCCAGGAAAGAGGCGTCCAAAGATGGAAGCTGTAGCGCTCGAGCTCGAACGAATTCAAGAGAAAGAAATGGTACTAACAACAGTCCCGGGAGAAGGCACAGCCACAATTCACTCTAGGAAGTCAGCTATTTAGTTGAAAATGAAGCCAAGCAATCTGAAGGAAAGAAAAGCGAAAAAAAGCAAAAGTTATTTGTTGGTGTTTTCATTATTCTTATGCTAAGCTTAGAGCTTACCACAACAACTAACAACTTGGCCTTGGCAAAATTGCTGTTTTGAGGGATGGTGTAAAGTGAATTCAAATTGTGGTATATGAAATTATATGAATTATATCCTTTCCAAAAAAAAAAAGAGTAATAGCTCATTTGGAACGTGATTTGAACTACAAAATTACGGTTCAAATTTTATGAGAGAAAACACTATAATAATATTAGTTTGTACCATAATTTTATGGTTTATACCATGTTTCCAAGTAGGCTATAAACAATAAAATCAAAGGAAGAAAAGTTTGCAATTTGCATAATGACTGTAGCAGTACCATTTGTACTGCATCATTTGTCTGTCATTAAATGATATGGGCACAAGCATGAAATGAATGAAGAAAAACAAAGAAGCATTTGTCAAAATCATGCACTACAGAAATCTCAGTCACATGACTATTTGTAAATGTGTACTGGGGTCTTGTATTTTGAGAAGAAAAGAGACAATTATACTCTATCTGAAAGGAATATATACATATATATATATAGACAAAGGCCAAGTTAGATTCTTAGCTTGCTAAGGAAATTTAATCCAGTATGCATTACTGGAAATCTTTATCTTTAGCTGTTAGAAAATATTGAATAGTATAACAGAAAACTATGCCGTTGACAAAATTGCATGCAAAAGAAAACCACACATAAATACACGCATTGTACAAATGAATTGACAACTGAAAAACAGCTACAATTCAGTAGATCTGAGATTTTTTTTTTTCTGTGCAAGATGGCCCTTGCCAAGAACAGTATGGGGTAAATGTAATGACGGGGGGGTGTTGCGGGCAACATCTACTTTATGAAAGTGCAAATTGAGGACATGAGACATGCGGCCCAACATAAAACCAAGTTCAAATTCCAAGAATAATAATAATATAAGCAAGCATGTCTTGTAGTCGTGCAGCAAATATCGACGCAATAATATTGATAAGATGCATTAAAAGCAAAAAAAAATTGATCTCGTTATCTTGCTTCATGCTGCTTAGAAAAATTATTTTCTTTCTCGTGGGGTTAAAACTTAACTACTAACAAGACAGTGAGATCCGATCTAGTTTATAGTGTACTTTTTAGATTATGAACTCGTTGATTAGTAAGTAGCAAGGCTTTAACCTCATGAGTTTAAATAAGAGTGCTGCTGTTGCTCACGTCAACATGTCCAACTGATGATGTAAAAGATGACAAAGGACACTAGTAGAGGATCAATATATACGACAATGCTTCTTTATAGAAGAAAATGCTCTAAGATATTAATGGCATTGAATACTATACACTAATAAAATAATAGGATCTACAAATAGGGTCTATTTAATATTAGTTGTGGTGTCTAGTACCAACTGCATTCCAAAACATTTTTCCTTAAATATAAGATTCACTAATGAAAAATACCACCACCATGGTGCTTAGCACCATCGTGTCGAATCACACTGCTAAAAAAAATATGGCACTATTTCATGAAGACTCCTTTAGACGTGATTGTTATTGATTTTTTTTTTTTTTTGATAATAAGCAGAGATAATATTACTAAAGAAAACTGAACTCGATTGGGTACAAAGGCGGTACAAAGACCCAAAAACAAGGTATCTACACAGATTCAAAGAATCTATTTAAGAATCTAAAAGAAACCTTAACCTTAAATGAAAATATACTCCTACCAACTGAGGTCGTTACAATCTCATATGAGAGTTGTTTCTAACTTAGAATACTACCCAAACGACCAAGTGCCCCCCACACTTCCAGCGGCACAAACTCAACCTTGGCTAAGGTCGGGCCCCTCAACGCCGGAGCTCGACGGACATCGGCCACACCCAGAAAACACTGAGGTCAGGACGCCTCATGTAAACCAACACAGAGGGCATTATAACAAGCACAATACACAATAGGAACAAACAACTAAAAGGCAAAACTGCCTTTATGTTACAATACAAAACCAGAATAAGAGCATAACAAAAGCCCTTAGAGTCGATCTAGCTACGATTAACGGAGAGCCTAGAGACTACTGCAACAAACAAAGCCAGAGAGACGGGAAAGGAGGCAAGCCTTCTCCAACATGTGGCAGTCACGTATCGCTACCGCCCGACACCGAGCTAGCCAAGAGGCCACATGGAGGAATGTTGCACTGAGGAGAGCAGGACCCCCAAGTCATCGGAACACCTGGAAACCTCCACCTCCCCTTGAATTCTGCCGAGCACCCCCCTCTAGGGAGCCTTGACCCTCGACGGCCCCAAAATCTTTGGCAGCCCAAAGATCAAAGCTACTGACTATCTTCCCTTTTGTACCACCCTTCACCCCTACCCCTGTTGCATGCAGAGAATGCCTTCCGCGCCGACCTTCCCTCTCTAACTCCCCTCGCCCACGAGTCATACTCCTCTAGAACCACTTCCACAACATCCTGTTGGTACCAAAACTTCAGGCCGAGAGTCTGAAGGCTAGCCTGGAGGCTACACCAGGCTCTAGCCCTACATGAATCTGGCGGCGCACGAAGATGACAAAGAGAAAAGAGAGCAAACCCTAGGACACAAAGAGAGCGTACACTTCTATTAAATTGATGTCACATAGAAACCATTAAAGGACCTTATTCAATGTTATTAGTACTTTTCACCTTAATCAAAACATGTCACAAAAAAGGTATGGTTTGAAAGAACAATCCTATTTAATACATGGGTTATAACCTTGTTACTCATAAAGTTGTGAGCCATAATCTAACATGTAGTTATATACTTTTGATACACAATCTATTGTTTTGTTAATAACGGGGTTATAATCCATAGAGATGAAAACGATTTTTGGGTTTGAATTGGCCATTAGGTTGAAAAAAAAATATTGATTCCCACTTTATTGAATGTATCCATGCATGACAAAATTAGATTTTTTTTTTTTTTTAAACCAAGAAGAACACGATAAAATCATGAGCCAGAGACTAGATCTTGAAGCAACTTCAATTTGCTATGCAGGTGGTCAGATTAAGCATTGATTGTTCTAGGACAATATAACTTGTAACCAAATACCATAACAATAATTTCCCAGCTGCCTTGTCCCACAAGATTCCTTGTTCCCTTCTCGTCCCAATAAGATCCACATGATTTCGGATTGGTCCACCAAGATTTTAGGTCTCCTTGCTAAAAACTGATCCCAAATTTTGCAATTCAACCAACGGTAAATTTTTCAACTTTTTTATTTTTTTAAGTTTTTTCACTCATGCACAAAATCATAGACCAAAAAGAGAATCATATGGGAGAAAAGTCATGACTAGTACACTATTATCCAATCCACTCAATCATTATTATTATCTCCACTAGAATGTATACATGCAAAAGGTTTTTTGACCTCTAATTTTTGTTTTCATTTTGCTCTTTTCAATCATAACCACAAACTGAATTTTGCACAATAATTTTAGAAAGGCAAATTAACTTTATCAGGGTCAAAAGAAAAACTCTTAACATGGGTAATAATTGATACATTTTGTGTGGACACTCCCAAGTTATCACAATGAAGTGGGTACTAGGCACACTACTGCTTGCACTGCCAACTTTTATTGCTCCTGAGAATCCAAGGGGCTCAAGTAGGCAGCTATGGGACCCCCAACTGGGTAAAGAAAAGTTACCGGTAACAGACAGCAAATTGAGAAGTGCCAAAAGAAAAATATGATAATAAAAATAAAAAATAAAGTTTGGTTTATGGTGCAATTGATTTTATGTTGTTTCTTAATAGCTTATTAGTAACGGAAGGTGTCGATGACATTGTGCCTACTTGGCCAAACGGTTGAATGGCAAAAGTTAAAAGAACATGCAAGACCATAGATCATGTGAGAATGGGGGATTAAAAAAACCCCAGAAATTTTAAGAAAAAATGTTGAGGAAAATTGTCAAACTAGTAAAAACTAGGGCCATGGAAAATTTAGATGGAAAACCAATTCCAAACTAGACAAGCATACAGGGGGGAGTAAAAATTTTATAATTTTTATTAAATGGATACATAATTTATAATTTTATTATTGAGTAGGGATATAGTTATGATTTTTTTCTATAAAATAGAGGTATAACAACATCTTTCAATTATTTGATGGGGTTCATTTATAAATTTTCTTACAAGATAAGAATAAATCTAAATTTTTAAGGTAACAATACAATTTTTGAAATTGAGTGAGAGCTTATCCTCTCACACAATATAACATCCATCCACCCCTGCAAGCAAACATGGTTTCTCAAAAAAGCTTCTATAAGAAAACCGAGAAATTTACAGTAATGTTGAAGAGAATTCTAACACTTTTATGACTTAACAGAAAATTTGAACATCATTTTTGTTCCATTAAGCATTCAAGTAGAGGAATATTGTGGTTCTAGACATTAATAGAGTGTTTAAAACATTGGTTCACTAATAACAGTGTAAAACTCTTACATACTATAGTATAAAGCAAAAAAAAACGATACTGTAAATCTTTGAAATGCCACAGTGTTTGAATCATTTATTTCAATTCAAGCTGGTTTGCAAACACCACATAAATAAAAATATGACCAAACGAGCCCTTGATGAACTGATAAATTTGCAACGAAAAGTAAAAAATCATGAGGTTAAACCCACACGATCGTCTCCTATACGCCTAGTCCCACAAGATTATCTGCCTGCTCTTCATCCAACCAAGAAGATCCACAAAGATTTTGATTGTAGGTCCACAAAATTCTTAGGTTGTTCAACATGAAAATGATGTTGCAGATATGGAGCCAAATCAAGTAGACAACCCAGCAAAAGGAAGGAAAAGGGAGAAAATCGCGTCCTCGAAGGCAGGGAGCAAGCGCCGCGGCTCTGGCAGAAGAGCGCCGCGGCGCTGGGGCGAAGGCGCCTAGGCGCCAGGTGAATTACGCCTAGGCGCCGCAGGGGAGCGCCGCAGCGCTCGTTTCGAGCGCCGCGGCACTGACGCGCTGTGCTGCGCGATGTGTTTTGAATCAAAGTCGAATTCAAAGGTCCCAAAAATGGGAAACCACTAGGGTTTCCCATTAGTTGCTATTTTCTCCTCCTTTGGTTATAAATAGACACAAGGTGGCTAGGGTTGTGTGTGTGAAAACTGTGTGTGAAAATTGTGAGTGGCATAATTTTGTGAGAGACAAAAGTTCTTGAGAGCTCCATCCTTGAGAGAGAAAAATTCCCACAGGGTGTTAGATAGAAGAGAGTTTTGGTAAGCACAATTTGTGAGTGTGTGAGAAACTGCTCTTGTAATCTGTAATCTCCTTCATCATAGTGGAATCTGCAAGCGGCAGAAACAGGACGTAGTCTCAATTTTGGACGAACCTGTATAAAAATTTGGTGTCTCTTTTTCTTCTTTTCTCCTATTTATTTTCTGCAATTGTTCGTTCTTGCGATCCTTGGAATTAGGAGTCGCCTAATTCCCCAACAACTGGTATCAGAGCGGAGGTTTTGATCAAGAACGATGACTGGAGAAGAAGGTATGGCAGCCGGCATCACCAAATTTGATGGTTCAGATTTTTCCTACTAGAGGATGCAAGTAGAGGACTACCTATACAGTAGGAAACTGCACTTGCCCTTGGGTAATAAGCCCGAAGGCATGAAGGATGAGGAGTGGAGTCTCCTTGATAGACAAGTACTCGGTGTGATCCGTTTGACTTTGTCAAAGAACGTTGCCCACAACGTTGCGAAGGAGACCACTACAGCAGGGATGATGAAGGCTCTGTCAGAGATGTATGAGAAGCCCTCAGCCAATAACAAGGTACATCTCATGAAGAAGCTCTTTAATTTAAAGATGTCTGAAGGTGCCTCGGTGGTAGAGCACCTGAACAGTTTCAACACCGTCCTAAACCAATTGGTCTCGGTAGAGATTAAATTCGATGATGAGATCAATGCTCTAATCCTCTTGGCCTCGTTACCGAATAGCTGGGAACCCATGAGGGTGGCCATTACAAATTCGCTTGGGAATGCCAAATTAAAGTTTGTTGATGTCAGAAATTCTATTCTGGCGGAAGAAGTTCGCAGGAATGACTCAGGAGAAGCCTCTTCGTCGAACTCGGCCCTTAATGTTGATAATAGGGGCAGGAAACTTGATAGGCAATCCAACAGGGATAATGGCAGGAGAGGCAAGTCGAGGAATGGGAGAAGCAATTCAAGGAATGGAAGGACCATGGAGTGTTGGAACTGTGGGAAGACGGGCCACTTGAAAAAGAACTACAGGGCTCCAAGGAAGAATGAAGACAAGACTAATGACGCAGCCAACACCGCCACTGAAGAGCAACAGGATGCTTTAATCTTGTCTGTCGACAGTTCTTTTGATTCGTGGGTGATGGACTCAGGAGCATCATTCCACACCACAGCACACCGTCATGTCCTGGAGAACTACGTTGCCGGAAATCATGGTAAGGTTTATCTCGCTGATGGAGAACCTTTGGATATAGTTGGCATTGGAGATGTCAGTTTAAAAATGCCTAATGGGTCGGTATGGAAGATTCATAAGGTGAGACATGTTCCTAAGTTAATGCGCAACTTGATTTCGGTGGGGCAACTGGATGATGATGGACATAAAGTAACCTTCAATTGTGGAGGTTGGAAAGTCACGAAAGGAGCGATGGTAGTTGCTCGGGGACGCAAGGCTGGAACTCTCTACATGAACTCTAGTTGCAGAGATACCCTAGCAGTTGCTGATTCTGCTGCCAATACTGAGCTATGGCATTATAGGCTCGGTCACATGAGTGAAAAGGGTATGAAGGTGCTTCACTGCAAAGGAAAACTGCCGGGTTTGAAAACTGTTGATCACAGTTTGTGTGAAGCCTGCATCTTTGGTAAACAGAAGAGAGTGAGTTTCTCAAAGATGGGTAGAGAGCCTAAGTCCAGGAGATTGGAGCTAGTTCACACAGATGTGTGGGGGCCTGCGCCGGTGACTTCCCTTGGTGGCGCAAACTACTATGTGACGTTCATTGATGACTCAAGCAGGAAGGTATGGGTTTACTTTCTGAAAAACAAATCTGAGGTGTTCGATGCTTTCAAGAGATGGAAAGCCATGGTGGAGAACGAGACAGATTTGAAGGTGAAGTGCTTGCAGTCTGACAATGGGGGAGAGTACCTAGGTGAAGATTTCAGGCGGTACTGTGCTAAGAATGGGATAAAGATGAGGAAGACCATTCCAGGAAAACCACAACAGAATGGGGTAGCTAAGAGGATGAACAGGACTTTAAACGAGCGTGCTAGGAGCATGAGGTTGCATGCAGGGCTGCCAAAGATGTTTTGGGCTGAGGCGATTAACACAGCCGCTCATCTGATCAACAGAAGTCCATCCACACCGCTGAAGTTCAAGCTACCGGAAGAAGTCTGGAGCCATAAACAGGTTGATCTCTCTTACTTGAGAGTGTTTGGTTGTGTTTCCTATGCACACATTGATTCTGCTGCTAGAAGTAAACTGGATGCCAAGTCAAAGAAGTGCTTTCTGGTTGGCTATGGCGGACTTGAGTTTGGTTATCGTCTTTGGGATGACCAAAGCCGGAAGATTATCAGGAGCAAGGATGTGATCTTCAACGAAGGTGTTCTGTACAAGGACAGAGACAGCACGGACTCCAGGGGTTCAGGTTCTGAAGATAAGAAGCCTGAGGTGATTCCATTGAAGGATCTGCCTGAAGTGGAGGTGCAAAATCCAGAGGTTGAAGACCAGGAAAACATAGCTCCAGAAGAAAACCAGAGGACTCCTGCCACACCAGTCAGGAGGTCTAGAAGGACAATCAGACCACCGTAGAGATACTCCCTAACTCTGCATTAAATCTTGTTGATCGACAAAGGTAAGCCAGAGAGCTTTGATGAAGCCGTGGAGGCTGGAGATTCGGTCAAGTGGGAGTTAGCCATGAGGGACGAGTTGGATCGGACATGGCAACTGGCAAAGTTACCACAGGGTAAAAAGTCATTGCACAACAAGAGGGTATACCGGGCAAAAGATAAAAGTGCTGGCAGTAAGCGGTATAAGGCAAGGTGGGTGGTAAAAGGATCCAGAGATATGCTCACCAAGATGGATCTGATTGAGAAACTGAAGTTGTGCGCAACTTCAGTTAGACTTCTCCAAGAGGCGTGAGAAGTCATTGCCGCTGCAGTGGGAGACATGGTGATTGATTAGTCTCCAAGTGGGAGATTGTTGCAGATATGGAGCCAAATCAAGTAGACAACCCAGCAAAAGGAAGGAAAAGGGAGAAAATCGCGTCCTCGAAGGCAGGGAGCAAGCGCCGCGGCTCTGGCAGAAGAGCGCCGCGGCGCTGGGGCGAAGGCGCCTAGGCGCCAGGTGAATTGCGCCTAGGCGCCGCAGGGGAGCGCCGCGGCGCTCGAAACACGAGCGCCGCGGCGCTGACGCGCTGTGCTGCGCGATGTGTTTTGAATCAAAGTCGAATTCAAAGGTCCCAAAAACGGGAAACCACTAGGGTTTCCCATTAGTTGCTATTTTTTCCTCCTTTGGTTATAAATAGACACAAGGTGGCTAGGGTTGGGTGTGTGAAAACTGTGTGTGAAAATTGTGAGTGGCATAATTTTGTGAGAGACAAAAGTTCTTGAGAGCTCCATCCTTGAGAGAGAAAAATTCCCACAGGGTGTTAGATAGAAGAGAGTTTTGGTAAGCACAATTTGTGAGTGTGTGAGAAACTGCTCTTGTAATCTGTAATCTCCTTCATCATAGTGGAATCTGCAAGCGGCAGAAACAGGACGTAGTCTCAATTTTGGACGAACCTGTATAAAAATTTGGTGTCTCTTTTTTCTTCTTTTCTCCTATTTATTTTCTGCAATTGTTCGTTCTTGCGATCCTTGGAATTAGGAGTCGCCTAATTCCCCAACAAATGAAAAGCTCCTTTAATTTTCAGTAGTCATGTCATTTACACGGACACATTACCTAGATCCCACATGCTTTATCTACAAATTAGATAGTATTTGAGGACATTACATATATGTCCACAAAATGAGTTAATAACTCATGCTAGATTATTACATCATTCATGTTTCATTGGATCATGGCCTCGGGTGAACATATCTTTTGCTGAATAAAAACAAGAATTAGGCGCAGGCGTTCACAATCCCTTCCAATGCTATTTTAGAATTTTACATTACCATATTTGAATAGAAATGAGATCAACACACAGTCCACCTCTGAGGGGAAAAAAGTGCAAAAGATTTTAGGTGAAAGAGTAAGCATCTGGATTTTTTTTTTTTTTTTTTGCCATATGTGTTATGTAAAAAGTTTAAAATTTGTACACAAAATGAGCGAAAGATCTAAACAAATTATTAAAGTATTTATAACTTATTGTATCACGTATTTGGTGATGATTTTTTTGTTGAATAAAAACAATAATCAACATGTTCTCACGCTCTCACGTAGCACTACTTTCAAATTTTAATTAAACAAAAGGTGGAATAGAAAAGAGATGATCAATTCTACTCTTATCAATAATTCCCAAAAGTCAATGGACATCAATACACACAATCTCACTATTTTAAAAAATAAAGGGCAGACCTCGAACCTTTTTTTCCTTAGACCTTTTGGATAGAAATTAGCCTTATTTAGAAGAATGGTTTAAACTCTTTCAACCACAAATAATGTAAAACTCTCACATGCTACAAAGTGCGGTTCAAACTTTAAAGCTATAACTCTTCATCCAAACACCTTAATTATCTTTTTAATAGAACCATAGGTAGAGCTGAAAAAACATTATCTCACACTATTTTTAACAATCTCCAAAAGTCCATGCACCTAAATAAACGACCTCATTTTTTTCATCATTTTATAGAGTTGTCCCTGTTCTTTTTTTGTCACGTGCGTGCCATGTGATATATTCCGTCCACAAACTATCGCAAGGACCACATTTGTTATGATTTCAAAAGTCCATACGAAAACAAGATGTTTCTTGAAATTTAGAGGGCACATTCTAACAAGACCGAAAGTTTTGGGCTTGACGAGTAAACAAAAAATATCTAGATCGAAAACGTCGTCGTCTAAACGTAGCCTAACTTCCCGCTTTGCTTTTTTCCCACCCAAATCCAAAACCTCAAAGAACTGGAACTCTCTTTCACTCTCTCTAACTTCGGCGCTTCAATGGCGTCCATATCAATATGCTTCTGTCCGTATGCTCAGTCTCGACCTAGGGTTCGCAAGAAGCACCATCAGCGAGCTCGGAACCCTAACCCTAAGCCTACCCTCCTCATCTGAAGCTTACAACGAGCACGAAAGAGCTCCCCTCCGTCGGCGTCGAAGCCACCACCTACACTCGATTGCCTCCCAAAGAGGATTTCTCTCTTCCTTCCTTCGATTCTTCTTCTTACCATTTCGCGTCCGAGATTAAGCTCTCGGAGTCAAGCTCCGCGGCGGAGATTCGCCGCGAAATTGACGGTTCAGTCGGTGAAGAAGAAGAAGAAGAAGAAGGTGATGGAAATTGTGTCGAAGCTAACTGGGAGCTCAATTACGTTAAATTTGAGTTCTTTGAAGTGGATGGCAAAGAGGAAGACGAGGATGAGTAAGAAGACGATGAGAATTGGGAGGATTTAGGGTTTAAGAACGGTGAAACGATTGAATTCTCTGGTAATGAGGGGATTCAGAGGAAACAAGCGTAAAGGAGAAGGTGTACCGGCAGTAATGTGGTGTTTTGACTGAGCAAAAATCTACGTGAAGGCTGGGAAGGGTGGCAATGGCGTGGTGGCATTCCGACGAGAGAAGTGTGTGCCGTTGGGTGGTCCGTCAGGCGGTGATGGTGGGCGAGGCGGGAGTGTGTATGTTGAGGTTGATGGATCAATGAATTCGCTGTTGCCGTTTGGAAATAGTGTCCATTTGCGGGCTGGGAGAGGGAGCCATGGACAGGGGGGGATGCAGGCCGGGGCTAAGGGAGAGGATGTGGTGGTGAAGGTGGCACCGGGGACGGTGATCAGAGAGGCTGGCAAGGAGGAGGTGCTTCTGGAGTTGTTGCATCTGGGACAGAAGGATTTGCTGTTGCCCGGAGGGAGAGGAGGGAGAGCGAATGCGTCGTTCAAGTCTGGGACAAATAAGGTGCCGAGGATTGCAGAGAATGGAGAAGAGGGTCCTGAAATGTGAGCCCATTTTTTGTTCTTCTTTTGTCAATCTAGTGGTTTTGTTTCATTGGTATGCTATTACAAGGTGGTAGTTTTAGTATCAGTTCTTTCTGCTTGAAGTATGATTTAAAGTTGTTGAGATTCTTTTTCAAGCGTATTTGTTTCTGTCTGAATCGTTTTGTATCTAAAAATCTCTTGTTTTCTTTGTTTTAGGCAGATAACAAGCAGATTGTAGTATTCTATATCTATAGTAATAATTCTAGTGCCTCTTATCAGAAAAACAATTTTACTGTTGTTTATTCATGTTCTTAAAGCATTTTAAATATTGGAGATAGTTTGAGCTCAGATCTTATTTGATAATTAAATCGAGCATGTTTAGCTAGCCCCACATGAATGAATTTGAGGCAATTTGATGTTTGCTAAATGGGGGCCCCTTTTTGTGTTTAACTATGTTTCCTAGCTTGACATTTTGATCTTTTTATTTGTTCTTGCCTTCTTGGTTGGATTTCTTATTGTTAGGGCTTATTATTCCTCCCTTGTATTCCAAACGAGGATCTATGATACATGATGTTTGGGTGGTATCGTAGTTTTACGAACAGTTGAATAATGGTACTCTTGATCAGGTGGTTGGAGCTGGAGCTAAAGCTGGTTGCAGATGTTGGAATAGTCGGTACACCAAATGCTGGGAAAAGCACACTTTTGAGTGTGATAAGTGCTGCGCAGCCAGCAATAGCAAATTACCCCTTCACAACCTTATTGCCTAATCTGGGAGTAGTGTCTTTTGACTATGATTCTACCATCGTTGTAGCCGATCTGCCAGGTTTACTTGAAGGAGCGCGCCGGGGTTTTGGTTTGGGTCACGAGTTTCTACGCCACACTGAAAGATGTTCTGCTCTGGTATGTGCTTCTCCCAAGTTCTACTTGTTGTCTTATCACGATAACTAGTTCCATTTGATGCTTCATGATAAAAGATATATGCATTGTTTAGCATTTTTTGTAGCATGAGCAAGTGGTCCTCATTATTATTTTTATGGGTGATTATGTTCAGGTACATGTTGTTGATGGTTCATCCCAACAGCCAGAACTTGAGTTTGATGCGGTTCGTCTGGAGTTGGAACTGTTTAGTCCTGAAATTTCTGAAAGGCCTTTTGTGGTTGCTTTTAACAAAATGGACCTTCCAGAGGCACGTGAGAACTGGCCTTCATTCAAGGAAAGTCTACAAGCTCGTGGAATTGAACCATTTTGCATGAGTGCAGTGCAAAGGGAGGGCACTCATGATGTCATATGTGCCGCATACAAGTTTCTTCAAGAAAGAAAAGCAGCTGTGGAGGAGTTAGATGGTTGGACCTTTATTTCTTTATTTATTTTTAAGAAAATCTTCAGAAATGTTTATTTGTCTGTATACTCCAGTCGAAGCTCCATGAGCAATTTGTGTTGACCGTTGTTTCTTTCGAGAACTTTTACATTCTGATGAAAAGTCTCATCATTTCAGGTTTTGGAGAGCAGAATAATTTAAATCATGTAGCTGATATGGTGAATAAACAGAGAACTGCCTCAATCAATGAGTTTGAGATCTCTCATGACAGCAGTACCAATACTTGGCATGTTATGGGATCTGGGTTGCAGCGTTTTGTTCAGATGACAAACCGGTGGTAGGCTCTTAACTGCAGTAATATCACTATACTATGAAAAGCAAAAGGCTAGATGCTAAAATTTGTGCAATCATGCTCAAAATTGGTGACAATGACGACTAATATGATGATTCTCCATTAGATACTTTCACAATAAAATGCTGTCTGGTTGTTATTCCCCCCTTTCCTGCTATGAGAAACTGATAATCAATGCTTCAACAGATATGTGGATTCTGAGAGAAGGTTCCAGCACTTTTTAGAGGCTTGTGGTGTGAACAAATCTCTCATGAAACTTGGTGTGAAGGAAGGTGACACAGTAATTGTTGGAGAGGTATGTTGCTTTCTATATCTCGTTCATTTAAATGTTCCCTGTGCTTGTTATGCCTCATTCTCACACCATATGATGTCTTGCTCCCCTTACCCTCTCTTGAAAGGGGGGAAAAGAGAAACCTTGTACGCTTCCATCTTATAAAGTTCTTTTCATAGCAAGGTTTTCTGGCAGATTTTCCCCCCATTTTTTGAGTGGAAGTGTGTGTCTGATTTGCCTGACTTAAAATGTCTCGTTCTCTGAGTAATATTACATTTCTTTCTATATGGAGATGGTGTGGCATGATTCTGCCGATGGTTCTGGTTCATCAAATATGAAAAGATCTGCAGATCCAGTCAAATGGGCTGAATGGAAGTGACCACCGCTTGATAAGTTAGCTAATTCACCGTTTAAACAACACGTGTGACGCCTGCTAGTTTGTTAGTACATCAAGGTGGGGAAAAAAATTGTGATTTTTATCCTTTGTTTCTGTTACTTCACACTCAGTTATTCAGGCTGTAAACATGAGTGATGGCTTTAAACTATTCTAATCGTAGATCGCAGGTAACTTATAAAAGCAACTCCATAAAAATCAGAAGCAAACCTGGTATAATAACAGGTGTGCATGGATTTCCAAAAATATGGTTCTCTGTATTTCTCACGTCCTCTAGACCTTTGATCTCGTAATTGGTCAGACTTTCTAAAGTACTTGTCTTTGATGGGTGCTATATAAGGTTCAATAATTATTGAAACTGGCATGCAGTTGTTGTCGATCAGGTCGAAGAAAGAGAGCGTGGCAATTGAATGGAAGAAGCTACGGGGAGAAGCATAATTCAAACCTGAAAATCTACACCCTTGCACTCAAATAACAGTGTCTTGGCTCGTAGTTATTCTTCAGTGTCGCTTATGAAAATGAAGCATTTGAGACCTGAGGATTTTTCGCTAGTTCTCGCTTCATATTGTAACAGTAACATTAGAGTACAAAGCGATAACGATAACGAATGGCAAGTCAGAAAGAGAATGCATTCAGGATCTTGGATTTTCAATGAGAGTCCATTGTTTCCTTCTGCAAGATGCAATGTATAGAGAGAGGATTTGCTTCTAGATTCTGTGTGTAAACATGTTGCATGGAATGTTTATAGTCATCAGCTATGTTTCTCTTCCGTGATCTCCTTGTTATTTGGTATTTTCTTTCCCTATTCATGTCGTTTTTTCAATTTGTTGTGGTGCAATTTTCTTCATTTTTAAGTTTTGTCCTTTGCACTTTGGTGTTCTTTTCAGTCATTCTGCTATCTTATTCAGTAGTCTTTGAGAGTTTATTTTTGCTAAGATTAAAAGATAGTCGCGTTTGTTGTCGTTTCAAGCTTTCATGTTTACATTTTTCTCCTTTATTCTCATGTCGCCATCAAGTTTGTTATTGTTTTCCATTACCTCGTCATTTTCAATTTATAATTCTTTGTTGTTCTTCTTGTTCACGTATTTTTTGTTTTTTTCTTCACCGGATTACGTAGGTTTTGTTCTCTGTTCTCCATTTCGTTTTCAAATTTTGGCGTCGATTCCATTTTGTTGTCGTTTTCCGGTTTCAGTGTTGTTTTTCATATTTGTGGTCCTTTGGAGATTTTGAGTTGGTTTGTCTTTTTATCATTTCCAATAATCGTGGCATTCCTGTTATCTTATTTTAATGCTGTATGCTTTTCATTGCCGTTTTCAAGTTTGACGTTTAATTATCCCTCGTTATTGGAGTGTTTTCATTTTTATTTTTTATTTTTTTTACAGTTTAAGTTTCGGTTTTAAATTTTATAGCTTTTATAAGTTAATTGCTTGGCTCGGAATCTGTTCTCATTTTGTTTTTCCACTTTGTGTTTGCATGCTTCTTGTTGTTTTCTGTGTACTATTGTCTCCATTTCTGTGTCGTTTTTATTTTTGTTGTTTTCAAGTTTGTTGTTGTTTTTTCGTTGAGTTTTTGTTGTTTTGACCTTTTTCGTTTTCGGTTTTGAGGTCCTTTTTCCACTTATATCCTCTTGTCCTTTGAAATTTGCCGTTTTCCTTGTTTTTACTTCTCATATGTGTTGTCGTTTGGCTATATCCTGCCGTTTCGATTTTACAACATTTTCTATTCCCATGTGGTTTGTTGCTTTTCTGTCGTTTTTATATTTAGGAGTAGTTTAAGGTTTCGTTTGGAACATTAGTTATAACTGATGTTTTAAGATTAAGAATTGTAGTATGTGAGAACTTTATACTATTTTTGTTTTTTATTGTAATTGTTGCGAGCTTTATAATATTTACAGTTATAACTAATGGGTTGAAACTGAAGTTTTAGACATCCCTAAAATGTGTTGCTTTTTAGTTTTGTTATTTTGCTTTTGAAGTGCTAGTTTTTCATTTTCTTGTTGCTTTCTACTTTTTCCTTTTTTTTTTTTAAGGTAAAAAGTTGTTTTTTGATATTAGAGTGGGTTATTTTTTCCCTTGTCGTTTTATATTTTATTATTGTGTTATGGTTGATTATATTTTTGCAGTTTTATTGTTGTTTTATCGTTTATTTTTTATGTTGTAGTTTTTCATTTAGATATATCATTCGAGATTTTGCGCACATTGCCCTTGCATTCTTGTCGTTTCTTATAATTTTGTCGTTTACATTTTTTTTTAATTTTGTGGTTTACATTTTAATTATACTTTTAAAATTCATGTCGTTTCTTGGTCTGTTCTTGGATGATTTATTATCGTTTGCATTTCGCGGTCACTTCGTGCTTTTTTTTTTGAGGGATGTGGATTTTTATTTTTTTTTTTTTTTATGTTTTGTGCTGTTATCGATTTATGTTTAATTAATTTGTCGTTTAATGGTGCTTATTATCGCTGATTTTTTGTTGTTTGTTGCTTCAAACTCGTTGGTCTTTGTTGTCGTTTAATTATGTCGTGTTAAAATTTTAGTGTCGTTTTTATGCTTTTTGTTACATTTTCCATTTTTAAAAAAATTGTTCACAGTCATTTTCTCTCTTTCCATCTAATTGTCGTTTCACATTTTTAAGTTGCTGTCGTAACTTTTTGCTGTTTCCACTCTTAATATTTTTTATTGTTAAGATGTTGGCATTTTTGTCTATTTAGCATTTGCTGTCTTATGGCCGTGTCATGATTTATTTCATTATTGTCGTTCGGTGGTTTTTTATTGCTTTTGCTTCATACGTGGTTCGCTTTTTGTTATCGTTTTCTTTCCTTTATCTTGTCGTTCAATTTTCCCTTTTTATTCTTGTGTCGTATTTTTGTTAAAAAAGAAAATTGTCTTCAAATTGTCGCTTTTTTGTAATTTATTTATAGGTGCAGATTTCCTCATTTAAAATCTCTTTCTTTTCTTTTTTTTTTTCTTGCCCTTTATTTCAGCGTCAAAAATTTATTTTCCTTTTTGTCATTTGTTAATTTGTTGTTGTTTTGTTATTTATGTCTTATGCTGCCGTTTTCTAGCATTGTCGTTTGTATTTTTTGTCTCCTTCGCTTTATGGTCGTTTTTAATATTTTTACGCCCGTCTTCTTGTTCAAGTTTTTAACATTAATTAAAGTTTCGATTTTCGTTATTCCGTTAGATTTTTGTCGTTTTGTTTCTTTTTTTTCCTATCGTTTATCATTTTTTATGTCCTTCACTCCTTTTTTTTCACATTTTAGTTATTGTCGTTCGGTCCTTTTATTTCGAATTTATTTTTGTGTCGTTTTCCTGCTCTCCTTGTTTGAATTAATAGTCGTTTCCCGTTTTATGTTTGCTGTCGGATGAATTATTCAATGTCGTTTGGCCTAACAATTTTGTCTTGATTTTGTCGTTTCATTTTTTTGCCTTCAAGACTTGTGGAATATGGAAAAAAAAAAATGTATTATTTTGTGTCCCCAAGAAAAAAAAAATACTGCCCTGAAGTTTGCGTAGTCTGGAAGTGGATCCATCCTTTTTTTTTTCTTCTTTTTCTCTAACAATAAGAACTCAAATAAAAATTTGAAGCAATTTGTAGTCAAGACAATAGCGATGTGAGAACGATTCGAGTCCTAAATGTCTTTAAAAAATGTATTTTTTAGTTAATTGTGAAAAAAAAAAAGTGGGACTTTGTGTGTGTCAAATTTAAGAAGTTCTAAATACAAATGGTCCAATTTACCAACCAACATGTAAATCTGTACGAAATTGCCTTTATTTTGTCACAAATTTAAAAATGTTAGGAAGAGCTTACCCTCAACATTGATAAAAAAATCATAGAAAATTATTAAGATCAAACTTTGTTCCGTTGGTTGTTTTGAACAGATGAAGATTGATGTAGCTTTGTAAATGAAAATAAAACATATTGATGGAAAAAGTTATGTAAATGAAAGTGTGTGTGTGCCTATATATATATATATATATACACACACACATATATATACAGTTGAAAGACAAAACTACATTTTTTTAGCAAAAGAAACAACTGCCTTAATCCTTAAAGGAGAGAGCTTTCTTTTGGTATGGTTGGGTAGAATAGAAAAGAAAAATGTCTTTTTTTTTTTTTTAATATTGTCACGCCCCGGAGTACGAGAGGTGACGTGGCGGGTTAATTAAATTAATTAAAAGAGAATTTAATTAAAAATCAAGAGTTTAGGGGTTGAATTAAATATAAAATGTGAAAGTTTCAAGAAAACCATTGCATGAAAATAAATAATAAATAATAAACATAACAAGTATAGCTCCCACAGACCCACAACTTGTGCACATACATGGTACTGACAATATAATAATACAACTACAGTCCAAACACAAAGAAAGTTAAAAACATTACATGCCTTCATTAAATAATACAAATGATATAGTAATTCTTCTACTGCTCCTGAGTTCGGTCTGTCGAATCCTCTCCGAACCTAAATGGGAAACCACCTAGAAGGGGGGGAAATTTAAGAAACAAAGAAAATGTGAGCGAAAGGCTCAGTAGGACAGTATTTTATCAAATTATTTAATTTAAAGGAAAATCTCATTATTGAAGGAATTATATAAAAGAAACATTAAATAAATAAATAAATTCAAATAAAACCGTTCTTACCCAAAACAGTTTATTAGGTCGACCAGAAATATCATTTTCTTTCCCTAGGCAAACCATAAGGATATCACCACCGTAGTGGCCCAGCTGGGTTTCGGGACCTGCCCTCAAGGTCGATCGCTACACGACCCGATCTCTGATATGGCATCATGCCTATGTGTTTATTTTCATCATCATTCAAAACCCATTTACCGAGTATTGTAATTTACATTCATTTTCATGGTATATTAAAATATAACCGATAAATGCATTTTCAAACAACCGTTGAAAACATTTTGATAAAAATCCTTTTCAAAGCCAAATCATTTTGAAACTAGGCTACCAAAGAATGGGGTAGAAGTCTTACCTCGATACTCGTGCTGGTGCCCCACACCATAATCCCAGTCCGCTATACGTTAGCTCTGCGGATCTACGAACGATCCTAGATACACACTAAGTCGATCAATATCTAGTTCGAGACATTCTATGTTACTAAACCATTTCATGATGTCCTAGCGTGCCATTTGTATCTTTAAAATCATTCTACAATGTTGGAATTTAAATCGGGGTTCAAAACAGTGAAAAATGGTGAAAAATCACAAAATTTTCCTAGGCTCTGCCGGCCTACCAGACTCCCTGCTTCGGCTGGCCAAACTGTGCAGTTCGGCCTGTCGAAAATCAGGTCCGGTCGGCCGGACATTTCCCAGGTTTGGCCTACCAGACAGATGAACTCTGGCCTGCCGAACACGTAGTTCGGCCTGTCGAATTGGGAAAACCCAAAAATTCCAGCCACGGGTTTTCAATCTTCCAAAATTCAAATCTTAATTTTAACCTGTTTTTCTCAAATCTTAGGCATGGAAAACAATCATAAATGATAGAAAAACATGTTAGAACACTTTTGAACTTATTTAAACAAGATTTAAACACAAAAATCCAAAAATGAGAAAAAATGAAAAGTCTTGAATCCAATCATTTTTTCTTCAATCTAAGCTTAGATTCTAGGTGTTCTAAGTTCATTTAACTCAAATCAAGGGTATTCTAAGCTCAAACGAACTTAGATTTCAAAAATGCACAAAATTGAAAATTTTGAAAAAAGTTTAGAAATTTCAAAACTAACCTCGAATCGAAGCTTCAATCCGCGTTCTCGGTTGCCAAATCATGTCCCCGAGCTTCCTCCTTGCTAAACCGAAGCTTGGATTCGAATTTGATTCAAAAATTTGAGAGAGAAATTGAGGGAGAGAGGAGAAACCGAGAGAGAGAGTGAGAGAGGGTCTCACGGGCAAGAGAGAGAGGAGAGAGAGAGTGAGAGCTGGGAGTGAAGAGAGAGGGAGAGATGAGAGAACAAATAGAGAGAAACGGTGGGCGGTTTTACTGTGCGAAAACCAAATGCCACCCACAGTTTTGTAAAACGGAATATTTTTAACATTTTACAAATTGTTGTGCTTTAAAACTCAAAATATCATTTTAAAACAATAAGAAATCATTTGAATTTATCAAATTAACAAAACAACCTAAAATTCAAAATTCAACCAAATAATCAATTAATGTTGAAACATTAATTATGCACACTAATTCATCATTCATATTACAATAACATTAAATAAATTTCGGGGCGTTACAAATATCCTTATGCAAAATAAGAAAATGACATACAATTAAGGTTAAAATAGTTATTTATAAGGTGTTTGAAAATTTGAATAGTAAACAGTATAAGTAAAATCTCACTTAAGTTTTAACTCGTTTGCTAAACACTTAACACTCTATTGATATGCTACATGTTTTGTCAAATACTTTCTCTCTTTTCCTTTTTACTTAATCTCTGCTAAACAATCCAAGGTTCTTTTTTTTTTTTTTCCTTCAAAATTCCTCCACTAATTTATTTCACCTCCCCTTTCACTCTACAAAACATAGGTTAAAGTATTGATTTTTTTCTTCCCAAGAAGATTCCATTTGATTGTAATATTGACTAATTTTAAAGAAATATAGGATTCTTGTAATATTTTTCCCAAAGAAGTAAAGAGATTTAAAGAAAAAAAACCTTAAAAAAGAATTACACAAAAAAGTAAAAAAGAGATTAAAATTATAATTTTCTTCAGCAAAAAACGACATAAATAATACATTTGTTTCTTATTTATTAGATTTGAAAAAAAAGGCCAATAATTTATAATACGTTTAAAAATGTAATTGAAACAAAAACACTATAATATATAAAAATTTTATACTATAATATATTTTTATTTTATATTATAATATATAAAAATTTTATACCATAATACATAATAGGTAAATTGCAACTAAGATGTCCAACAAAACCTATGAATGTATATTATCAGCGGAATTCTCCATTAAAAAAATAATAAAAAAGATCAATAAAAAAAAAAAAGTTCTACGTGGGTGGTGAGAGCGAATCTCGTGTTTTGTGCCGTAGAGAGGACAAGAGGTCACACTCAAACGACATCTCTCGGCCGACAGACCTTATTATTCACTCTTTGACCACTCCTCTCTCCTCTAGATTCACTTTCACTGTTGTCTCTCCGATAACCTCCCCATTCCCCATCAAATCACAGCCGAACATCTAACCTCGTATCACTGTTCCCACCGTGTTTAGTCGATCCTTGTGCATCCCTCTTTGACACGTAGGCCGTACATCAAACAATGTTAAAAAAACAGACAACAATACGTACGACTGTAGTGGATCACGGCCTTTACCACGTCACCGAGCAACTGACATCATTTGAGTCACGTCATCCAAGGAGACGAATCAGATCGCTTTCCGGTTTGGATTACGTGGCAACAGTGTCCACGTGTCACGTCTTCTGTTTCCTCGTTGTTGTGCATCACGTACAAGGTTTAGTAGGTTTTCGAGGTTGCGTGGCACGTTTCCATTGGTTGTCTTTACACGTATCAGCTTGGAATCCGGTTCCATGTTTTTCTTCTTTTTTTTTTTATACTTTCTGAAAAATTATTTATTTTGCAGAGAAAAGGAGAAAAATTTGACGTTTGAATGAACTATGTTAGATTAAATAATAAATAATAATTTAACACAAATTAATAAAAATTTTGATAGTTCTGAATTGTATCTCGTGGTTAGGTACTTTTTTTTTTTAATTCTTAACATAAAATTCACAAAAAAAGAGAGAATTCTTCATAAATATTTTGGTTTTAAAACATTCTTGTTTTCAGTGTGTAATCTAAATGCACTTCTCTCAGTTTTATATCAAAATTAAAAAGCATATAAATGCCAGAGTTTAAGAAAAAGAATTAGGATATTTGACATTGTTGTTTTCAAATTTATCGCGCATTTGCAATTTGCTCATTGAACTTTTAATTTTGATAAGCCGTTTTTTGAACTTACAAATTTATAGTAAATCTCTCCTTATTAATAACAATTTTAAGTTTTTGACTAAGATTGATATGTGATTTTTACATGAGTCTTTAATTAAGAGCATAAAAGGGTTTTTCATATAAAATGGTAACCCAAATTTATATTCAAACCAAAGCTAATTTAAAATATTCTATTTTGATAAAAACTTAATTAAAAATATTAACTAAAATGAATTTTAGTCCAAATATATAAAAATGGCTAATCATGTCAATTATCAACTATTCATATGCAAACTACATGTCAATTTTAGTCAAACAAACTTAGATCGCTATCAATGGGGTGATTTGCTGTAAATTTATAAGTTTACGGACAACTTAATAGAATTAAAAGTTCATGAGATAAATTGTAAAAGTACGACAAGTTCAGGGAGTAAGAGTGTTAAACACCCTCATAATTAAATAAAATAAAAAATATATAAATACAACATTTTTTTTGGTTTATATAAATATGAAATTTAATTATTATAAAAGATATATGAAAGTTAAGAATTCAAAACTTTTCTCCGCCAATAGGTTTTCTTTAACATTGGTGTTGTTTCTAATCCTAACTATGGTATAAGAATTTAATAAATATATATATATATATATATATATCTATATATATCATGGGAGACAAACCTATAACTCAACCTAATCTAATGAAAATAGCTTACATTAACTAAACACCAATTAAGCTAGTGAATTAGTTTTAAGGTGGAGTCAGGTGTGAAACCATAACATAGTAATAAAATTTACATGGGTCCTACAGTCAAAATGAATATAGACCATAGAACGTGTTTTTACTAGAGTTCATTATGGATTCGGCTTCTATGTCACCTTTTTGGTGTCTTCTTCATATCCCTCCCAATAGCATCCTACCATGTTAATTAAAATGGCACGCTAATTAAAATATCATGACATATCACTTAAAATGCTACATCATTTAAAAATATTGTCAATTAAAAATTGATTGAACAAACATTTTTTATTCTCATAAAAAAATTAGGGTTAAATATTTTTTTATGTCGCCCACTACTCTACTGCCATCATGAAAATCCCTTATCCTCAAGGTTTTGCAACACAACCTCATCAAGGTTTCTCAATTTTCCCCTTTTTTCCCTTCACCTACATACCAGGTTTTCTTTTCCTAGAATCACAATGTTCTTTTTCCATTTTGATATGGGGTTTATACTTTAGAAGAGATTGTGATTTGTGGGTAATGGTGGGCGGTGGGGAAGTTTGGCAAAATCAAAAGAATATTTATTTAACTCTATTTTTCTTTTGTTTGTGAGAGATGAACAGGAAAAAAATATGCTCACAAATTAACATTTTAATTGACAATGTAACTATAAATGACACGGCATCGTGTTTTAATTAATGTGGCATCTAATGGTATGTCATGATATTTTAATTGACATGACAAGATATTATTAGAGAGACATAAAAGGGAACACTAAATAGAAGACATAAAAGTCGGATCCGTTCATTACAATACTATTATCTTTAGGTTTAGAGTCTAAGAAATAAAAGAACATTTTCTTTGAATAAATATGGACGTTTGAGAATAATCCTCACTTCTCTTCATGCTTCTTCACTTTGCCTTTAGCGAATCAAAAAAACACTTAAAATTGGAAAACACTTTTGAATTAAAAATAATAATAATAGGCCAAGTTTGGAAGGCCAAAACTGAGACAGTCTTTCTTTTCAACGCTTGAAAGCATGGATTTGCCCTCACTAAAAAGTTGGTCTCAATTGCATAATTACAAATAATTAGGGCAGTGGTCTGCCACACTAATAAGCTTATATAAGAATCAATCATACCATTCCACATGACCCAAAAAAAGAGGCAAATCATGTTCAATTACCTAGACAAATTGCACCCCATAATACCATTATAAAACTAATAACTGAAAAGTGGTTTTTTAATATTTATTTTTTATAAGAAAAAAATTGAGATAAGATATGAGAAAAAAATTACTTTACTAGGTAGAAAGACCTATCCTTATATCTCCATTAAATTTTGTTGGATGATTATATTTTCTTAATAATCCAATATCATTTTAATATGACGACATCCACATAATACCATTATAAAACTAATCACCAAAAAGTGGTTTTTTAATATTTATTAGTAATAATAAAAAAAATTGAGATAAGATATGAGAAAAAATTACTTTACTAGGTCCAAAGACCTATCCTTGTATTTTCATTAAATTTTGAAAATTACTTTACTAGGTGCAAAGACCTATTCTTATATTTTCATCAAATTTTGTTAGATGATTATATCTTTCTTAATAATCCAATATCATTTTAATATGACGTGATCATCCACATAATATTATTATAAAACTAGTAACCAAAAAGTGGTCTTTTAATTTTTATTTTTATAAGGGAAAATTGAGATAAGATATGAGAAAAAATTATTTTACTAGGTAATTGTTTTACTAGGTACAAAGACCTATCCTTATATTTTCATTAAATTTGTTTAGTGGTTATATGTTTCTTAATAATCCAATGTTATGTTAATGTGACGTGATCATCTACATAAAATTTTATTTTTTATTGTATGTTTATATTATATATAGCTTGTTTATGATCCAGATTCTTTGGAGAGAATTGTACTTTTATGTATCTATAAAAGTAAGAAACATAATATAACATTTATTCAATGTAACTTTAACCTTATAGAGGTGTCAATAATGCACCATTTAATAAATGTCATAATATGTTTCTCATTGCTATATGTTGCGTGAAAAATGGTTCTCTCAGAACGATTACAAACAAAGCAGGCTTTGTTTGGTAAAACCATTCCAACTTATATTGAAACTGTATATAATGTAAAGCTTTCTTATATCACAGTATTTCAATTTTTACTCTCCGTTTTAACTCATTTTTCAAACATTATATTTATAGATATATATTAAAAAGCACATTCCTATGGTACATGGTTGCTTTAGTGGAAGGACAAGAGCGTAGTGTTGTTTCTTTTCACCAGAAAGGAGCTGCTGAAGCACAAAAGGCTTAGATCACAAAGGGGGCAGTCTTGGAACCTAAAAAAAGTGAATAATTTTTCTTGGATATAAAGACCACTAATCTCAAAATCAAAACTTTTTTTTTTTCCACTCTTATTTCACTCGTCAAAAAGACCAAGGTCCTAAGAAAGACACATTTTTATCTTTTTCCCTAAATCCCGGATGACCTTTAACGCTAAGAAAAAGGTATATGTATTGCCTGTTTTGGAGAATGTGCAAATTCCCATCTGACCCAGAAAGTCCCCTGTCGAATTAAGCTGAAAAAACAAAACAAAATTAAAAAATAAGTTTGGGTTGAGAGAGAGAGAGAGACTAACCCATCTCTCTCTCTCTATCTTTTTTGGTCGTTTATGAAGCAATCCCCATTTGTGTTGGGGAAATGCAAGTACTTTAGCTAGTCTTCTATTCCAAAGAGCTCACACCTTTTCAGAAGAGGACTTGACTGGCCTTTTTTTTGCCCCTCTTCAAATGGCAAAACCTTTTGCACCAAAGCTTCTAACCAAAGGAAGGCATATTTCCAATTTCACTTTTTTAAAATCTCATGTTAATATTTTTTGTGTTTCTTTAAATTTAGCTATTTTCAGACTCTATATCTCATGAAAATAAATAAATAATAACAAAAGGGTTGATATTTTTCATGGATTATCAAATGTGCTACAATAGTAGAACCATGCAAAGATTTTTTTTTTCTTTCTATTTTTCAATCACATGAATTAATCATTATACCATGTTCTACATCCACATTTTCCATAATGAAGATGGGGTCTGATGAAACCAATTCTGTCTAATTTCTTAATTTAATTTCCTTCAAATGTTTAGTGGATGAGTCAAGGGTCATAGATTCCATGTCATTCTTTGAAGAAAAAGAAGTTAGAACATCATATTTTAATTGTATGATGCTTACTTGAAATCTGTCTCTCTCTCTCTCCATGTTTATAGATGTATAATTTTTGGTCTATTTGAAATAGTCACTTTTTCTCTTTAGATCTAGTTGGTCTATTATACAATTATAACAAACAAGCCGTGACAATGACCAGTGACAAAGATTGCAGGATTTGGAAATGCTAAAAGACCAGGAAAAAAGAGGTTGACCCAATTTGCTTATCATTAGTTTATGTCATTCCCAAGGCCATTTAGGCATGTTAAGTTTCAAAAGGGTATTAAAAAAAAAACTAATGCTTTTAACCAAAAACAAAATTAAAATTTAAAAAACCTATGGGAAGTGCTAATGAAAATGCAACATTGTCCCACTTATAGCTTTTGTTTGGGCAGTTTAATCCACCATGCTTTACAAGTGTTTTCCAAGCTTTTTTGGTTGCCTTTTGACCTTACCTTTCCTTGATACTTTTGGAGACAGGACACAATGACCCATTTCTCATTGCAATCTGCTATCTTTTCCCTTGAAAAGATTTTACTTATGAGCCAGTTTCCAACGACCTAACTTATAGCAGAAATGGAATGCCCACAGTATCTTTTTTGCTATAGTACTAACCCTTCTCCAATTTTATCACTTAGGTCCTGTTAACATTGTGTTAGGTAGCTCATCCTTGTTCAAAACTCTATAATAGACAAATTTTAGGTCTAAAAAAGAAACACCATTTTTTACTAAATGGCTAGAAATTTTTAAAGTGAAAACTAGACTTGGGATAAACAAATAATCTAATAAGGCATTTGGAAAACACGGTTGAAACAGTAAAATTATGATGCCAATCAATTTTTTCAACAGTGTTTTCTCTTATATGTTACAGCATTATTTATTCTAGTTTGCAGTTCCAACTACGTTCTCAAACGTCCTGTTAGTCTTAGCTGTTAGATTAAAAAAATTTAAAAATACGTTTCTAGTTGGTAATGTTTTTTAGGTTAGATTGTTTCTTTTTATCATTCAACGACTGAAATTGAGTTGTATAATACATCTTCTCATAACTTCTTATCTTAAAAAGTAAAAATAGAAAAAATTTAATCACTCAATCAATTGGATTGTGCCTATCATGATCCAACATAACATGCTTGATCTTTTAACTATTAACTATTTATTTGTACCATGTGAAACCCACTTGGACACTTGAATGAAACATGCCATTCTAGCATAATAGACTGAGGTCAACTACTGCTACATCTATAATAAGTGCAGATTAACAAAGTATCCTAGACTCCTAGTATTGGAAAAATGCCAATAAAAACAATCAAAGCGGTTTATAAACCAACAAACTAAACATGTATTAGGACCTTGACTTATGGGCCCTTATTGTAGAGAGAGAGAGAGAGAGAGAGAGAGTTATCTCTTGTAGTTGTGGAGTTTTTTCCATGATGAAGGACAGAGAAAAATTGGAAGATGCCTGAATAGAACATGTTAAGTTGTTTTCATGCAATCGTTTTTGTTTGGTTCGATGAAAATCCTAACTACTCCCTTAGAAAATCACGTAAGCAGACAAGAAATTACAAAGAATTCCATTCCTTTATTTTGCATAAAACGCGGATTTACATGTGCAATATGTTTAGAAAGTAACACTAACTTATATATGAGACATTCCAAAATATTTATTAGTGCTCTCAAATTCAAATATTTTAGACTTCCTAGAAGAAACAAGCAGACAAAAAGCCACGCAGCTGTTTTCCTTTTCTGCTTTTATCAATAGGATTAATCCAAGTTTTAAGGGATTTCAATTCTACCAAAAAAAACTTTTTTTTTTGGTTAAAATTTTGACATTTCAACATGAGTATTGGATTCTTTCACAACCATGATTTCAACAATGTAAAAATACCCCAAAACCTTCTCAGTAACTTCACTTTGGTCAGATATAATATAAATTAGTCAGTGGCTCTCCACGTGATCTGATTATATTATAAGATTCAAATTCATCTATCTTTAACAAATCCCAACAATTACTCCTTCTTGGTGTCTTTTTTTTTTTATAACTGAAAATCCCAATAGCCTTACATTGGCATGATGTAATATTTATCTCATTAATAAAAGCTTCTACAATAGTTGTTGGAATTTATAGGGTGTTTGGCAGGGTAATTAGAACCGTTGGTTAGAACCGTAGCGATTTTTTCTATTGTTATTGAAACATATAAAAGTTTTGCATTGTTTATAACTGAAAAAATAGTCTAGACCACAATTATCAAACACCCCTTTAAAACTCCAATAAGATAGTAAAACAGTATATTATTCTTGCATTAGTGTCAGAAACAGTAAATATATTTTTGTAGCCTACTATTGGAATTTGGAACTTGGGGTGAAAGAAAGTGACTGTTGCAAAGAAATATAATAGCAGCAGCACAGTTGATATATATGTAGACCTCTATATTAAGTTCCTTGACAAGTACTGGGAATCTTTTTATTTTCACCTTTAAGTTCTAGCTTATTAGTATTTTGGGCTGAAGGGCCATAGGATTATATAGAAACCAGAAAGGAGAGAAAAAAAGTTTTTCAACAAGTGGGTTTAGATTAAAAAATTGGATTTATTTCAGGTCCTACAGTAGAATTCTGATCCAATAAATTAAAAAAAAAAAGAAGAGAAAAGAAAAAAGAAGGATGGCCTTCCAGAGAATGACAACTGAGATGTCATTTTCTTTCTGTCCATGATCAAATCAAAGTCTTTAAAAAGGACTTCACTACAAACAACTTACAGACACACAACACTTCATTAATAAACTATTCAAATCCCTTCTTCAAACACCCAACATCCAAAACCTTCTTCTTCCAACACTTTCTTTCATCCATACAAGCACATCTTTCTCTACTGCTACTTTTGTTGTCGTTTTTTCTTCTTCTTTTTTTGTTTTTTCAGCCATGTCCACATCCAAAACCTTCGATAAACCCTTGAGAGGGTATGAAAGCGGACAGTCTCAACAAGTGGGGTTTGCCATACTCCAACGCAACACCTCCCCAACACAACCTGGTGAGAGAAGAGGCAGGAGAAAGCAAGCAGAGCCAGGGCGGTTTCTTGGAGTGAGAAGGCGGCCATGGGGTCGATACGCCGCGGAGATTAGGGACCCAACAACCAAAGAAAGGCACTGGCTTGGGACCTTTGATACTGCCCAAGAGGCCGCTCTTGCTTATGACAGGGCTGCCCTGTCCATGAAAGGCACACAAGCAAGGACCAACTTTGTTTACACTGATATTATCAATAATAACAATATTGGTCACAACACCACGTTTCACTCTCTTCTTAGCCCATTTGATGTCCAATCTCTTTTGCCACCTTCACAGTTCATTTGCAGCACCACTCATGCTATTTCTAGTAGTATCAAACAACAACAACCAACCAATCAAAACAGTCCACCTCAGCATGTCAAATGTCAGAAGAATGAGACCACCCCAAATCAATCCCATTATAATGACACCTTTAGTGTTGCTTCTGATCATCAAACCTCAAATGGATCATCACCAAATGATCATGACATGGACAACAACAACTTCTTCTTTTTCTCCAATGATTCCAATAACTCAGGCTACTTGGGCTGCATAGTTCCTGACAACTGCTTGAGACCACCTTCTTCTTCTTCTTCTTCTTCCTCTTATTCTCCCACTGAAAGCAACTCCAAAACAAGTGATCATTTCAGTGCAGTACCAGTCCCTCCAGAAGTCTTCATGAGCACTGTTGTCGCATCAAATCATGGAGAGGTTATTCCTTGTTTGGATGATCAGTTCAATCCGCAGGGGTTTTGGGATAATAATAATAATAACCAGCAGCCATGGGATTTAAGCTCTGGTGATCTCTCGGCCATGATCAGCCCCAACACATTGATGCAAGAAGGTGAGTGCGTGGGAGCTCTTTATCCCATCATGGACAATTCTATCCATGGCTTCTATGGCTTAATGCCTTCTTCCACTTCTTCAGTCTCTTGCTCTCCATCAGTTCCTCCTTTTGGTGATGTTGTTGACTTGGGACACTCACTCTTTTAATAATATATAACTATATATATAGATTATATATATCAAGTGTGCATCTGATTATATATAGGTGCACTAGTGGTCATTCTCACTTTTCATATCCATGCAGGCACTACTTGTTCTTCTTTCTAAGTCTTGAGTCTTTACATGTAATTGCTTCAAGAACCTTCCAAATTTGAAAAGAAAAAAGATTAGATATTTGGAATGTACTACTGCTGTTTAACAAGGTTTTTCCGTCATGGTAGGGTGTAATATTTTGCATGAAATAGCACTTTTTGGCTTGTTATGGCTAATAATATAAATGGTGCATTCCCTTTTCAGATACCTCTATTATCTTTTCCAGGCAAACCCAGATGAAAAATTATGCAAATAATAACATTTGGAATGTAGTGCTGCAGTTATAACAAGGTTTTTCTGTCATGGTAGACTGTAATATTTGAATGATATAGTAGTTTTGGCTTCTTATGGCTAATAATATAAATGGTCCATTCTCTTTTTAGATGACTCTATTACCTTTTTCAGACAACCCAGATGAAAAATTATGCAAATAATGACACTTCCATTCCCTCTTACGTATTTTGCTTTGTAATTATTTTTTTTTTCTACATTGACTTTTCTGAGTAATGAGGGGTTATTATGTAATGTTTCAACTCTCAAAGGTCGGTGAGCCATTAGCCATGCTGAAATTCTCTTGTCCAAGAATTCAAATCCCAATTTATTATTGTTTTTGAAGTGGGGTTCTAGAAATTAGAGGTGAGAATATAGAAGCATGGCGTGATTGCATAAAATCCTTAGTCCCTACTTTTGAGGAATATATGTGATCATTACTTCATTGAGTTTTATTTTGTTATTGTTTCTTAGACTTTATTTGTGCCACTCATTTGGTACTCTTGCTCTAGGGTCATCATGCCCAAACACAAGTGCTACAGGTCTTTAACTGTGAAGTGTGAAGTCAGAAGTTACCATTTGAAAAGTTTCCAACTTAGTAAATTACCTTATCCACTTTAAATAGTGGCTTATTTAAGCTAGTAAGTTCCTAGATTTGAGCCATAAGTATGAAATTTATTTAACCAGCAAAAGAAGTATTTATTCTTAGCTCCCTACTCTAGGTAGCTTAAATAAACTAAGAGAACACTTCTAAACATCCCGGCGGGTGGGAGCTCCGTCCTTTCACATAAGATAGGCCCCACCTTAGGGATAGCTTAAATAAATTGGGAAAACATTTCTAAACGTCCGATAGGATGAGAGCCTCGTCCTCTCATATAAGAAAGGCCCTAACTTAGACCCGCAGATGGGGCCTGTCTCATATGAGAGGATGGGGTTCCCACCCGATTGGGTCAAAAATCATTTTTCAAATGGAGACAGTGAAATTAAAAGATTGAAAAAAAGAAGGCGAAAAAACAAGAACGCTCCGCGCCTTTTGTTTTTGGCACGGCAAGTGCAGCTTTGGATGCCTCTTTTCGAAAGAAAATGTTAATGCAAAAAAAATGGAAAAAAATGTGTCAGAAAGAGGACAACTTGGGCAACAATGAAGGGGCGTTTTAGAATCAAGTGGGCATTTTGTAGTTTCTGCTTTGCACATCAGAATCCATGCACGATCATGTGGTCCAATGACATGGGTTTGTTCCATTAGTTTTTGTCTTTTTCTCCTTTCGTTTTCAACACCGGCATGATTATTTTTCATGCGAATAATTTTGGATTCAAAATTAGCTGATTTTTCTTATTAGCAGATAAGCAATAGACCTAGAGAATTTTCCATTTTAAGGAGCTAAATACCATGAGAAAATGATGCATTATGCTTATTTTCCATACCAAGGTTGATATTCCACGTCAGAGAATCTTTTAATTGTTCAATCTTTTATTAGAATTTGTAATATTTCTGAATATTTTTGACAAAAACAAGAAGTATCGCTGCTTTAGCAGTTAGGGACCATAATTGGATTATCGGATGGCTAAAAATTCTCAAGTCAGGTTGTCATGCAGTGGAAAAGTCGGCAAAAAGCGACAAAGCAAATAAGGTTTAAATCGCTTTATACGTACAGAAACCAAACCCGAAAAGTACTGCCCACCAAAAAAAAAAAAAAGTTCTGAAAATGGCCAATATACGCTAAAAAACAGCTTGAATGAAGCAAATAATGATGAAAGCCATTATTATTGCTTCAATGTCGTTTAACAAGAGTTGAGCTCTTTCCCCATAATCTCATAAGCGCTATAAGCAATTTCAAGACTTTATTTTCTTCCATAAATCTAGCTAATATTTGAGATGAATAAAGCAAGCAAGCAAGAAACAGAAAATAGTGGAGACCAACCCCCTTGATAAACGGGGGAGACAAGAGGAGAACAATTATTGCACCGTCAAGACTTGTTCATATATTTTGTATTTCATCATAATAAAATTATCAATAAACATGTCAAGCATTTCAGTTGCCACAACATACCATGTATCTAATCGCAAATAAAAAGTAGCATTTTTTAATGCCTTCTTGTGGTCTCTGAATTACTTCTGTTTTCCCCCCCTTCTTTTTTCATAATAGACCTTGGACCAAAAAAAAAAAAAGGTGGTGAAAACAAGAACTTCAAATTCCTAAGTTGAATTGGAAGCTTGCTCCCAATTGAAAGAAAAATCCAAAAAAAAAAAAAAAAGGATAGATATAAAAACAGGGTCAGTGTAAAAGGAAGAGAACCGTGGTATTGGTCTTTCATTTTGAAAGAGACTGGGGCATAATGAACACAACAAACTCTTAAAAGTGGAGAGCTGGATGCAGATTTGATTTGCCTAACAGAACTGCAAGATTTTCATGGTTATTCACAGCAATTTTGGGAGGCTATATGGGGTTGCTAAACTTTTTTGATGGGGTTGGCCATTGGTTATTCAAGATAAAAAAAGGAATGGCCAAATTTTTTTTATGAACACAGAGCTGGATTGTATGCTAGGGACTTAATTGTGAAACCATGATAAGTGAGATATGAAAGCCTCTATCTAAGAGCTTGCACCAAAAAGGAAAAAAAATGATGCTTTGGTTTAAGAAATTTGAAGAAAAAGAAGTATTGAGAAATTGCTTGGAGTCGCTTAGCTTGAAGTTCGTGACTCCATGCTGATGCTGATGCTGCTACTGCCACCGGCTGAAGTGCCAGAATTCTGACTAGATTGTTGGAGACTCGAATGGGACACGGAACCGCCCTTTGAGAATGTTGAACCAACTGATCCACTAGATGTGCTCATTGAGGAAGACATTCTGGCTGATGAAGTAGAGTCCTTACCAGATGCCATGGAAAGCTCGGGACGCAAGTCTGAGGATGAGGATGATGGTGCTAGTGTTCCAACAGAGGATCCAACTGGGTAGGGCGCGACTGGCATATCGGAAAGAGAAGACGCTGATGGACTATAACTTAATGTTCCCATTGGATGGTTGAATTTGCATGCAGACCCAAACTTGCATACTCCTCGTTGTGCGTAGTGAGTGCAAAGTGGAGCGTCCTGATTTGCAAATAACATGTCACATTACCATTAATATGGGTAATAATAAGCAGGCAGGGGAAGGGAACCAAAAAGAGAAGTACTAATTTTGAAAAGCTAGTTAAAAAATGGGCATATTGGTTGTAACCTATAGACAACAGTTTGGCGTTTTAACAACCAAGAAACCAGATGTGCACCAATTGAGGGCAAAGGACAAAGCACATTTTGCAGCCAAAATCACAGAAAATGTGAAACAATAACGGTTGAACCCCAGATAACAAAACAAATAGACCAAGGCAGCAACATAAGAGATAAAACGTGACTCCGCTTAAAAGGAGCCACATTTTCAATGATCATCTTCATTATTAAGGCATGCAAGAAGGCTAGCATATTGGGAATATAGAAAGAAGCCGGGCATTTTTTTCCATATGCTAGCTTACTTGAAATAAATAAATTTGGATATAAAACATGTGGGACAAGAACACTCTGAACTGCCTTCTAAGAGGGAAAAAAATCAGCACCATACATGCACTCCATATGGTAGATGACAAGTAAATGAACATGTAAACGCATACAATTTAGATCTTTCTTTTTCCAATAATAATGAATAATTGAACGTGAAAACGACCTCAACAGAATTCTTGACATGTTTGATGAAATATAGCAGCAACTATGTTGAGTGTTTAATGATAATATATATATATATATATGCAATTGCGAAGCAAAAAAAAAAGGACAGCTTATATATGTCTACTATATGTGGAGACCAGAGACTTTTGAAACCTCTCTCTTTGCATAGAACGTGAATAAGTTTGTGAAAGTGGATGACAACATAAGTTAACTAAAAAAACACAGACACAGACACATACACATACACCCACACACAGAGACATGGTTGTATTGATAGCATATATTGAGAGCTTATAGCTGAACAAAAGAACAACCTCTGGATCAGTATTTCGACTAAAAGTGTGTTATGTCAAGATATTTAAACATGTCCTCCCAGACATTTTTACGCTATTATTGTACTGGGAAAACACTAAGTCAAAGATCAGTTTTTCAATTCGATATATATTAAAGAAAAAAAAAGAAGAAGAAGCTCTAAGAAATGCTCACCTGACGAATAGGAAGACCAGCAGGGCTAAGGACAACAGTTGTTTTCGGTGCAGTAACATCAGGTGGGTGATGGTATCTACATGAGGATCCAAATTTACAGTCCCCAGTTCTCATGAAATACTGGCATTCTGGTTGTCCAGGTCTTTCAGGAAATGGGTTTTCTTTCTGCCTGCTAATTGAAGGACCGGAAGGAGAAGGCACAGATTGATACTGTGCCGTATATGCAGGTGCTGAAGGCGACAATTGAGTTATACCATAAACTGTCCCTGAACCAACAGGGGGTTGATTGCTCGGGGAGGGTAAGGGGCTTATAGGCGTCTGCATGACAAGGTTGAGCAGTTAAGTAAAATTCATGCAAATTTAAATGAAGAGTCGAGAAAAAGATGTTTTACCGACCATGAAAGGACCTCCCCAACTTGGAAATGGTACCATGCCAGGGGAAATCAGCATGGGACCATAAGGGCTTTGGACGTATGAGCCTTGCACTAAGGAAGGCCTTGCAACTACTACCCCATACTGTTGAGATGAGGAACCCGATGGAGACTGCATTGGCGGATACAATGCTGGTGGTGGAACTGGCGCAGGCACAGGTGGAACCGGAGCTGCAGGTGATTGGAGTGGAACTGGTATGCCAGCCGGCTGAGGATGATGAAATTTACACGACGCGCCAAACTTACACTGTCCAGTCTTCACATAGTAGGAACACTCTTTCTCACCCTGTTTTATTTGGGAAAAAAGATAATAATAATAATAATAATAAGATCAAGGAATTGCCAATTTCTCTGCACAGCTGCCGAGGAACAAGTTTATAATAAGGAAAGGAATTGATAAAATACACATAAAAAATATGGAAAAACATATACCTGTCGTAACGGATATCCATAATAATTTAATGAAACAGGGGCAATAGAACCTCCTCCCCGCCTAGGATGATGGTACTTACAAGACGCACCAAATTTGCATGTCCCCGTCCTCATATAATACTGCCAATTGAGAAAGCAAATCACGATCAAATCACAGAATAAATAATTAAAAAAAAATCTAGACAAGACCTTATTTCTTACAAATAAGAACAAAAAGCTGAATTCAGTATCTGAATGAATCAACAAAATGTGCATTGGCTAAGCGTAGCCATTTGGCATTATGACATAAAACCCACATGATTCAAAATCATATTTAACAATCCCATTGAAGTACCTGGCATACAGGCTGACCAACTCGCTCTGGAAACTCACCTCCACCAGCTCTAGCAGCTCCCATAGCCTGATAAGAGTGTGTGTATATATATATATATTTGTGAAATATCACTCATAATTGACTAACAGAAATGACAATAAAAAAAATCTGCGATCACATAGTATTTACACAGATCCAAAGAAGAAAATTTTATGTAACTACAAAATTTACGTATTGAGAAACAAAGTTTAGATAAATCACTGCAAAACCCAAAATTGAATTTACGTGAAAAAACCACAAATTTTCTCAGACTTGCAATTACAAGATCAAACCAAATTGAACCGAAAAAACGGAATGATCACGCCAGGAGCCAATCAAAACACATCCATTAGCCCCCAAAAAATTCAAAGAATTCGGAGCAAAAAGAAACCCGAGAATTCGATTGAATTACCGCGCCACGATCACGGGGATGGTTGAACCGACACCGAGAGCCGTAGCCGCAAAACCCAGTCCTCAAGTAGAAGATGCAATTGGCCTCGTTGGGCCTCTCCGGGTAGGGCTCGTCCCCGCCCAAGCCGAGCTGCCAAACGGACTCTACATTTACAGAGAGAGAAATCTAGATCAAACCTAGCTCGGAAAACGATCGAAAAACCTCACCGCATTCCTCTAAAAACCTCGAATTCGCAACGAAATTAGGACCTAATTGTGGACGAAATCGAAATGTAGGGCGATAATGGAGCTCACCTTCCAGCCCTGTCTCGGCTCCGGCGGGCGTCCACTCCGGCGGCGGATCGGACTGAGAACCTTCCGTCGTACTCCGACCATACCTCTCCATTTTACGGACGATGTATTACAACAGTCTAGAGAGAGAAAGAGAGAGAGAGTATGTCCAAAGCCAGAAGACTGACTGATTGTGTAACAGTAACCTTAGGATTGTTCTAGAATACGGTGCTCTGTGGCAGGGGAATGAGAGGCTCTGATCAAATGGAAGTGCCCTTAAAAAGGAGAAAGAAAGTATAGAGAGAGAGGAGAGAGAATTTACTCGAGAAACAAACACTCCTCTCTCACTCCCCTGAAGAAAAAGAAGAAAAAAAGAAAAAAACTTTTTATTAGATTTCCTTCGTTTCCCTATCTCTCTCTCTCTCTCTCTCACTTTCTCTCACTTCTTCTTCCTCTTCTTCCTCCTCCTCTTCTTCTTCGCTCTTCAGTCACAGACAGTCTCTGTTTTCTCTTCACTTTCTCTCTCTATCAGTTTTCAAAGGCCTTTTTGTTTTTTTCCATTACGTAACCCTGAGGCAAGAGAGAGAGAAAGAGAAAGTTTACTTTTTTTTTTCTTTTTTATCGTTAATTTAATTTATTTTAATTTATGTGTCTTGGGAAAGTCTGTTAGTTTTATTACGCGCCAAACGTTGCCTAATACTAAAATTACAGAAAACTAATTAAATATTAATTAAAATATTTATTTTTCTTTTCCTTTTTGACCTTTTTTTTCCTTGTGAGAGACAGAGAGAGTTAGGAAGAAGAACAGTTTCCGGTGACTCTGAAAGAAAGAGTGTTGCGCCTGTGAAATGACGTGGATGCCCTTGTGGATTTAAGCACGTGATTTATATTTTAATATATTTTGGTTTTAAAACAAAAGGGAAGGGAAAAAAAAAGAAAAAATATATTATGTGGGAAAGTGTTCGAGTGATATGAGATGACAGAGGTTGTTTTTTGTTGTTGTTTATGTTGTTGAATGTTGTTTTTTTTTTTTTTTTTTTTGTGGCAAAGGAAAAGAGTAACTACAAAAAGGTAATGATGGGATTAATTAAATCCTCTACGGTTAAATAAACAAACAATCTAAAGAAAACAAAACTGAAAGTTTGTTCCCTCCACGTGGCGCCAGAGGAGGCTTTCAATTAAATTTTATCACAATTTTTTATAATAAATAAGAAGACTACCTTCAAGTTTGTAATGTTTTATTAAATTATCAAACTTTTTTAATTTAGTATAATTCTAATATAATTTGATTATTAAAGTTGTGTTTTATTATGGTTGCAAGCCTTGCTATCTCGTCTTCAAATTCAAAAGAAAACTACCTTTTCATATTCTCTATACAATTTTTTAAAACAAATATATGGTTATTTATTATTCTTTTTCTCATAATTTATTGCTTAAGTTAACTTGCCAATAAATATTACAGATGGCATGATGAACTTATATGAAGAAACAATAATTGTGATATTCTAAAAAAATGATATTGCATGGTATTAACTATGGAAAATATATCCCGTTAATTTATTAGGATATTACTAAAAAGTGTATTTGAACTAAAAGTAATTTTATTCATTTTGGTCAACAATTATTGTCATCAATTTATTAGACGACGTACGAAATTCATATATCACTAAATGAATGAATAGGGATATGAACCAATAAAAATAGTTACACAATGTCCTGGTGTGTTTTTTTAATTAGGACATTAATATCTTTTCCTCAATAATTGGTTAAAAAAAACACAAATGAGTTTGGAATTGTTTTCGCAAAGCATAAAGATTCGTCAAATACTTACAAAAAGTTTCCGTTTTTTATTAAAAATATATATTAAAAATAAAAAAATAAGAGCTTATTTAAAAACATAATTCGAATAAAAAAGTTTTGGTTCAAACTCTTCATTTAAACTACGTTGTTATAGGTTGCACTAAGTTATTTTTCATGCTGAATTAGTGAATTATGCAAATCAAGTATATGGATAGCAAAACAATGTTATTAAAATTAACAAATTCTAGATTTATATTTTGATCCAGAATTTAAGAGTATTTATTCGAACCCATAATGTTTTTTTTTAATCTGAAATATATGTGCATTTTTATATAGTTTTTGTGTGTGTGCAGAAATGGGACAAGCAATTATTAAGTATGATACTTTTTAAAGGATAAATGAGATCCAAGCACTTTTTCAATTTTCAGTCAATCACGTCCTAATCTCATGGGAAAATACATACATAAAGAAACTCATAGAGCCTCCGGTTGCGAACCTACTTGGTGGCCCTACCCTTTTAGCAGCCTTTTCCTACTCCATATTTATTTTAATTAAATATAAATGTGACTTTATCTTAATTAATTAATTAATTAATTATCCCATGTCAATGAATGTCAAAGCATTTTTCTATTCTACCCTTTACAAAATCATCCATCAGTCTAACATATTGCACTAAATAAGTCAAAAATTTCTAATTAATTGATAATACATAAAATATATATTTAAGAAAAAATATTTTTTAAGAAGCTAAATTAAAAAAAAAAAGAGTTTTTTTTTTTTTAAATGAGCTTCTTTGATACATTGGCCTTTTCAAAATCTACTGTCTGCCGTCACTTCAAAAAAAAAAAAATCCTGTCTGTCAAACATATTGCACTAAATAAGTAGTAAATTTTCAATCAAACCATAATATGTAGAACAAATATATAAATACTCTATTTAAATATTTTGCTACAGTTTATTTCATGGTTCAAATCACGGTTTGAATCATTTTGCTACAGTATTTTCTCTCACAAAAATTTAAATCTTCATTCAAATACTCGAACCAAACGGGCTCTAAATATATATATTTGTAGTATTTTGAAAACACAAGTTTGAAACGAGAAAAGAAAAAACATAATACAAAAATTTGTTGGACTTGCAATTTTTCAATTCCAACAATTTTCCTAAACCCCCTCCTAACAAAAAAAGTTTCTTTTTTTTTAAATCTAAAATACATTGGTCTTTTCAAAATCTCCTTTCTGTAACGTATTGCAGGAAATAAGTCGTAAATTTTTAATTAGTCGATGATATGTAAAGAATATAGAATATATATTTAATTAAAAAGAGCTCCTTTTTATATATTTATTTATTTGTTGAAGTTGTTGGACACATTGGGAATTACAGGTATTTTTGTAACTGTAAAAGGCCGCCTGAAGTGGAAAACTAGGGACTTAGGATTTGGACATTTCAGCGGCGCTTTGCTTCTTTCTTTTCTTTCTTCTTACAAACCACTTGCCAAAGGAAACGTGTCCCTGAAGACCAAATTTCACAAATATCTCCCTGCGCCATCCTATCTGAATGATCGTGGACCACGCGCCAGAGGCGTCCGTACAACCCGACGCATTTCCCAAAAAGAAAAAATATATATATATTTTTTATACAAATGCATGCGAATGTAACGTTACAATTAATTTTAACTAATTACAATATAGAACTTATAAAAGTTACATTAAGAAATAAAAATAATAATATAAAACTCTCACGTGTTATAACTATTAAACTTAAAATTTTAGTTTCAATCAACTTGTCAAACGACCTAAAAAAAATATTTGTTGAATTTTTATGATTGAATTTTTAGACTGAGAAATCATTTTTTTAATAAATTTTATATTTATTGATACTAGTTGAAAAGCATGTTTTGGGCATGTGCTTGTTGATTGTTGATTTTTTTAAACATGAAAACGAAATTTTGGTAAGAAAATCTTTTTTTCTTTAGCTTATTGTTCTTCTTAAGACTCTAATTTAGTATAAAATTTAATTACAATATATTTTATAAAAAATTAATAAGAAAATTAGATAGTAAATTACTCGTGAGATACATATAAGAAAACAAGATTTGAAAGAGTTGCAAGGAATAAAATGTTTGCGTATAAACATTTGAAAACAAAATTATTTCAATGAAGCAATTTTAAAAAAATAATCATTCGTAGGACCACAACTGTAAAGTTATCATTTAGAGCTCTACAAATAGCAAAATAGTGGGAAACTTATCTTTAAGGATTAAATAGCAAAACTTAAGTATGCCACGTTGATTTGTATAACTAATATCTTTTAACAATAATCAATATTAATATGCCTTAGGAATAGAGAATTTTGTTTCTTTAAATAATGTGACAGGACGTAAAATGCTTCTGAACACAATTTTGTTTGTGCAAGTCACATCCGACGAAAAAATTGTAAACTTAATTAAACTTTGAAAAAAATACGACGGTTTTAAAACTGCATAGTATTCATAGAAGGGAAGCTCTGTGGTAGAGGATGTTTTTATTCTCTACAAATAGAGAATGATCTGACGGTGGATATTAAAAGGGTGTTTGGTTAATGGTGATTCATACCACAAACTTAATTATAAAATAGTATAAAGTTATCACATACTACAATAAAAAGAACAAAAAAGTTACTACAGTGTAAAGCTCTCACATGCTATAGCAAAAAAAAAAGTTGCTCAGTGTAAAGCTCTCACATGTTATAGTAAAAACGGTTCCCACCACTAGCTAAACACCTTAAAAATCTAATTATGTGTTTGGCTAAGGGTAGTTTATACCACTAAATCAGTTATGAACATTATAAAGCTCTCATATGCTACAATAAAGCTCACACCACTACAAAAAAGTTGCTATAGTGTAAAGCTCTCACATGTTATAGTAAAAACTGTTCCTACTACTTGTTCCCACCACTAGCCAAACACCCTATAAATCTAATTGTGTGTTTAGCTAAGGGTGGTTTATACCACAACTTAGTTATGAACAGTATAAAAGCTCTCACATATTATCATAAAAAAAATATTATAATACAAAACTCTCATATATTATAACAAAAATGATTATAATTAATAGCTTCTATCGTTATACCAAACAACCTCTAAGTGGGGTCTATCTAGTCCATCTCACACCAAGTTATAGTCAAATCACAATAAAAAAATATTTTAAAAATATTTAAACCAAAAATTCAACAACAATAAACTTCCTTCTACCCATGGTCGCCGCCCCCTGAACGGCTCGCCCCCGTCACACCCAGCCTCCGGTCATCTCAGCCTGTCACTTCCAGCCACTTGCAATGGGTCTCGCCGCCTTGTCCAATAATCTAGTCATGGGATGAGTTCGTGACCCTCGCTAAATTTTCACCCAAAGGGAGAGTTCGCTAGAGTCGGTGGCAAGAATCGCCAAAGGTGTCAGGGAAGGTTGGTTTTATTTTCCGTGTCTGCCGTTATCATGCCAAGCACAGCAATCTATACCACCGGCGAGCCTAAAATCCACCTCGCCCATCTGATGCCGGACAATGGCACGAGATCGCCGGATTTGTTTTGTTTTGGAGGTGGTTGAGTTTGAGCTGCTGCTTGCGGAGCAAAATATTGTTGAGAATAGTTGTCATTGATGGTGGTGGTGGTGATTTCATTTTTGTAGCTTGAAGAAAAGCTTGCTTGATCACTAGATGCTCAAGTCAAATTCGAACGTTTTTATTCACTTGTTGTTTCTATCTGTTTTCTTTCTTTATTTTTTTTATTACATGGAATTTTTTAGAAGAGTTTAGGAATCAAACCAAATCTCTTACGAGAAATCTAACCAAATAATCAATGTATGTGTGTGAACTTAAATCCAAATTTCTTATAACAAAAATCAAAGCCATTCAAACAATCAATGCCCGCTTTTAAGTCCAGTGAAATGAGGAATCAATAAGTTCATCATCTGTGAATGTTTGTTCAAAAATGAAATAAACACAGGCCTCCAAAGGTCAACGCCGCAATTGTCCTTAGCCGCTGTGTTGATACGAGTCTTTCTCTCCTTTGTGTTGCTCCCAAAGCTTCATGTCGCGCCCCCTTTTTTTTGCTATTCCACAACCAAACCTGATCGTCCATTTTCATTAGGAGATTTCACTACATGAGATTCCACCATGACATCGCAACACTGCTTGATTGGCTTTCCAAATTTTCACACAAGGAACGAGTTCACTGAAGTTGGTGCCAGTGTTCGCCGGAGCTGATGGGGAAATTTTTTTTTTTCTCACTCTTCCTCTGGTTTTTTTAGAATAATTGTTTGATATGGTATGATGGACCTTAGTCTTTTTTTTTGTTGGTAAATCTAAATCTGGCAATTTAAATAAAAATTCTCCACCCGTGGATAATTTTACTACACTTCATCATACTTTTCCCCTTTATAGGATATTTTTTAACCCCACAACAAACTCTCCCCCTTTTCTATTTTCTTTCAACATTATTTTGCTCCTTTTTTATTTTATAGATTACAGAAATAGTAGAAATATTTCTTTTTTTGAGGAATATAGTAGAAATCTTTCTATTTCCAGAAGTTTGGTAAATGGTGATGTCCACGAGGCCATCAGGCGCGTGGAGAGGGGAGAGAGCATTTAATTCCGTTGAAGAGCCAAAAGGCTGGTAAAACATCATATGGAGATTGATCTTAATCAGCTGTTTGGGGGTTTTATCTTACAAAAGAACGGGTCAGATCTGTTACTTGGGGAATCGGACGGCTGAGAACTCTCACATGTCAGCAATCTGAGTATGAACGCAACTCGGAGTGTGACTCGACGGTGAGGCTAGTGAGTTTGTGAGTGAGTAGGTCAGAAGTATATGAATGCATATTCTATTTCTTTTCCTATGCAATAAAGATGCATAAAAAATATATAAATGCAGACATATATACTTAATTAATTAAAAATAGCTCATTTTTTAAAAAGTGATCAATTAATTTAAGTATGCTGTAGCAAAATAAAAAAAAATGGTGTTTAGAGAAAGTGTTCAAACTAATGATTTAATTTTTTTTTTTGATTCGGAACAATGTAGTTATAAAGTTTTATACTATAGTTAATTTTTCTTTTATATTGTAGTTGCTAATAGGTCGTTTGAAAAAACGGTTGAAATTAATAATTTTAGTTTAAAAATTATAGCATTAAAAGTTTTATATTGTGAAAAATTTTTATTTTTTACTATAATATATAAGAGTTTTATATTTTACAGTTATAATTAATAGTTTCAGTCGAAAGAAAAACCTATAACCGGGAGTGGCCGTTGCAAGTGGGGTCTGACTGGGACGAGAGGGAACCTAAGGGGCCGGTGAGCCGGTGGAAAGTGGTTCTGTTTGACTTGGACAATATTTGGCCACAAGTGGAACTTTTTAAGATTTGATGCTATTGTCCTTTTCTCTGGACTGTAGCAAACCGTATCTCTCTTAATCCAAATGTCGGCGAGCTATTTGAGATTTTTTTAAAAGATTTTTTAAGATTTTTATTTTTATTTATTTTTATTTTTTTGGTTGGTGGAATTGGGCATTTGGCAAATCCATTTGTGTTTTTATTTTTCCATAAAAAAAATCTGTTTGTATTTATTTTTCCAAAAAATATATATTTGTATTTATTTTGATTGAATTGGGTCGAAGCTGTGATGGTCTTTAACATTTTTAAGCAGCATTATGTGACTCAAGCGGGCCACAACCTAGACTTCTCACATGCTCAAACTCCACACGTGAGTCCTACAATAGCAGGGCACGTAGTGGGCCCAGGCCTATAAGGGACCGAAACTGTGGCCCGGTCAGGCCGAAAGGACTTTTTCAAATTTTTTGGATTATGCAATCGATGAGGATAGTCACTAAAGATCTGAAGTAAAAAGTAGTTTTGGTTCATTTGTGAATTCATCAACGACGAAGAATATGGTTAGATTTATTACATTTACTTCCCTTAAAAAATATGATAATTATATTTATTAAATTTACTTCCCTTAAAAAATATGATATTTACTTTGTATTTACCAATTATGTAAGCTGATAAATACGACATTCTTTTATTTTCACCAGCTAAATGTAATAAGTAAATATGAGCCAGTAGAAAATTTGAGAACTTAGTAATAGTTTACTTTTGAATTAACATTGACATGAAAACCAATAAAAACAAAATTTTCAGGTAACTTAATTAGTGTAAAACTCTTACGTATTATAGTGTAAAACAAATTGAGCTATAATATAAAGCTCTAACATGTTATTGAATTTTGAACCAATACTCCCAAAACCTTATTAGAAACAAAATCAATCTCAAGCAGAGCCTAAGAATGGTTTTTTTAGCCAAAAAATTCGGCTAGTTCCCTCTTAAAAACCAGTCAATTTCCTAAATTACCCAAAAAAAAAAGTCAAATGGAAAATAATGTGAAATTAGCTCATGAACAAAGAATTAGTACAAGTTTTTTTTTTATTTTCTTTTTTTAATGTATAAGTTGATCATAATATGTAAACTTACAAAATAGCGAGACAAATGGTTGGGCTAGTGATAAGACTTATTAAACTCTTTAATTAATAGTAATTAAGTGATAAATAGTATTTTAGTGTCTTGGTGTAAAAATATGTTTAAATATGTATATTTAATATGTTTTTATATTGAATAATATTTTTAGTATTTTAAAATATATTTCGTATATAAAATAGTAGTTTAGTTTGAAATTAATCAAAACCATAAAAATAACGAGTGGTAATTTTATTTTGAATCTTAGTGTGTTTTAAGTTTGTAAATGTGTTCTTTAATAGTTTAAGTAATTTCTAAAAATATTTTCAAGTCTTAAAAATCATAGCTATGTCAAATCAGAAAAGACTAAAATTTTAGAAGTTTATAATTATTTTTGTATATTTTAATACAAAATTAATAATTTTAATATTATTATAAATATTATATTTGTAAAATAATTAATTTTTTGATTACGATCAAAAGCAATGATAGCAACATTATAGTTGGAATTCTTTTGATTCAAGTGTTGGGACAGAAAAGACGGGCAAAACTTGGTTGGAATATTGTGTTACCAAACGCTCTAACTTATTTCGGGCATTTCCACTTACTTTACTGACAGGAACGACACGTCGTTCAAACCTTAGGATTTGTTTGTTTGTTTGTTTGGTTTTTGTTTTTTTGGGGTTTTGTTTTTGTTCTTGTGTTGTGTTGTGCTGCTTTGTTTTGTTTTTTCTGTTACATCTGAAATCGTCTTCTTTGCAAAAGCAATTTGGGGTTTTACGTTGGAATCCTTCCTTCTGTTCAGCGACAGACACAATTGGCTCTCAACAATTTGTAAGTTCATTTTCATATCTCTCCACTTTCAAAACCCATGTCTAAATTTCTACGCAAAACCATTCTATTTGGAATTTGTAATGTAAGAACTTCATCAGGAACTAGTAATCTAGGTTTTCTTCGAAACCCAGATTTTTTTTCCTCTAAGATTGTTCTCAAGCAGTTCAAATCAACGCTCTTTTATGGTTTCTTACCTCGTAAACGAACTTGGGTGGTCTTCACATGCCGCCTTATCAGTTTCCAAGTATGTTAATTTTGAGAGTTCTGAGAAACCAGACAAGACAAAGTCATAAACCTGATTAAGAAGTATGGTTTCTCTCGTACCCAAATCTCAAGACTTCTCAGAGCAAAATTTCAACTTCTTGTAGCGGATACAGAGAAAACTATTTCACCCAAGTTGGAATTTTTTGATGCAGAAGGTGTTTCGTGGCCTCAATTTGCCAAAACACTATCTCAATTCCCTACTATTTTGAGAAGGAGCTTAGATAAACAAAATTGTGCCATCATATGAGTTCCTTAGGAATTTTGTGCAGTCTGATGAGAAGGCCATTGCAGCTGTCGTAAAGTATCCGGATATACTCATTCAAGCTTGGGCTGTAACATTAATATTCTGCAAGAACACGGAGTTCCTTTCTACAATATAGCTAAACTGATTCCTAAACAGCCACATGCTTTCATGTCAAGTTCAGATTGGTCTCGAGAAGTTGCCATAGAAGTGGTGGAAATGGGGTTCAGTCCAAAGAGGATGAATTTTGTTCAAGCAGTGCTTTCACTTCTTTGTTTGAGCAAATCAACGTTGGAAAGTAAGATTAATGCATATAAGAAGTGGAGTTTGTCTGAAGAAGAGGTTTTAAAAGCCTTTCAAAGTAATCCTTGGTGCATGAGGATATCTGAAGATAAAATTATGGCAGCTATCGATTTTGTTACCAACCAAATGGGGTGGAGGCCCTGCGTTATAGCCACTTACCTTGCAATCGTTGGAATGAGCTTGTAGAAGAGAGTGATTCCAAGATGTTTGGTTTATCAAGTTTTGTTGTCAAAAGATTTGTTGGAGGAGGAGGTTAGCATTTGTGCGTTATTGGTAGTTTCAGAAGAGAAGTTTCTACAGAAGTTTGTTGTGCCGTATGAGAAGAAATCTCCAGAGCTGTGAAGCTGTACAAGGAAGAATTGGATCTTTCATATGGACCGGTGGTTGATAAGGTATGAGGAATATGTTGCAAACAGTGAGAGGTTAGACAACTTTTGGCATGATCATATATTGAGGTCCAAGGCGGAAAGGCCATATCTTTTAATTGCAATTTATGTGCAATTCAGTCTTGTGGTCTTAAGAAAAGAGAAAAAAATGAATGTTTGCAATGGAGATGTAGAAAAGTTGAATGAAAGATTATCTATTTAATGATTAATTTACAACCTCTTCAAATAGACTGCACTCCACTCTTAATGGTAACTATATATTGTTACTATTCTAGCTACACTGTAATTAACTATTCACATGGGGCTCATTTGGTAGTGTTTTGAAAATAGATGAAAATAGTTTTGTTTTAAAAAATGAGAATTTTAGGGGAATTGTATTGAGAATGTTTTTGAAATTTTTGCTTTAAAAAACGTGTAAAAACATTTCTAAAAACTCCCAAAACAATGTCAAATGGGGCTGTGATTTTTGACTGTTAAATGGATTGATCGATCGAATGGATTTGGATTATAGGGACACACCAACCTGTTTGGCATGGAGAGAAAAGCAATTTTCTTGCAACTTTTGAGATGCTCATATTGTGACCTACATTGTAGCTTATTTGCAAATGAAGTTTTACCAATTGGAACCATTTTCAGTTTTCAACCTCCTTCTGTTGACTGTTTGAGATCCGAGTCTGGAGCTTCTATTTGAAGTTTGTGTTAAAGTCGACTGAATGAACAGTTGTATTGGAAGTTAGTTTTCAGCCTCTCAATTGTAACTCAAGATTGTTCAAACGCACCGTTAGTTAAGCGGAGCAAACCATATTAACTATTTGTTTACTGTCTCAGGAGATTGTGTCTATTTTCTGAATACCAACTCTTATTCATGTCAGTAAATAATACTCACGCACGCCAGTTGACAAAGTAAGATTAAGAAGTCTAATATGGTGTTTAATAACTTGTTTTTACCGAAAAAACTCCAATTCGAACAGGATATGTAATAGTATTTTTTCTCATAGAATTTGAATTGCTATAGTGTTTTTAGATTGAATTGACAATTTAAACCGGCAAACGCCTTAAATACTTAAAAAGGTGACCATATACATATACATTTACACATATGTATATGTTTAATACAGAGTGCAAGCGATGGGACCAAAACAAACGTTTTTATTCTTTCTAGTAAACTAAAATATAAACTAATAATCATGATTGTAAAAAGGGCTCCTAATCAAAGTTTCAAAAATTTGCTGTTGGCATGATTGTAAAGGGAGGAACAACGTGAGATCCTTTAGTCTAACAATCATGTCGTTAATGTTTGTTTGTCAATTTTATTTGTCCAATCTTCATCTTCTTTGCCTTTATCAAGTTAAAAAGCTAAAACTTTTACAAGTTTAAAATACTCACATTGTAAAGGACGTCTCTCTTTCTCTCTCTCTCTCCTCCGAGAAAATATAATATAACTTAAATAGTTGTTTTGTGTTGTCCAATATCATCTATTTGTATGTTTGTTGCCTTTTTAACAGTTTTAGTTTAAGCTTCAAGAGTTTTATTTGTTTAGGAGAGAATCTGGAAAAACAATGATGGATAAATAAGTGAAATTATGTAGGAGTGATGATTGTTTGGTCGGAAAGGTTAGAAGAATCATGGATTGAGTGAAATTTAAAAATTTACTAAAGAGAAAAAACAAATTTTAGGATAAGATGGTAATTGTACGGATACAATCTCTTCATTTCCTTATGGCAAAATTGATTTTTGCTTTTGCTTGTACCTTCTTTGGTGCAGGATCTTCAAGGTGTTCGGCATGATAATTAAAATCATTAGTTAGAATAGTAAACGCTGTAACATATGAGAGCTTTATACTGTAGTAACTTTTTTATTTTTATTGTACTCTTCATTTTCGTCTGGCAAATTGATTTTTGTTTTTGCTTGTACCTTCTTTCATGCAGGATCTTCAAGGTGTTCGGCATGATAATTAAAACCATTGGTTAGAATTGTAAACACTGTAACATGTGAGAGCTTTACACTGAAGCAATTTTTTTAGTTTTATTGTAGCATGTGAGAGCTTTACACTTTCGCTAACTGAAAAGTTAATTAGAACCAACATATTAGTCTTTAAGATACATGCCTCTTTAACAAATTGATAGAATCTATAGATATTTCAATACTATAAAAGTACAAATTAACATGCATCTTTACTAAAAGCTATTAGTAAGTTTCTCTCTAAACTTATCAATTACAATAAATTATCACCACTTTTAATAAAGTTGCAAAATACTCAAAATTAATACTTATTAAATTTTTTACGTGAATTTCCTCAAGCACGTGACATGACATTTTTTTTGTCCTTCAAAATTCTAGTCTCCAATGTAAGAGGGTGTTTACATATAAATTTTCACACATCTTCAATTTTGTGTGGATAGTTCAGAAAACTAAAGCGTCAAATATCTTGAAGTTAGAAGTGACAAGTCGATTCCTTGATCAAACGGCACATCGATTGCTTGAAAACATGTCCCTTCATTTTTAAGGCGGTATTTTTCACAACCACATTACGAAAGTAATATTTAAGTTTGCATCCTCCACTTATAAATGAAAAATAGATAAATAAAATGATGGAGCTAGAAAAATTAGTCAAAAGGGCGAAACGCATAATATTATTATAAAAAAAAATTAAATGAATGAGATATAAAACTTTAAGAGAGGCAGATAAAAGTTTTTTTATTTTAGTAAACTTACTAAGAGCTAGAAAAGTAGAGCTTTTAGTAAGCTCTCAAAGCTATTAAAAAAATAAAAGTTTGTTACAATATAAAGCTCTCACGTGATACAATTTTTAAATTCTAACGTTGTTTTCAAACACACTCTTTATGTTCAATCTGTGGTGCAAAATGCAAATATTTCTTGTGCTCTTCAAGAATAAAAATAATAAAAAAACCTTCGGGTAAAATAGGACCGACAATTTAGACACGACACGATGACAAATACAAAAATGACACCAGATAAACGGGTTTGGACCGCACATTTATTAATTGTGCTATAAATAAGTTGGCACGAATAACACGAAAATAAACAGGCTAGATTCGTGCTAACACACTAAACACGTTTAATTAAACGGGCCGTAAACGTGTTTACACGGCACGACACGACCCGCCCATTTATAACACATTTAAACTTAAAAATAAAAATATTTGAAATATTTATAGTAGCTTAGTATTAATTAGATATTGTGTTTTTGTTAATTTTCTTTATTGGCTTTTTTTAAAAATTTTTAATTTTTTTAATTTTTAGTTAATAAAAATAAAACAAATTAAGAATTTTGCAAGGTTAGGAGTTAAACTAGGGCCAACAATTTGGGTCACAACACGATGACACGACACGAATCTGACACGAAAAATGCGGGTTAGGGTTGAGAAAATAGGCCTCGGGTTGGAATTGGGTCGAACCCGTCTGACTCGCACAAAAAACGGATTGGGTTCAAGTCAACCCGAATCAACACGAAATCAACCCGAAATAACCCGCCAAAAATGTGTCGAAATAGGGTTGACCTGAAAATTGTTAATCAACCCATGTAATCCAAAATATTTAATGATTAAAAAATTAGAGAAAAAATTAGATATACAATTTAAAATATTAAATAATTAAAAATTATTATATTATTTAAATTAATAATTAACTTTTTTAATTTATTTTGATTTTAAAATAGAAATTATATAGTAAAAAAATTAAATATTAATGTTTTTTAATTGTGTAATAACCGTATCATAAGCGTGTTGTGCATTTATTAATTGTATTATGTTTATATTTAGTCTAATTAAACTATTGTGTTTGTGTTTAATCTAGTTAAACATGACACACATACACGAATTGGCAGTCTAAGATAAAACAAACATGTTTATTGTTTATTTATTGCCAAGAGGCTGAGAAAGATATACAACAAACCACACGTCGTTCGGGCTTCAGAGTTCAGTCGTTCATTGACGCAACGAAAACCCAAAAAAAAAAAAAAAAACGACTTGTCGTTTACATGCTCTGGACAGTGCAAACAAGGCGACACATTTTGTATTTCAAAAAACGACATGTCGTATGGTTTTGAGGCTTTTTTTTTTTGGAAAAAAAAAATCAGAAAAGTTATTTCATAAGAAAGTTGAACGTTAAATCTCGAGCACGAGCGTTTAGGGTTTCAAATTCCTTTTTCTTGCTTCCCAAATTGACACCTGACTTTTTCTCAATTGCTTCATTTCAGCTCTGAAATTCGGGTTTTTACTTGGAGTTTCTGGATTTGTGGAGCTACGAAGGCAAATTGGCTCACAATCATTTGTAAGTTCATTTTCAGACATTCTCAAATTTGAAAAACCCAATGTTTAGCTTTCTCCGCAAAACGATTTCTATTGGGTTTTGTAGTGTAAGAATTTCACCACCAACGAGTAATTTAGGTCTTGTTGGAAACCCAAATGTTTTTTTTAGTCTCAGATTGCTCTCAAGTAGTTCAAAGAATGAACAATCTTTTACAGTGTCTTACCTCGTGAACGAACTTGGTTTGTCTTCACAAGCCGCTTTATCAGTTTCCAAGTATGTTAATTTTGAGAGTTCTGGGAAACCTGACAAAGTCATAAACTTGTTTAAGAAATATGGTTTCTCTCAAACCCAAATCTCAAGCCTTCTCAGACGATACCCTAACCTCCTTATAATGAATGCGGAGAAAACTATTTCGCCCAAGTTGGAATTTTTTGAGGCCAAAGGTATTTCATGGCCTCAATTTACCAAAAAACTATCTCAATTCCCTGCTGTTTTGGGAAGGAGCTTAGATAAGCAAATCATGCCATCGTATGAATTCCTTGGGAATTTTTTGCTGTCTGATGAGGTGGCCAATGTAGCTGTTGAAAAGTATCCGGATATACTCATGAGAGACATTAAGAAATGTTTGGGCCGTAATATTGATATTCTTCGAGAACATGGAGTTCCTAACTCCAATATAGCTAAACTGATTCTGAGACAGCCTAATAGTTTCTCAGTAAGTTCCGATCGGTTCCAAAAGATTGTCGACGAAGTGGTGGAAATGGGGTTCGATGGAAAGAGGGTAAATTTTGTTGTAGCAGTTCGTATACTTTGTGGTTTGAGAAAATCAACGTGGGAAAGTAAAGTTAATGTATTCAAGAAGTGGGGTTGGTCTGAAGAAGAGGTTTTGAAATCCTTTCAAAGCCATCCATGGTGCATGGCTTTATCTGAAGATAAGCTTGTGGCGGCTATGGATTTCTTCACCAACAAAATGGGTTTGAGTCGTTGCTTTATTGTTAAGCGGCCGCTAATACTTTCACTGAGCTTGAAGAAGAGAGTAATCCCAAGGTTTTCGGTTTTTCAAGCTTTACTCTCAAAAGGTTTAGTGACGAAGGAGGTTAGCCCACATATATTGTTGGAAACTTCAGAAAAGAAGTTCCTGCAGAAGTTTGTCATGCCTCATAAGGAGGAAGCTCCGGAGCTTTTGAAGTTGTACAAGGAAAAATTGGGTCTTTCAAACGGACCAGAGGCTGATGAGAAAGTATGCGGAGAAGTATCAGGAGCTGCGTTGTAGTTCATGTGAAAATAAAGTTTTGTAACTTTGTTTGATTAATGTGAAAATTTCTGCTTTTTTTTACTTCTTGTGTTGAGCTGCTCTCTTGTAACTAATGCGTAAACCAATGATTTGACAGTTGCAATGAATTATTATATATTAACTTGAAATAGATTGAAGTCGTGATTTTTTGCAAGTTGAGACTGATGCAAGGTTATTTATCTTCAAATAGACTGAACTATTTAATCTATTCTCATTTATCCTGTTATCTAGCAGAAGCTAAACATTGTAACCATTAGTTAAAGTGTCCTAGTAGTTGGTGTATGTTATTGTATTCTGATTTTTTTTTTTTGAAGTATGCTCTCTTGGTCTTTTTAGAATACATCATGGCCGTTGAAGGCACATTCAATGAAATCACTCAAATTGAGAGGTAAAAACAGTCACATTTATCCCATTTATTGAATACTGGCTTTATTTCTGGCGCTATTTAACATTATCCATCCATAGTTCTCCTTATGTTTATTGAATCTTTTGTTTAAATTATGAAACTGAATGAGTAGTTATTTCAGTTTGCTTTTGGCTTGCAATTCACGCGAGAATGCTTATCTCCGGGGGGAAAAGAAGAAGTGTTGCTCTAGCTTCTAGCGTGACTTGCTCAAGCTTTGTCCAAAAAATAAAAATAACAAACTTTTGTACATGGTAGAGTGGCAATAAAGTTCTGCCTTGTGGAAACATATTATTTTGTTCTTGTTTGATGACTTGTTGCAAGTGGAGAACCAATTGAGTAGTCTGCAATATATTGAGATTTTACCTTCTGAGCTAAAATGAGGAACTGTCAAACCTTCAACATATATATATATATATATATCTATATATATGTGTGTGTGTGTGTGTAAGGCTTAGGGCGGTTGCCATTTAGCATTAGCAGCATTTCCAATCAATGGGAACTGTTTCGCCAATTCAGCAGCAAATTTAGGTGGTCTCTTCTGCAAACTATGTGTGATCTTGTTGTGTTCATTTTAGAAATACCAAAATCACATCACGGCTTGTAGCATGAAACGTTCCTGATTAATGTACAGGAAAATGGATTTGGATTTGGATCAAGAAAATCTGATTGGATTCTTAAGAGGCAGAGTCTTCTAATATAGATTCCAACTTCATATCTTATCAATACAATTTGATTTACAAAGCACAAGTCCCAGCATACAATCAGAAGAGGAAAAAAAAAAACTGCACACAAGTTTTCTTGCGAAATGTGTAAAGATAAGACCTTTATTTTATAGTTTTGTTTATTACCTTACAAATTAGGCCATCATTAAACTGTAGGGTGCCTCATTAGCCTCCTTGCATAGAGCGAGATCCTTTGGATAATGTCACAGGTTAAAATAAGTATTTTCTTTCTAATTTTATTTTGAGAAATCCTTTTGTTAATGTTTGATGATCATTTTTTTTTTTCACTTAAAATTCTTTAAGTTCTTCAACTTTACAACGACATTTCCTTTTTGAAAAAAACGACATTTTGTTTTGGATGGTAAAGAGACCTCATATACCAAGAGCATCAAGCATTTCTTTGGTCTACAGAAAAGGAGGCCTTGTCGTTTATTCCATGGACAAGAACGACATGTTTCTTTTTTTTTCCCCCAAAACGACATCCAGATTCGATGACATCATACATGTATAACTATCACCTCCATTGAAGCTAAAGACTCTGATGAGTGATACCCAATTCGTTTATTCCTCACCATTTGACCGTTAAATTAGTATTCTTACACCTATTTTGGGAGTGCAGGTTCAATTGAGCTAAAAAAAACCAACAAAAAACCTTTTAAATAGTTTAAGGACCAACCGAGGAATTTACTCTTTACTTTACTAAAATTTGCTCCCAAATTTGTACAGATGATATTTTTTTAAGAATAACATGCTTGCATCAAACTGAAGCGACATATCATCTATTGTGATAAAAAAAATTTCGTTTAAGCAACAAGTCATAAATCAAAGGAAAAAGGTATTATCCACTTATTCCATAGACAAAAACACGATCCCAATCAAAATGAATCCTAGCCTCAACTACATGCTATCTTCACTTACTTTTATGGCAAAATAACAAGGAAAAAGAAAAGGAAAAAGAAAAAAAAAAAAAAAGGCAAGAGAAAAAGGAAAAACCTCACAGGTAAGAAATGATATTTAGTTTATAAACTTAAATACTGTAGCATATAAAAGCTTTACACTGTAGCATAAAAGAGTTTTATACCGTAACAATTACAACTTGATTATCCAACATTCTGGTGTAAATTAATGTTAAATTGTTAATTTACAACAGGATTTCCATCTCTCTCTCTCTTTTCAATTCAACGGCATTTTATCAGAATATAACGAGATTTTATTGGTTGGTTTATAAGAATGTGCTTTCCTCGTTTCTCGAGGAACCAGAAGGGCATGTCGTTTGGTTTTCAGAAAAGGAGGTCATGTCATTTATTCCAAAGTCAAGAACAACATGTTCCTTTTTTTTTAAAAACGACATAAAGCTTCAATGTCGTCAGACATTTACACCGTTCTTTTATGACCATCGTCCCCTCCATTAAAGCTTTATGACTTGGAAAGTAGTATTTAAGTTTGCATCCTCCACTTATAAATGAAAAATAGATAAATACAGGAGCGAAGTTAAAAAAATTAGTTAAAAAGACAGCACGCATACTATTATTGTAAAAAAAAATTAAATGAAAAAGATATAAAACTTTAAGAGGAGTGAAACATAATTTTAGAGAAGCTCCAACAACAATAAAAAACAAAAAATTGTTATAATATAAAACTTTTACATATTATAATTTTTAAGTTCTAATGTTGTTTCTAAACACACTCTTTATGTTCAATCTGTGGTATAAAATGCAAACATTTCTTGTGCTCTTCAAGAATAAAAATAATAAAAAAACCTTGCAACAAACCACACATCATTCGGGCTTCAGAGTTCAGTCGTTCAATGACGCAACGAAAACATTAAAAAACGACTTGTCGTTTACATGTCTGGAAAGTGAAACAAAGCGACACATTTTGTATTTCAGAAACGACATGTCGTATGGTTTTGAAGATTTTTTTTAAAAAAAAAAATTCAGAAAAGCTGTTTCACAAGAAAGTTGAACTTTAAATCTCGTGCACGAGGGTTTAGGGTTTCAAATTCCTTTTTCTTGCTTCCCAAATTGACACCTGACTTTTTCTCAATTGCTTCATTTCAGCTCTGAAATTCGGGTTTTTACTTGGAGTTTCTGGATTTGTGGAGCTACGAAGTAATTGGCTTACAATCATTTGTAAGCTCATTTTCATACATTCTCAACTTTCGAAACCCAATGTTTAGCGTTCTCTGCAAAATGATTTCTATCAGGTTCTATAGCATAAAAATTTTAGTACCAACGAGTAATTTAGGTTTTGTTGGAAACCCAAACGTTTTTCTTTAGTCTCAGATTGCTCTCAAGTAGTTCAAATCAACAATCTTTTATAGTGCCTTAACTCATGAACGAACTTGGTGTGCCTTCATAAGCCACTTTATTAGTTTCCAAGTATGTTTATTTTATGACTCCTAAGGGACCAAACAAATTCATAAACTTGTTTAAGAAATATGGTTTCTCTCAAACCCAAATCTCAAGCCTTCTCAGACGATACCCTAACCTCCTTAAAATGGATGCGGAGAAAACTATTTCGCCCAAGTTGGAATTTTTTGAGGCCAAAGGTATTTCATGGCCTCAATTTACCAAAAAACTATCTCAATTCCCTGCTGTTTTGGGAAGGAGCTTAGATAAGCAAATTATGCCATCGTATGAATTCCTTGGGAATTTTTTGCTGTCTGATGAGGTGGCCAATGTAGCTGTTGAAAAGTATCCAGATATACTCATGAAAGACATTAAGAAATGTTTGGGCCGTAATATTGATATTCTTCGAGAACATGGAGTTCCTAACTCCAATATAGCTAAACTGATTCTGAGACAGCCTAATAGTTTCTCAGTAAGTTCCGATCGGTTCCAAAAGATTGTCGACGAAGTGGTGGAAATGGGGTTCGATGGAAAGAGGGTAACTTTTGTTGAAGCAGTCCGTATACTTTGTGGTTTGAGAAAATCAACGTGGGAAAGTAAAGTGAATGTATTCAAGAAGTGGGGTTGGTCTGAAGAAGAGGTTTTGAAATCCTTTCAAAACTATCCTTGGTGCATGGCTTTTTCTGAAGATAAGCTTGTGGCGGCTATGGATTTCTTCACCAACAAAATGGGTTTGAGTCGTTGCTTTATTGTTAAGCGGCCGCTAATACTTGCACTGAGCTTGAAGAAGAGAGTAATCCCAAGGTTTTCGGTTTTTCAAGCTTTACTTTCAAAAGGTTTAGTGACGAAGGAGGTTAGCCCACATATATTGTTGGAAACTTCGGAAAAGAAGTTCCTGCAGAAGTTTGTCATGCCTCATAAGAGGAAGCTCCGGAGCTTTTGAAGTTGTACAAGGAAAAATTGGGTCTTTCAAACGGACCAGAGGCTGATGAGAAAGTATGCGGAGAAGTATCAGGAGCTGCGTTGTAGTTCATGTGAAAATAAAGTTTTGTAACTTTGTTTCATTAATTTGAAAATTTCTGCTTTTTTTTACTTCTTGTGTTGAGCGGCTCTCTTGTAACTAATGCGTAAACCAATGATTTGACAGTTGCAATGAATTATTATATATTAACTTGAAATAGATTGAAGTCGCGATTTTTTGCAAGTTGAGACTGATGCAAGATTATTTTATCTTCAAATAGACTGAACTATTTAATCTATTCTCATTTATCCCGTTATCTAGCAGAAGCTAAACATCGTAACTATTAGTTAAAGTGTCCTAGTAGTTGGTGTATGTTATTGTATTCTGATCTTTTTTTTTTTTGAAGTATGTTCTCTTGGTCTTTTTAGAATACATCATGGCCGTTGAAGGCACATTCAATGAAATCACTCAAATTGAGAGGTAAAAACAGTCACATATATCCCATTTATTGAATACTGGCTTTATTTCTGGCGCTATTTAAAATTATCCATCCATGATTCTCCTTATGTTTATTGAATCTTTTGTTTAAATTATGAAACAGAATGAGTAGTTATTTCAGTTTGCTTTTGGCTTGCAGTTCATGCGAGAATGCTTATCTCCGGGGGAAAAAAAGAAGTGTTGCTCCAGCTTCTAGCGTGACTTGCTCAAGCTTTGTCCAAAAAATAAAAATAACAAACTTTTGTACATGGTAGAGTGGCAATAAAGTTCTGCCTTGTGGAAACATATTATTTTGTTCTTGTTTGATGACTTGTTGCAAGTTGAGAACCAATTGAGTAGTCTGCAATATATTGAGATTTTACCTTCTGAGCTAAAATGAGGAACTGTCAAACCTTCAACATATATATATATATATATATATATATGTGTGTGTGTGTGTGTGTGTGTGTAAGGCTTAGGGCGGTTGCCATTTAGCATTAGCAGCATTTCCAATCAATGGGAACTGTTTCGCCAATTCAGCAGCAAATTTAGGTGGTCTCTTCTGCAAACTATGTGTAATCTTGTTGTGTTCATTTTAGAAATACCAAAGTCACATCACGGCTTGTAGCATGAAACGTTCCTGATTAATGTACAGGAAAATGGATTTGGATTTGGATCAAGAAAATCTGATTGGATTCTTAAGAGGCAGGGTCTTCTAATATAGATTCCAACTTCATATCTTATCAATATAATTTGATTTACAAAGCACAAGTCCCAGCATACAATCAGAAGAGAAAAAAAAAAAAACTGCACACAAGTTTTCTTGCGAAATGTGTAAAGATAAGACCTTTATTTTATAGTTTTGTTTATTACCTTACAAATTAGGCCATCATTAAACTGTAGGGTGCCTCGTTAGCCTCCTTGCATAGAGCGAGATCCTTTGGCTAATGTCACAGGTTAAAATAAGTATTTTCTTTCTAATTTTATTTTGAGAAATCCTTTTCTTCATGTTTGATGATCATTTTTTTTTCACTTAAAATTCTTTAAGTTCTTCAACTTTACAACGACATTTCCTTTTTGAAAGAAACGACATTTTGTTTTGGATGGTAAAGAGACCTCATATACCAAGAGCATCAAGCATTTCTTTGGTCTACAGAAAAGGAAGTCTTGTCGTTTATTCCATGGACAAGGTGTAAATCAAATTGTTACTTTCTCAACAATTTGAACACATAAAGCGGAAGCAAAGGAATCGTAATTACCTCTTGCCATTGATATATATTGCTCTGCTTTTGACTAAATTTCTTGAATTTTGGTTTTCTGGGCACTAACAATTCTCTTAGATGGTGTGTAGTATGAATTGCATGTCCAGGAACCAAAAACACGGGTTGCTTATATTAACAGTGGCCATCACACGGTTGTTGGCAGTTACCCTTTTTTTTTTTTTTTTTGGTTCAAGAAACTGCCCTCCCTCCACATGGGCCAATCAAGATTCAACATTTTCCCACTTGGCCCATACACCACATTAATTATTACAATGAGAAACAAAATACATGAATCATGGCGATAAGTCCTCTGAATGACGAGTATTATCTTCTGTAACGCCCTATATGGGGTTAACAATTTTTAATGAATTAAAAAAAATCAGAAATAAAAGTAAATCCTCAAAAATAAAGTTACGCGGGGCTTAAATGAAAACTCTCAAATCAAAAATAAAAATATAAACGACAATTAAACCACAGTTTAATGTAGCACCTTAAATTTAATAATATAACTATTGTCATCATTATTTTAACCCTCAACGCATTTTAATATAGTCACAGAAAGTAACAATTGATGCTTACATTATCATGAAGAACATTCTTAGCAATTGAAGCAGTCCCAACGTAATATAGCTACATAGCTTCCTCAACTATCTTTCTCGTAGCCACTTCACACTGAATGAGTCTTGTAAAGATGCAAATATAAGAGAATGAGCGACAATATGCTCAGTAGGGAAAACCATTACTCACATTTAGGTTTTTATCATTACCACATTAAAACCTGCATGGTTAGTTAATACTCATCATTATCCAGATTATGAGATTTATTATAATCATATTCTGTGGATACCATAGTTAATCATTACCGAGTTTCATACATATACACATATACAAATATTATAGTTCATTATTATTCCTAGGTATCCATGTTCAATAGAGTATCACTCAACTCACCAAAACCCAAATGGGCACGCTTGATCACCCTCTAAACATTCCAAGGGTGTTCCGGTGAGGGGACATCAAGCCCCGAGTCCTCACCAAGTCGATTCCTGTATAGTGTGTTCTAGGACTTTCGACCCAAGGAAGCGTCATCACCTTCCCCCTATTTTACTTTTTAGGGTATTCGTGCCCAAGGACGTAACTACTGCCCTCTTCACGTCTCACCATTTCTCTATACTCAATCATTATTTATAGAGTTAGTTTTCCTAACCATGCTTCTCAATTTATAACAACATGTGTCAATTCATTATGTTCCTCACTGTACAATACAAGACGAGTCCATGTCATAGTTTCATATGTGATACTCATATAATAGCAGTTCAACATAGATATATATATATCTTGTGGTAAAACAATCAATTTTAATTCCATAAAAACCTCACAAAAGATGAGTAATAGAATCCCTACCTTTCAAGCTTATCAACAATCTTTTAATCCCGAAATCAATTAACGTTAGCTCCACACTCCCTTGATCCTAAAGCATGCATAAGGACAATTAAAACTAAAGCACAGCATACAACCACATTTATAAATAAATCATATGTAAATCCATCTTACTAGTGTGCCATTAAAGCTTTTTTGCAAATCTCTTTTGAATACCACAGTAAATAATTTTTGTCTTAACATGATATAAAATGGTAATCTATATGTTTTAGTCCCTAGTAAGATTCGTCAATCACTTAGGATAATATTGAAAAGGTTGCAAGACATTAAGGAATTAGATGGTGAGCAAAGATGGGTAAACTAGCAGTATACTTTTGCAAAAAGAATAGGTTCACTATCTACAATCATCACATGGGTTAACAGGTGGTTTACTTAACGTAAACGGGCGGTATATTGCCACTGGCAGGTTTACTAGTTTCCAATCCGAAAATTAAAAAATTCATAGAAAATAAAATACAACTTCGATTTAAAAACGCAAATTTGAATAATCCTTGAGTATAAAAAAAAAATTATAAATGAAAGACTAAATTTATTCATAAGATTCTAACATCGGATTATGGCTAGTTGGAAGCTTGAAATGGCTTCAAAACAGGTTTCTTGACTTCGGTATGGCTGAAATTATTGCTCAAATGGAGGTGATGGTGGCTGATTTTTATGGCTGCCTTGAAGAAGTTCTCTAAGTATTTTACTTCAGCAAAGAAATGAGAAGAAGAGTGTGGGAACCGTGGAAGAAAAAGGAAGAAAAAATGAAGTCTTTGAAGAGAAGTGATAGAAGCAATTATGGAGGAGACATATTGGAGCATGTCACGTAGGAAATAAAGAAAATGAGGGTCAAGAGTAGTTGGGAAAGATATCCTCATGTCTCCTCTGGAGACTTTAGCCCACATAATGCCAAAATTACATTTTTGAAATTTATTAGAAGTTCCAAGGCTTTTCAGTAAACATACTAAATAAGTAGAGGAGAATTTTAGAAAATTTAAAATAGATAAAAATAAATAATGTGAAATGGATTTTAAATGAAACAAATTTTTAATTAGCACACTAAAAATTAATTTAATTACCTTAATATCCGTTAAAAGAATAACAGGTGTCACATCTTCCATACATTACAATACATCATGTTTCTTAAGATTTACCCGTGTATCTGAATGAATAAACCTTATGTTTATTCTTGGTCCAAACTTTAGTGATATTTCTTATAAATAAATTTGTGCACTTAACTGAAGCTGAAATGATAAAATATCATAAATATAGAGTTTCACAACAAGGTACAACAAATTACATAAGGGAACCAAGTCTCATTCTATCCACGTGATCCCTAAATTTTACTAGTGACATGCTTTTAGTCAAGGGATCGGCAATCATCAATTCAGTATTTATATTTTTAATGACCACTGCTTTATCCTTAACATGCTCCCTTATGGCTAGATACTAAATGTCAATGTGTTTACTTCGACTATCACTCTTGTTGTTTTTAGCCATAAAAACAACAGTTGAATTGTCACATAATATCCTCAATGGCCTAAAGATTGAATCCACAATCCTAAGCCCAGAAATGAAACTCTTGATCCATACACCATGCGAGGTAGCCTTAAAACAAGACACGAACTCGGCCTCCATAGCGGAAGTAGCAGTCAAAGTTTGCTTGGCACTCCTCCATGAAATAGCTCCACCAGCTAGCATGAAAATATATCCGAAAGTTGATTTCCGTGAATCAATGCAGCCAGTAAAGTCAAAGTCAGAGTAGCCAATGACCTCCAAGTTGTCAGTCCGTCTATACATAAGCATGTAGTCTTTGGTTCCTTGCAGGTACCTCATCACTTTCTTTGCAGCCTTCTAATGGTCTAATTCTAGATTACTCTAATATCTGCCCAATATTCCTACAGCAAATGCAATGTTAGGTCTTGTGCAAACCTAAGCATACATAAGACTTCCAACAGCTGAAGCATATGGAATGTTGCGCATCTGTTCTCTTTCAAGGTTATTTTTCAGGCACTGATTCAAATTGAATCTGTCACCCTTCACAATGGGAGCTATACTTGGCGAATAACTTTTCATCTGAAATCTCTCCAAAACTTTGTTGATATAGGTCTCTTGAGACAGACCCAAAGTGCCTTTATATTTGTCTCTGTGTATCTTAATGCCTATAACGAATGATGCATCATCCATATCCTTCATGTCAAAGTTTTTAGAGAGGAATTGTTTTACCTCATGTAGCATACCCTTGTCATTGGTTGCAAGTAGAATGTCATCCATATAAAGGATCAGGAAACAAATTTTACTCCCATTGACCTTCTGGTATATACATTGATCTATGATGTTCTCTACGAATCCAAATGAAGAGATGACGTCATGGAATTTCAAATACCACTGATGGGAGGCATGCTTCAACCCATATATGGATTTCTTAAGTTTACACACCAATCGCTCACCATTACTAGAAGAGAATCTTTCTGGTTGTTTCATATAAACCTCTTCCTCTAGTTCACCATTGAGAAATGCCGTTTTCACATCCACTTGTGGCAACTCTAAGTTAAAATGAGCAACGAGTGTCAAGATGATGTGGAGAGAATCTTTCTTGGATACAGGAGAAAAGGTCTCCTTGTAGTTGATTTTTTCCTTTTGAGTCAATCCTTTGGCCACGAGTCTTGCTTTATATATTTCGATGTTGCCTAATGAGTCTTTCTTCGTCTTATATACCCATTTACACCTTATGGCCTTTGCACCATCAGGCAACTTGATAAGATCCCAGACTTTATTGGATGCCATAGAATCCATCTCATCCTTCATAGCATCGTACCAAGGTTTCGATTCTTGACAACTTATCGCTTGTGAAAACGTTTTGAGATCATTTTTGGCTCCAATGTTATAGTCCGATTCTTGGAGATATACAACATAACCACTAGAAATTGCCGATTTCCTTTCTCTAGTAGATCTCCTTAATGTTGGTTCAACATTTTCTTGAGGAATCTGTTATCCAACTTGTCTCTTGATTGTTTCTGGTGGTTCTTGAGCAACTTGACCTTCTAGATTATTATAAGCAATCTGTGGAACTTCAATTATTGGTTGCACAACACTCGGTTGAACTATGGGAGTGTGATGAACAATAATCAACCTATCACTTGATGTAGATGGTTGAGCTTCAGTATGATCTCTTTTAGAAACTATGTTCCAAAATTAATCGCTCCCACTAATCAAGTCATTCTCAAAAAACTTCACGTTCTTTGATTCTACAAATCTAGTGCTATGAGTTGGACAGTAGAATCTATATCCTTTGGACCTTTCGGCATATCCAATGAAGTACCCACTAATGGTCCTCGGATCTAGCATATTCTCTTGTAGGTTGTACACTCTTACTTCAGACGGACATCCCCAAACGCGTATATGTCGCAAACTCAGTTTCCAACATTTCCATAACTCAAATGGCGTCTTTGGGACAGTCTTGGTTGGAACTCAGTTTAATATATACCCAGCCGTCTTAAGAGCTTCAGTCCACAAAGACTTAGGAAGATTGGAGTTACTCTACATACTCCGCAACATGTCCATTAATGTTCAGTTTTTTCTTTCTGCTATACCATTCTGATCCGGGGAACCAGGCATGGTGTATTGGGTAACTATCCCATGCTCTTGAAGAAACCTCGTAAATGGACCTTGAGCTTGTCCATCCTCAATGTATCTACCATAATATTCTCCACCTCTATCTGTCCGCACGATCTTTATTTGCTTTTCGCATTGTTTCTCTACTTCAGCCTTGAAAACTTTAAAGGCATCTAATGCTTCGTCCTTTATATGAAGCAAGTAGAGATATATGTACCGTGAGTAATCATCTATGAAAGAGATGAAGTATCTCGGACCATATGAGTCCATGTCTGGACTAAAAATATCTAAATGTATGATCTCTAATATTTCTAAACTCTTCTTGGCACCTTTCTTAGACTTGTTGGTTAGCTTTCCCTTAATGCAACCCACACAAGTCTCGAAGTCAGTAAAATCCAAAGTACTGAGTACTCCGTCATTCACTAACCTCTTGATTCTCTTAATGGAGATATGTCCCAATCTCCGATGCCACAACATAGAGGAATCCTCATTTATAACACAAAGTTTAATGCCAGATTGAACATGCATAGTAGTATGATGTGGTTCATTTTGCAAATTAATTAAGAAAATACCATTAGACAAAATACCATTTCCAACAAGATCAGATTTATAAAATAAACTAAAACGTTTGTCTGAAAAAGTAAAGGAATATCCCAAAGGTACAAGTCTGAAAACAAAAATTAAGTTCCTAGTAAAGTTTGGAACATAAAATATCTTATCTAATCCCAAAATAAAACCACTACTTAAAATTAAGGTGCATGTCCCGATGGCTTCCACATGTGAATGCATCTTGTTTCCTGAAGAGATGCTCAACTCACTTCCCACTGGCTTTCTTAGATTTCGCATACCCTGCAAGGTATTTGAAACATGGATTATAGATCTAGTATCAATCCACCATGTGTTATAAACAACATCAACCATATTAGATTTATAACAAACCAATGAGCTTGGATTACCTTTCTTTTCAAGCCAACTTTGAAATTTTGTGCAATCCTTCTTCATGTGTCCCTTCTTTTTACAGAAGAAACACTTGGATTCCTTCTTAATGATAGCTTTAGGAGGTATTTTACCCTTCCCCTTGTCCTTGGCTTGATATTGGTCTTGAATCTGATTCTTTCCCTTGGTTGTGGTCAGTGCAGTTTCACCCATTTTCATTACAAGCTGCCCTTCTTCCTGAGTATACATGGTCAAAAGCTCATTAATTGACCATTTTGTCTTTATGTGTATTGTAGAAAATCTTAAAGGGCTCGTATTGTTTTGGAAGGGTGTTAAGAATGTAGTGCACCAAGAAAGATTCAGACATATCCACCTCAAAGTTTTTAAGTTGAGCCGCTATGTCCCTCATCTCCATGATGTGCTCACGCACACCTCTTACACTGGTGAGCTTTAAGGACGAGAACCTCATAATTAGGGTGCTGGCAAGTGCCTTATCTGAAGTTTCAAACTGCTCATCAATGGGCTTCAGCAATGCCCGGACCTTGTCATACTGTTCGACGGAACCACATAACCTAGCAGAGATTTTAGTCTTTATGAACATGACGCTAAGGCGATTAGATCGCTCCCAACGCTCATAAAAGAGCAATCTCATCCTGAGTGCTGGTTTTAGTAACTACGGGCTCATTTTACTTATAGCATAATCAATGTCCATCCACCCAAAGTGAAGGAGAATCCTCTCCTTCCAGACCTTATAGTTATCCCCTTTCAGCTCAGGGATATCACAATGAACATCAGAGAAATTCATAGGTTGTATGACTGCATAATTAAAACAAACATACTTATGATCCAAAATATTGAGACTAATAGACATAAATCATACTTTACCAATGTAAATCATGCATAAAATCATGAATCTATGACATAAAACTTGCTTGTGGGCTAAAGTTCTAATTCAATTAGATTCATTTTACTGTGGACAAAACTATCAAATTATGTTCCATTTTCTAATACCTGTGGGTAAATTAGAAATATAATTTGATATTTTATCCTAATTAGTCATATCAATATAATAAAAATTCTTGTGGGATAAAGTTTATTCTATTGAGTACAACTAATTGCAATAAATGTCCTTTAACTAAATGTGATCCTAAACCAATTAATATATAATTTTGTATAATTAGAGTTGCTATGGCTAAACTCTAATTATTCAAAATCATATGGATCACTTAGACATTTAATTTTGTTCATAAAATTATTTACAAAAAAAATTGCATATTCTATAGGCAATATAATAATTATGAACAAAATCTTAATTTGTGCTAAATAAGTTAATTTAACTCAATAACATGCATAATAAAATTCAAAATTATGCATATAACAATAATTAGCACATCAATTATTACAATATGTTTTTCAATAAAACATTCATAAAATTAGAACAATTTCTAAATGATATGCATAATTAATTTCATAATTTATGCATAAAAATGTATTTCTAAAAATTATGTACATAACAATAACAATAAAATTATGCACATAAAACAGATACTTGGCACATAATGTACAAAATAAATTTCCCATGAAATTATTACAAAATTATGTGTATATCCAAAAATCAAAAATTATTAAACGGTGTATATCCAAAAATCAAAAATAAAAAATTATGTGTATATCCAAAAATTATTACAAAAATTAATTTTTTTGTTTTTGGATATATATATTTTTAATTAAACGGTGTCGCTTTGGCCTTCGGGGAGGGGGGCGATTGGGTCCTGCTCGCCAGCCAAAACGACGGTCTTATGAAGCTTGGCCAAAACGGCATCGTTCCACCAAGGGGGGGCCTCTCGCCAGCCGAAACGACGGGTCATTTTGCTACTCGAATGCAAAACTACCTGTCGTATGGGGTCGTCTTCTTCCTTCAGCGGGTCGTCTGACCCAGTTTCAATCGGCGCGACCCAACGAAAAACCCGATGGTTTTTCCTCCCTCCAATGTCCATTCCGACCGTTCCAAATCGAAAAATGATCAAAATTCAAAGATATATTGATCTATGAATTGAAAACACGTAATTAACCAAGAATGTATACCGATCAAGATTTGTTTTTCATGGCCAAATTCTTGAACTGTGCCGATCAGCAATGGTAGTGGAATTTCTTGGTTTTTCATCACAGAACATTAAGAAAACATCAACCTAATTGTTTTCTAGCATCAACGATGAAGAATTCCAAGGAAAAAATAAAACCCAAGTCACGGCTACTATGTCGTGAAGCAGAGTAAATTTTTTTTCAAAATTGAACACAAGGCAGAGGTATGGCGGCTCGGATACCAAATGTAAATCAAATTGTAACTTTCTCAACAATTTGAACACATAAAGTGGAAGCAAAGGAATTGTAATTACCTCCTGCCATTGATATATATTGCTCTGCTTTTGACTGAATTTCATGAATTTTGGTTTTCTGGGCACTGACAATTCTCTTAGATGGTGTGTAGTATGAATTGTGTGTCCAGGAACCAAAAACACAGGTTGCTTATATTAACCGTGGCCATCATACGGTTGTTGGCAGTTGATGGGCAGTTACCCTGTTTTTTTTTTTTTTTTTTGAAGAAACTGCCCTCCCTCCACATGGGCCAATCAAAGATTCAACACAAGAACGACAACCCAACACACCCCCCCCCCCCAAAAAAAAAAAAAAAACGACATCTAGATTCAATGACATCATACATGTATAACCACCACCTCCATTGAAGCTAACGACTCTGATGAGTGATGCCCAATTCGTTTATTCCTCACCATTTGACCGTTAAATTAGTATTTTTACACGAATTTTGAGAGTGCAAGTTCAATTGAGCTAAAAAAAGAACCAACAAATAACCTTTTAAATAGTTCAATGACCAACTGAGTAATTTACTCTTTACTCTTTACTAAAATTTGCTCCCGAATTTGTACGGATGATCTTTCTTTTAGAACAAAATGCTTGCATCAAACTGAAGCGACATATCATCTATTGTGATCAAACATGCTCGTTAACAAGTCATAAATCAAAGGAAAAAGGTGTTATCCACTTATTCCATAGACAAAAACACGATCCCAATCAAATTCCCCAAAATGAATCCTAGTGTCAACTACATGCTATCTTCACTTACTTTTACAGCAAAATAACAAGGAAAAAGGAAAAAAAAAAAAAAGCAAAAAGAAAAAAGGCAAGAGAAAAAGGAAAAACCTCTCATAAGATATGATATTTAGTTTATAAACTTAAACACTATAACATATAAAAACTTTACACTGTAACGTAAAAAGAGTTTTATACTGTAACAATTACAACTTGATTATCCAACATTCTGTGGTACAAAACGCAAACATTTTTGTCCTCTTCAAGAATAAAAATAATAAAAAAAACCTTCGGGTAAAAGCGACATGTTTATTTATTGCCAAGAGGTTAAGAAAGATGTGCAACAAACCACACATCGTTCGGAAAGAAGCAACACATTTTGTATTTCAAAAAACGACATGTCGTATGTTTTTGAAGCTTTTTAAAAAAAAAAAATCAGAAAAGTTGTTCCATAACAAAGTTGAACGTTAAATCTCGAGCACGAGGGTATAGGGTTTCAAATTTCTTTTTCTTGCTTCCCAAATTGACAGCTGACTTTTTCTCAATTGCTTCATTTCAGCTCTGAAATTCGGGTTTTTACTTGGAGTTTTTGGACTTGTAACGCTACGAAGGCAAATTGGCTCTCAATCATTTGTAAGTTCATTTTCAGACATTCTCAAATTTGAAAAACCCAATGTTTAGCTTTCTCCGCAAAACGATTTCTATTGGGTTTTGTAGTGTAAGAATTTCACCACCAACGAGTAATTTAGGTCTTGTTGGAAACCCAAATGTTTTTTTTAGTCTCAGATTGCTCTCAAGTAGTCCTAAGAATGAACAATCTTTTACAGTGTCTTACCTCATGAACGAACTTGGTTTGTCTTCGCAAGCCGCTTTATCAGTTTCCAAGTATGTTAATTTTGAGAGTTCTGAGAAACCTGACAAAGTCATAAACTTGTTTAAGAAATATGGTTTCTCTCAAACCCAAATCTCAAGCCTTCTCAGACGATACCCTACCCTCCTTATAATGAATGCGGAGAAAACTATTTCGCCCAAGTTGGAATTTTTTGAGGCCAAAGGTGTATCATGGCCTCAATTTACCAAAAAACTATCTCTATTCCCTGCTGTCTTGGGAAGGAGCTTAGATAAGCAAATTATGCCATCGTATGAGTTCCTTAGGAATTTTTTGCTGTCTGATGAGGTGGCCAATGTAGCTGTTGAAAAGTATCCGGATATACTCATGAAAGATATTGAGAAATGTTTAGGCCGTAATATTGATATTCTTCGAGAACATGGAGTTCCTAACTCCAATATAGCTAAACTGATTCTGAGACAGCCTCATAGTTTCTCAGTAAGTTCGGATCGGTTCCAAAAGAGTGTTGACGAAGTGGTTGAAATGGGGTTCAATGGAAAGAGGGTAAATTTTGTTGAAGCAGTTCGTATACTTTGTGGTTTGAGAAAATCAACGTGGGAAAGTAAAGTGAATGTATTCAAGAAGTGGGGTTGGTCTGAAGAAGAGGTTTTGAAGTCCTTTCAAAGCTATCCTTGGTACATGGGTTTATCTGAAGATAAGCTTATGGCGGCTATGGATTTCTTCACCAACAAAATGGGCTTGAGTCGTTCCTTTATTGTTAAGCGGCCGCTAATACTTGCACTGAGCTTGAAGAAGAGAGTAATCCCAAGGTTTTCGGTTTTTCAAGCTTTACTCTCAAAAGGTTTAGTGACGAAGGAGGTTAGCCCACATACATTGTTGGAAACTTCGGAAAAGAAGTTCCTGCAGAAGTTTGTCATGCCTCATGAGGAGGAAGCTCTGGAGCTTTTGAAGTTGTACAAGGAAAAATTGGGTCTTTCAAACGGACCAGAGGTTGATGAGAAAGTATGCGGAGAAGTATCATGAGCTGCGTTGTAGTTAATGTGAAAATAAAGTTTTGTAACTTTGTTTGATTGATTTGAAAATTTCTGCTTTTTTTTTTCTTTAACTTCTTGTGTTGAGCGGCTCTCTTGTAACTAATGCGTAAACCAATGATTTGACAGTTGCAATGAATTATTATATATTAACTTGAAATAGATTTAAGCCGCGATTTTTTACAAGTTGAGACCGATGCAAGATTATTTATCTTCAAATAGAATGAACTATTTAATCTATTCTCATTTATCCTGTTATCTAGCAGAAGCTAAACATTGTAACCATTAGTTAAACTGTCCTATTAGTTGGTGTATATTATTGTATTCTGATCTTTTTTTTTTTAAAGTATGTTCTCTTGGTCTGTTTAGAATACATCATGGCCGTTGAAGGCACGTTCAATGAAATCACTCAAATTGAGAGGTAAAAACAGTCACATTTATCCCATTTTTTATCCCATTTATTGAATACTGGCTTTATTTCTGGCCCTATTTAACATTATCCATCCATAATTCTCCTTATGTTTATTGAATCTTTTGTTTAAATTATGAAACAGAATGAGTAGTTATTTCAGTTTGCTTTTGGCTTGCAGTTCATGCGAGAATGCTAATCTCCGGGGGAAAAAAAGAAGTGTTGCTCCAGCTTCTAGCGTGACTTGCTCAAGCTTTGTCCAAAAATAACAAACTTTTGTACATGGTAGAGTGGTAATAAAGTTCTGCCTTGTGGAAACATATTATTTTGTTCTTGTTTGATGACTCGTTGCAAGTTGATAACCAATTGAGTAGTCTGCAACATATTGAGATTGTTCCTTCTGAGCTAAAATGAGGAACTGTCAACCTTTCAACATATATATATATATGTGTGTGTGTGTACAAGGCTTAAGGCGGTTGCCATTTAGCATTAGCAGCATTTCCAACCAATGGGAACCGTTTGGTCAATTCAGCAGCAAATTTAGGTGGTCTCTTCTGCAAAGCATGTGTAATCTTGCTGTGTTCGTCTTAGAAATACCAAAATCACATCACGGCTTATAGCATGAAACGTTCCTGATTATTGTACAGGAAAATGGATTTGTATTTCGATCAAGAAAATCTGATTGGACTCTTAAGAGGAGAGTCTTCTATATAGATTCCAACTTCATATTTTATCAATACAATTTGATTTACAAAAGCACAAGTCTCAACATACAATCAGAAGAGAAAAAAAAGAAAAAAAAAAAAAACTGCACACATAAGTTTTCTTGCGCATTGTGTAAAGATGTGATCTTTGTTTTATAGTTTTGTTTACTACCTTACAAATTAGGCCATCATTAAACTGTAGGATGCCTCATTAGCTTCCTCATATAGAGCGAGATCTTTTAGCTAATGTTACTAGAAAAAAGGATCAGCGAATAACCTTTTAAATAGTTCGAGAACCAACCTAGCAATTTACTCTTTACTAAAATTTGCTCCTGAATTTGCCTTTACGTACAAACAGATGATGTTTCTTTAAGAACAAAATGCTTTCATCGAATTGAAGCGACATATCGTCTATTTGTGATCAAAGATGCTCATTCAAGCAACAAGTCATAAATCAAAGGAAAAAGGGATTATCCACTTATTCTAGAGACAAAAACACGATCCCAATCGAATTCCCAAAAATGAATTCTAGTTTCAACTACATGCTATCTTCACTTACTTTTACGGGAAAATAACAAGGAAAAAAAAAAGAAAAAAGAAAAAGGCAAGAGAAAAAGAGAAAACCTCCGAGATAAGATATGATATTTTGTTTATAATTTAAATGTTGTAGCATACGAAAGCTCTGTAAAATATAACTATATTTTATTGGTTGGTTTATAAAAAGGAACTTTCCTCGTTCCCTAAGGAACCAGAAGGGCATGTCGTTTGGTTTTTAGAAAAGGAGGTCATGTCGTTTATTCCATTGACAGGAACGACAAGTTTCCTTTTTTTTCCCAAAAACGACAAAAAGCTTCTATGTCGTCAGACATTAACACCGTTTCTTTATGACCACCGTCACCTCCGTTAAAGCTTTATGACTTGGGACAAGTGATACCCAATTCGTTTGCTCCTTTACATTTACGTCTGAAGACTGTAATCGTTTCATTTGCAATGTTTTGCACACGAATCACGGAATTAAGCTCTCAATTTAGGGTTTTACTTCGAGTTCTTCAGATTCCCGCCCCAAAGCTCGAGATTTGTTCAGCGACGGAGACAATTGGCCCTCAACTATTTGTAAGTTCGTTTCATACGTCTCCAACTTCAAAACCCAGATCTAAATTTCTTCCCAAAACCGTTCTATTTGGAAGTTGCAATCCAAGAACTTAACCAGCGACTAGGAGTTTAGGTTTTGTTGGCAACTCAAATTTTTTTAGTCTCAGATTGTTCTCAAGTGGTTCAAATCAACAATCTTTTACTGTTTCTTACCTCATAAACGTACTTGGGTTCTCTTCAGAAGCCGCTTTATCAGTTTCCAAGCGTGTTAATTTCACGACTCCTGAGAAACCAGACAAAGTCATAAACTTGTTTAAGAAATATGGTTTCTCTCAGACCCAAATCTTAAGCCTTCTCAGAGCAAGCCCTCTCCTCCTTGTATTGGATGCGGAGAAAATCATTTCGCCCAATTTGGAATTTTTTGATGCCAAAGGTGCTTCATGGCCTCAATTTTCCAAAAGTTTATCTTTATTCCCTACTATTTTGCTAAGGAGCTTAGATAAACAGATTGCGCCATCATACGAGTTCCTTAGGAATTTTCTGCAGTCTGATGAGAAGGCCATTGCCGCTGTCGTAAAGTATCCGGATATACTCAAGCAAAATAACAAGTCTCTGTTCTTTTAGACTCTGAATTTAGGGTTTTACTTGGAGTCAACAATTTGTAAGTCATTTTTATACTTCTTGAATTTCAAAACCCATGTCTAATTTAATCGGCAAAACCATTTTTTTGGCTGCCGTAGTGTGAGGATTTCACTACCAACGAGTAATTTACGTTTTGTTGGAAACCCAAATGTTTTTTAGTCTCAGATTGTTCTCAAGTGGTTCAAATCAACAATCTTTTACTGTCTCTTATCTCATAAACAAACTTGGGTTCTCTCCAGAAGCCGCTTTATCAGTTTCCAAGCATGTTAATTTCGAGAGTTCCGAGAAACCAGACAGAGTTATAAACTTGTTTAAGAAATATGGTTTCTCTCAGACGCAAATCTCAAGCCTTCTCAGGCGAAACCCATGCCTCCTTGTATTCGATGCAGAGACATGTATTTCACTCAAGTTGGAATTTTTTGATGTGAAAGGTGTTTCATGGCCTCAATTTGCCAAAAAACTATCTCAATTCCCTACTGTTTTGGGAAGGAGCTTAGATAAACAGATTGTGCCATCTTATGAGTTCCTTAGAAATTTTCTGCAGTCTGATGAGAAGGTCATTGCAACTGTCAATTGCTATCTGGATATACTCAATCGAGATACTGAGAAATGCTTGGGCCGTAACATTAATAATCTGCGAGAACATGGAGTTCCTAACTCCAATATAGCTAAACTGATTCTGAGACAGCCTAGTGCTATATCAGGAAGTTCAGATCGGTTCCGCAAGATTGTCGAGGAAGTGGTGGAAAAGGGGTTCAACGAAGAGAAGGTACATTTTGTTGAAGCAGTTCGTGTACTTTGTGGTATGAGCAAATCAACGTGGAAATGTAAGGTAAGTGCATATAAGAAGTGGGGTTGGTCTGAAGAAGAGGTTTTGAAAGCTTTTTGAATCTATCCATTGTGTATGCTTTTATCTGAACACAAGATTACGGTGGCGATGGATTTCTTCACCAACAAAATGGGTTTGAGTCCTGGCTTTATTGTTAACCGGCTGCTAATCCTTTCATTGAGCTTGAAGAAGAGAGTAATCCCGAGGTTTTCTGTCTTTCAAGCTTTACTCGTAAAAGGTTTGGTGAAGATGGAGATTAGCAAATACAAATTATTGGAAACTTCGGAAAAGAAGTTCCTGCAGAATTTTGTCATGCCTTATAAGGAAGCAGCTCCGGAGCTCTTGAAGCTGTATGAGGGAATGGATCTTTCAAATGGACCAGAGGTTGATGAGAAAGTATGCAAAGAGGTATCATGAGCTGCATAACATTTCATGTGAAAATGAAGTCTTGTAACTTTTTTCTTTTTTTTTTTATCTATTAAAAACTTTCAGCTTTGTGCTTCTTGAGTTGAGAAGCTCCCTTGAAACTAATGTGCAAAACAATTGATTTTGACTGTTGCTACGAATTTTCAGTTTATACTAACTTCAAACAAACCGAAATCTCCATTGGTTTTACAAGTTGAGAATGATGCAAGTTTATATTATATTATCTTTAAATAGACTCGATTGCAAGTTGAGATTGATGCAATTCTGTTTTATTAGTTGAACTGTCCTTCTATTTCTGTATTCTGTGTCTTTTTAGAGTACAACATGGCTGCTGAAGGCGCATTGACTGAAAGCTACAAGTTAAAAGAGTCACAAGTCTAAAATTCTCTAGTCAAAAAGTCTTTTTTTGTATCCATTTATAAAATACTGGCTTTACTTTCGGTGTTTTTCCACGTTATCTATCCATAAATCTCCTTGTGTTTATTCAATCTCCGCTTAAAGTATTAAAAAAATTCAGTCTTTATTTCACCTTGCTCTTGGCTTGCAGTTCATGCGAGGATGAGAAATAAATAAAAAAGAAGATGTTTTGCTCAAGCTTTTAAAAAGACTTGATTAAGCTGTGTCGAAAAATGATAGACTTGTGTACATTTTGACTTTCTATAGCAACAAAATGGGAGCCATTTGCTTTATTAAAGCGTGTGAAATTGTGGTGGAAAAAAGTTCTCAAAGTTTATGATCTCAACTTCATATTTTTTCTTTTTCTTTTTTCTTTTTTCTTCTTGTCTTATTTAAGATTGAGCTCTCAATGGACATGTAACTACTGCTTGTTACTATTCTAGTTAAAATCAAACTAACCTAAACCAAAACCAAAACCTAAGTATATACTAAGAAATGAACCTATGGAAAGCCAAAAATCCTTTACTATATGGTGGCTCAACCAAAAAGACTCGTAAAGCTATTATGATCAAACTCCTTAGGAGGAGTTATCTAGACGACAATGGGACTCCTGACATGGTGCTTTTCGTTACTCCAAACAAACCCACCAAAGTGGTATCCTTCAAAACCATATCCCTTATCCTTGAGAGTAACTCTGATGCTCTTCTCTTCACCAACGCGCTCAAACTTCAATCTCTCGGGCTCAATAGACACTGAAACTCCGACCGGTTCATGAACTCTTACAACATAGGTTCCTGGGGTTCTGACGTTCTTCACTGTTCGGATAGTCACAGAGCCATTGAAATTCGGAACTGTTGCGTAAGGATAGTTTAAGTCCAAAAGGGTGACGTTCTTGGAAGGAAACATAAAAGGCTCGTTGTTTAAGGCTTTGATCAGGGTCTGGTTGTAGCCGAGAGAGTAGAAGAAGGTGAGGTAGTCGTTGATGCTCAAGTCGTAGACCAGACTGGGGTTCATGGCTTGGTTTGGTCGGATATGGCCATGGCCGTAGTCAAATGGCGTCGCTTTTCGATGGTAGGTTGTGGCAGTTGCATTGCCTGTGTTGTCTCTCGTTCCTGCTGTTCAAGCAAGGAAAAAAAATGTTATTTTTTTTATAAAGAAAATTGCAAGAAAATTAAGAAGATTGTCATATTAATGATACCAGTGGCGACAATAGCAGAGTGAATGGCAGCAGGGGACCAGTCGCGGTGGATCGTCTTGAGGAGGCCAGCGACTCCGGCAACGTGACGCGCCGGATAAGACGTTGAAAGAGGCCCTGCGGGGGTCGCTGTCATAGCCATTTATGCCAAGATCTTCGGCATATGCAGCAAAGATGTTCACTGCAGGAACAGTGATATCAGGCTGGAGAAGTTTTAGTCAAAATTATAAGCCCCACAAGTTTAACGGGGTGTTTCGGTTGGAATTAAAAATGTTGGTTTAAAAACTGTAACATATGATAGCTTTACAGTGTAACAACTTTTAAATTAATTAAATTACCATAAGGATCGCAAGTGTAATTGTGTTGGGACCAATAGAAGAGAAATCTGCCGTAACTGGAGCAGGCTTATTGTCTATGACTGCAGCTAGGGGTGAAAGAATGGCCTGTGGATTTCTGTGTGATATAACAAAGAAAAATTAACGGTTAAACAAAGTGTACGACTATCTTCACTACAAAAATCAACATCAACTCTATTTGGCACAAAAAATAAAAGTGGATATATTTAATATACTATCGTAATGATTAAAAAATAATGTCATGACATGAATTAATATAAATCATATGTCAAAATTTGACATTTGTATAGTGTACATTAAATTTAATATAAAAAAAATGTATTATCAAGCATTTTTGTAGAAGTGTCAATTTAGATCAAGCAAAATGAGTTGGCTCATGACCTATCACTTTTGGCCCAGACCAAAGATTTATACCCAAACTAGATTGGGTCGGACAAGACCGTCCCGGTTAGATAATTTTCTTAATTTTTATAAAATTCCTTTATAAAAATTATGGCACTCAGACCCTAAGCTCATACAAGCTTCTGGCCAAGCTAGACAGATAGCCCTAATTGACACCTTTTTATTGGCGGTACTTTAACATCTAAATTAAAGATAGAGGAAAAAAAAGTGTTAGAAGTGGAAGAGGGAGGGAAATAGTAGAAATATAAACATACTCTGCAGAAGCAATGTATGCAAGTAGAGACAAAGAGTCGTCGAAAGAGAGATGTGATGTTGGCAGGTGATGTAGTTCGGGAGTCATGTAATGGTTTCCCAAGAAAATGCTGTTGCAAACTATCAACCCCACGGCTCCTGCTAGAGCAGCATTTTGGCCCATCTCATATTTTGAAAGGTCGGCGGTCCACTCACAAGCCACGATCCTCCCCTTCATCTTGGCAGGATCCAGTGCACCTGACATACACATCATTCTACATAGCCAACATAAACATGCATGGGTTCGGGTTCGGAGAGACGTCAGAATCAATCGGTTGGAACAAGCAGGCGTTAATTATTTGTTGGGGAATTAGACGACTACTAATTCCAAGGATCGCAAAAACGAACAATTGCAGAAAATAAATAAGAGAAAAGAAGAAAAGGAGACACCAAATTTTTATACAGGTTCGTCCAAAATTGAGACTACGTCCTGTTTCTGCCGCTTGCAGATTCCACTATGATGAAAGAGATTACAGATTACAAGAGCAGTTTCTCACACACTCACAAATTGTGCTTACCAAAACTCTCTTCTATCTAACACCCAATGGGAATTTTTCTCTCTCACAGAGATGGAGCTCTCAAGAATTTTGCCTCTCACAAAATTATGTCTCTCACAATTTTCACACACACATAACCCTAGCCACCTTGTGTCTATTTATAACCAAAGGAGGAGAAAATAGCAACTAATGGGAAACCCTAGTGGTTTCCCGTTTTTGGGACCTTTGAATTCGACTTTGATTCAAAACACATAGCGCAGCACAGCGCGTCAGCGCCGCGGCGCTCGACACGAGCGCTGCGGCGCTCCCCTGCGGCGCCTAGGCGCTCTTCACCTGGCGCCTAGGCGCCATCCTCACGATGCCTAGGCTTAAAGCCCTTGGCGCCTAGGCGCTTGCCACATAGCGCCTAGGCGCAATTCACCTGGCGCCTAGGCGCTCTCCACATGGCGCCTAGGCGCCCTCATCCCAGCGCCGCGGCGCTCTTCTACCAGAGCCGCGGCGCTTGCTCTCTGCCTTCGAGGACGCGATTTTCTCCCTTTTCCTTCCTTTTGCTGGGTTGTCAACTTGATTTGGCTCCACATCTGCAACAATCTCCCACTTGGAGACTAATCAATTCACCATGTCTCCCACTGCAGCGGCAACGACTTCTCACGCCTCTTGGAGAAGTCCAACTGAAGTTGCGCACAACTTCAGTTTCTCAATCGGATCCATCTTGGCGAGCATATCTCTGGATCCTTTTACCACCCACCTTGCCTTATACCGTTTGCTGCCAGCACTTTTATTTTTTACCCGGTATACCCTTTTGTTGTGCAAGGACTTTTTACCCTATGGTAACTTTTCCAGTTGCCATGTCCGATCCAACTCGTCCCTCATGGCTAACTCCCACTTGACCGAATCTCCAGCCTCCACGGCTTCATCAAAGCTCTCTGGCTTACCTTTGTCGGTCAACAAGATATAATGCAGAGATGGGGAGTATCTCTGCAGCGGTCTTACGGTCCTGCTAGACCTCCTGACTGGTGTGGCAGGAGTCCTCTGGTTTTCTTCTGGAGCTATGTTTTCCTGGTCTTCAACCTCTGGATTTTGCACCTCCACTTCAGGCAGATCCTTCAATGGAATCACCTCAGGCTTCTTGTCTTCAGAACCTGAACCCCTGGAGTCCGTGCTGTCTCTGTCCTTGTACAGAACACCTTCGTTGAAGATCACATCCTTGCTCCTGATAATCTTCTGGCTTTGGTCATCCCAGAGACGATAACCAAACTCAAGTCCGCCATAGCCAACCAGAAAACACTTCTTTGACTTGGCATCCAGTTTACTTCTAGCAGCAGAATCAATGTGTGCATAGGAAACACAACCAAACACTCTCAAGTAAGAGAGATCAACCTGTTTATGGCTCCAGACTTCTTCCGGTAGCTTGAACTTCAGCGGTGTGGATGGACTTCTGTTTATCAGATGAGCGGCTGTGTTAATTGCCTCAGCCCAAAACATCTTTGGCAGCCCTGCATGCAACCTCATGCTTCTGGCACGCTCGTTTAAAGTCCTGTTCATCCTCTCAGCTACCCCATTCTGTTGTGGTTTCCCTGGAATGGTCTTCCTCATCTTTATCCCATTCTCAGCACAGTACCGCCTGAAATCTTCACATAGGTACTCTCCCCCATTGTCAGATTGCAAGCACTTCACCTTCAAATCTGTCTCGTTCTCCACCATGGCTTTCCATCTCTTGAAAGCATCGAACACATCAGATTTGTTTTTCAGAAAGTAAACCTATACCTTCCTGCTTGAGTCATCAATGAACGTCATATAGTAGTTTGCGCCACCAAGGGAAGTCACCGGCGCAGGCCCCCACACATCTGTGTGAACTAGCTCCAATCTCCTGGACTTAGGCTCTCTACCCATCTTTGAGAAACTCACTCTCTTCTGTTTACCAAAGATGCAGGCTTCACACAAACTGTGATCAACAGTTTTCAAACCCGGCAGTTTTCCTTTGCAGTGAAGCACCTTCATACCCTTCTCACTCATGTGACCGAGCCTATAATGCCATAGCTCAGTATTGGCAGCAGAATCAGTAACTGCTAGGGTATCTCTGCAACTAGAGTTCATGTAGAGAGTTCCAGCCTTGCGTCCCCGAGCAATAACCATCGCTCCTTTCGTGACTTTCCAACCTCCACAATTGAAGGTTACTTTATGTCCTTCATCATCCAGTTGCCCCACCGAAATCAAGTTGCGCATTAGTTTAGGAACATGTCTCACCTTATGAATCTTCCATACCGACCCATTAGGCATTTTTAAACTGACATCTCCAATGCCAACTATATCCAAAGGTTCTCCATCAGCGAGATAAACCTTACCATGATTTCCAGCAACGTAGTTCTCCAGGACATGACGGTGTGCAGTGGTGTGGAATGATGCTCCTGAATCCATCACCCACGAATCAAAAGAACTGTCGACAGACAAGATTAAGGCATCCTGTTGCTCTTCAGCGGCGGCGTTAGCTTCATCATTAGTCTTGTCTTCATTCTTCCTTGGAGCCCTGCAGTTCTTTTTCAAGTGGCCCGTCTTCCCACAGTTCCAACACTCCATGGTCCTTCAATTCCTTGAATTGCTTCTCCCATTCCTCGACTTGCCTCTCCTGCCATTATCTCTGTTAGATTGCCTGTCAAGTTTCCTGCCCCTATTATCAACATTAAGGGCCGAGTTCGACGAAGAGGCTTCTCCTGAGTCCTTCCTGCGAACTTCTTCCGCCAGAATAGAATTTCTGACATCAACAAACTTCAATTTTGCACTCCCAAGAGAATTCGTAATGGCCACCCTCATGGGTTCCCAGCTATTCGGTAACGAGGCCAAGAGGATTAGAGCATTGATCTCATCATCGAATTTAATCTCTACCGAGACCAATTGGTTCAGGACGGTGTTGAAACTGTTCAGGTGCTCTACCACCGAGGCACCTTCAGACATCTTTAAATTAAAGAGCTTCTTCATGAGATGTACCTTATTATTGGCTGAGGGCTTCTCATACATCTCTGACAGAGCCTTCATCATCCCTGCTGTAGTGGTCTCCTTCGCAACGTTGTGGGCAACGTTCTTTGACAAAGTCAAACGGATCACACCGAGTACCTGTCTATCAAGGAGACTCCACTCCTCATCCTTCATGCCTTCGGGTTTACTACCCAAGGGCAAGTGCAGTTTCCTGCTGTACAGGTAGTCTTCTACTTGCATCCTCCAATAGGAAAAATCCGCACTATCAAATTTGGTGATGCCGGCTGCCATACCTTCTTCTCCAGTCATCGTTCTTGATCAAAACCTCCGCTCTGATACCAATTGTTGGGGAATTAGACGACTACTAATTCCAAGGATCGTAAAAACGAACAATTGCAGAAAATAAATAGGAGAAAAGAAGAAAAAGAGACACCAAATTTTTATACAGGTTCGTCCAAAATTGAGACTACGTCCTGTTTCTGCCGCTTGCAGATTCCACTATGATGAAGGAGATTACAGATTACAAGAGCAGTTTCTCACACACTCACAAATTGTGCTTACCAAAACTCTCTTTTATCTAACACCCAATGGGAATTTTTCTCTCTCACAGGGATGGAGCTCTCAAGAATTTTGCCTCTCACAATTTTCACACACACACAACCCTAGCCACCTTGTGTCTATTTATAACCAAAGGAGGAGAAAATAGCAACTAATGGGAAACCCTAGTGGTTTCCCGTTTTTGGGACCTTTGAATTCGACTTTGATTCAAAACACATCGCGCAGCACAGCACGTCAGCGCCGCGGCGCTCGACACGAGCGCTGCGGCGCTCCCCTGCGGCGCCTAGGCGCTCTTCACCTGGCGCCTAGGCGCTCTTCACCTGGCGCCTAGGCGCCATCCTCACGATGCCTAGGCTTAAAGCCCTTGGCGCCTAGGCGCTTGCCACATTGCGCCTAGGCGCAATTCACCTGGCGCCTAGGCGCTCTCCACATGGCGCCTAGGCGCCCTCATCCCAGCGCCGCGGCGCTCTTCTGCCAGAGCCGCGGCGCTTGCTCTCTGCCTTTGAGGACGCGATTTTCTCCCTTTTCCTTCCTTTTGCTGGGTTGTCAACTTGATTTGGCTCCACATCTGCAACATTATTAACATATAAGATGGTGAAATTATGATTTTCTTAAAATACTAAAAGGAATTTTAAAAAAATAGAAATGATGAAGTAAGATTGATTAATCCTTATGCGTCGGCGGAAGAGGCATTGGCAAGCCTTGCTTGTGCACCAGTGATTAGAGGGTAGAATTTCTGTTCTTTTAGAGGGTCGGAAAGACTTAATCCCAAGAAATTATTAAGAAAAAAAAGAGTAAATATGTGTATGTAAAGACGGAGCTACACACGCATGCATAAAAGTAGATGGTTGTCATTGAACTTTTTTTTATTTTTTTAATATTAAATATAAAATTTTATAAAAATTATATTTCATCTTTTTAAAATTTTATATCTTCCTTCATTTTTTTTTAATAAATTTAGTAGGCCGCCGTCTTTGCGTATGTTGAATATTGTCAAAAATAAAAATAAAAAATTGCACCTTTAGGCGCGAACCATTCTTGAGCTCAACAACAGATTGGAACTCTCCGTCCGTCGAACTTGCTGCAACAGTAATAATCCAAGGCGCAAGGTTAGTGGCACTTCCTGGGGCCGGTCCTTGGTTTCCGGCGGAGGCGACAACCAAAATGCCCTTCTTCATGGCATGGAAAGCACCAGTTGCCCAATTGACATGGAAAAGACATCCACACCGTCATGTATGGCCATGTCCATGGCGCTCAAGATATGAGAATCCATACACCCGCCGATGAGAAAGATGCCGCGTAAGGCAATCGGCGGCCAGCAGACCTTGTAGGTCTTGACGCCGGCTCTAGGGGCACCGCCTTTGGCCGTCCCTTTCCCGGCCCCCATAGTGTTGGCTCCAGGGACAAAGTTGCCGGCGGCCGTGGATTGAGTGTGACTTCCATGACCTCATGGTCACGTAGAGTCCTCTCGGTAAAGTTGAGCTTCACTCTCCATGACTCGTACCCTTTGCTAAAGCTCCATGCTCCTAGTCCTTGTAAAGTCAAAAAAATATAAAAAAAATTTAAGATTGGTTGTGGAGTATATACTATAATATTTAGGATAAATAACAATTGTAATACTATAACGTGGACTAGGTGATACATTATTTCTTTACTATTTTTATTTTTTTAAAAGGTTCTTTAACAATATTAGCTAACGAGACTTCAAATACCTGACCTTTACTTAAAATATACTTATCATCAATTATATGTCTTTAAAAATAACGTGTTTTAAACTTTCTTGTAAAAGTAGTTAACTTGAAAAACTTATGAGGCATATTTCAAATTGACCCAAATTGACCTAGACGAGTAAACGAACAAACTATGGATTAAATTTTTTTTAGGGCAATAATATGTACTAATTGGGGATTGGGAGAATTAAATTAATGAAGAATAAAATTGAAGGTAAACCTGTTGCAAGAAATCATCCTTAAATTTGTCGCATCCTCCATTCCACCTTGATGGAATGGGTCTATAACCTTCATCGTCGAAGCTCTTTGATGTGGGCGAAACACCTAACATTAACATTCACAAAGAAGATTAATATATAAATTGCACGTCAAAATAAATTTATTTTGTTCATTTAAAAATTGTCTAAAAAAATCACTAATTTATTTTAGTTTTATAAAGAATATTACAATTTTAGTGCATGATTCAATTTCCCCATGCATGAAAGGAAGTAGTGGAAAAGAAAAATCATGAAATGCAAATTGATGTCCTTTTATACACCAGTGTCGATATTTCCGATGATTGTGTCTTCTCCAAATCTGGCCTTCACCCAAATAGAATCAGGATTTAAAGCACCATATTCATCTTCAAGCATCATGAACCCAATTTGTAAAGAGACAATGATAAATTGATGTTGCATCCGGAGAATTTGGAATTTTCAGAAAGACTGGTGATTGGTGATGAGGCATGACAAATTGCAAAGTTAGAAAAGAAAATCTTCTGCTTGCTTAAATTAATATAATAGTTCAATTTTCCGTTGTCAACTAAGCTGATCTATTTGAGATACTTTCAATCTGAGTACCCTTAAGTTGACGTCCAAGAATGGATTGTTTATTTGCAATTGATGTTTAAATCAATATGGTGGTGTTTGACTTGTCTCTAAAATACAGACATGTTGAAGCATTACTGATACATGTGTTCTTTTTTCTTCTAGTGATTTTGTACTGCTATGGAATCCTTTCTTTAGCTTAACTTAACCCACTTTAGAGACAAACTTAACAAGCAGTTTTCTGCAAACTCTTATTGTAGACCAAATTTTCTATTGTGTTTGACAAAGTTGGTTCGAACCAACTTTTTAGTTCAAAATACTGTGGTATATGAAAGCTTTACACTGTAGTAACTTTTTACCTATTACTTAGCATGTGAAAGCTTTACATTATTTTCTACCTAAAAAATTGGTTCTAATCAACTTTGTTAAACAACCATGATCTAGTTGAGAACTTTTTATTGAGGTCCAAGACTAGCCCCCCCTATTCTTTTTCATTCTTTTCTTATTTTATTCTGCATGCAAATCATGCATGGTCTCTTTGAACTACATGGCTGTTGAAGCATTAACTGAGTTTAAATCTTTTAGATTATTTTAGGTACTATTCAAGGAACCTTCATTTTTGCCAACTTAAGGACGAGTGTAATTTTTGAATGATCTTTGCCTAAGAAAATAAACGTGTAAACGACACCATGGAAACACATATTTGTTGCCAAGACTGGATTGCACGTCGTTTTTATTTCTTAGTAAATAGGACACCTTGTTCTCGTAGATAGTTCAAACTTGATTCTTGAAAAGACATGCCGTTTTCATGATCAGACGACAGATACATAAACAATACAATACATATCGCATATATATATATATATATATATATTTGTATGTATATTGAAGAAAAAACAAATATACATATCTTGCTTCTATATAAATGAAATAAAACGCCGTTTCAAGAATACGATAAAACAAAATTTAGACTAGAACAACACGTTTCCTTTTTTTTTTCTTTTTTCAAAATCCCTTGCTTCACTAAAAGTGCCTGTATCAATGAAAAATTTTGGCATTTCTAACGGTACTCTTCCCCTCAGCTTTAAAATATTATGGATTATATTTGAAAGAATTTTCTTTGTTCTTTATATATTTTTTATTATCTTAAAAAATTCCTTTTAATTTCTGGGATAATATTGTTACCATTATCTGCTACATAAACAAAATTAACAATTAAACTCCTATTTGTTGAAACGCCACGTGGCATAACTAACTACATAAAACGACATCATTGAAACGACACATATTTGTTGTGAAGACCCAAAAAAAAAAAAGACGTCCTGCAGTTCTGGCACTAGTCGAAACGTCATGTCGTTTTCCCTATATCGACTGATAAATAGACAACATATCCATAAACATGTTTCGTTGGCTTATCGCTCCGGTATTTTGCTTTATCCCCACTTCCTCTCCGAAGCTCAAGATTTGTTCAGAGGCAGACACAACTGACTCTCAAATATCTGTAAGTCGATTTCATACAGCTCCAATATCAGAACCCATGTCTTATTTATTCCGCAAAATTACACTCTTTGGAATTTGTTATGTAATAACTTTACCACCCACTTGTATTCGGGGTTTTTGTCGAAACCCTTATTTCGTCCCTCTAAGATTGTTCTCAACTAGTTCAAATCTACAATCTTTTACAGTTTCATATCTCATAAACTCACTTGGGTTCTCTCCAGAAGCTGCATTATCAGCTTCCAAGTTTGTTACTCTTAGGAGTCCTGAGAAACCAGACAAAAGTCATAAAATTGTTCAAAAACTATGGTTTCACTCGGACCCAAATTTCGTCCCACGTTAGAAGACACCCTAAACTACTTTCGTGTAATGCTATGAAGATTATTTTGCCCAAACTGGAGTTTTTAGAAGCCAAAGGCATTTCAGGCCCTGAAATGGCCAAAATGCTATCTACATACCCTATCTTTTTGACAATTGGCTTAGCTAATTACATTATTCCCTCGTATGAATTCTTTAGAGACTTGTTTCAGTCCGATGAGAAAGCCATTCATGCTATCAAACGTTATCCCGATATCCTCGTACGTGTTGAGAAGTATGTAGCACCTAACGTCGCTACCTTGAGAGAACATGGAGTGTCTGAATCTAAAATAGCAACAATGATGCAAAACGGGCTTAGCTGTTTCGTTGTGAGTTCAGTGACTTTCCATAAAATTGTTAAGAAAGTGGTGGAAATGGGATTTGATGCTTCGAAGCTAAGCTTTGTTAAGGCGGTGAAGGCGTTTCGGTCGGTGAGCAAATCAACTTGGGAAAGTAAGGTTGATGCTTATAAGAAGTGGGGTTGGTCTGAAGAAGATGTTTTGGAAGCCTTTCAAAGGGATCCATGCTTTATGATGATATCTGAAGATAAGATTAAGGAGGTTGATGCTTATAAGAAGTGGGGTTGGTCTGAAGGAGATGTTTTGGAAGCCTTTCAAAGGGATCCATGCTGTATGATGATATCTGAAGATAAGATTAAGGCGGTTATGGATTTTTATGTCAACAAAATGTGTTCAAGCCCTTGTATTATTGCCGAGCACCCGATACTCCTTTTATATAGCTTGAAGAAGAGACCAATCCCGAGGTTTTCAGTTTTTCAAGTTTTACTCTCAAAAGATTTGGTGAAGAAGGACTGTAGATTAGTTGAGTTATTTACAGTTACGGAAAAATATTCTCTACGGAAGTTTGTCACGCCTTATGAGGAGGAAGCTCAGAAGCTGTTGAAGTTGTACAAGGAAAAATTGGATCTTTCAAATGCGACAAAGATTGATGAGGTATGAAAACTTTGTGAAGTACGCTGAGATGAGTGTAGTCCATATTCTGAGTTTCATTGCAGTTCTGGGTAAACTAAGTGTCTGTTTGAATCGAAAACTTTTTGGTCTTGAATTCCTTGGACTTAAATCAAGACATGCTTTTGTTTTTAATTTATTAGCAGTCAATCTGGTGCAGTCCAAGATTTGAACTTTGGTTTGCAACTTTTATGCAAATCATGCATGTTCTTATTATTTGAACAAGATTCTTGTTGAAGCGCCAACTTAATCAATCATTTTGTAAACCTTCAAGTATATACTTCATTTACCCTTTTACTTTTTAAGTGATCTTTTACCAACGGAAAAAGTAAAGATCTTTTTATTTATTAGTTTCTTTGTTGTTGTTGAACTAGGAAAAGATATAATAGCACCATAACATATTAATATATTAGTTATTTCCCTTTTCATTTGTGATAAATCCTAAGAGTTTTCCTCAGCACCAAGCCTAATTAGAATTTATTTGCAAGCGAACTATAAAACTACGATATGACAAATATCTAGGCTTGGCCTTGATCTTGCTCAAATGAAAATCTTTGTCAAGCCTAACCAACGAAGTCATTTGGGTCTTTTTAATGCTTTGTCCTATTTGTAATTCCACAATGTTGACTACTATCAAGTCGTTATTTTTTACTTATAAAAGTGCAATTCATCCTCAAACGTGTGTTTTCTTGTTCTAGGGGGAAAAGACAACAACAATAAAAAGGTCAACGCTCTCTTTTCTTTTTCCTTTGAAAATCAATAATTATGTCATCAAGAAATATCTTCATGGACAACAGAACTGCTGGTTTAGAAACTTCCTCTCTCCAACCATACAATTTCATTATCTTTGCTGCATACCTAGCTAGCCAATGAGTGGTTAAAACTCGATTACAGCCTCGCATGGCTACCCAAGTCATTAGTTCTTGTTAATGCATATTTGTGATTAGTTATGAATCTGGAATACACAGTCTCTTGTGTTGCCTAAGCACATATTTAGCTAGCCCCTGAGCCACCACATTACAAGTTACATAGGCATAATACAGGGAAGAGAGAGAGAGAGAGATCAGTTGTTGGGTAAAGCTTTGTAGAACCATGGTGAAGCCTTCTTGGTCTCTGATAGAATCACTGATTTGTGTTATGTTCTTGGTGCAACCTTTTATGGTCAAACCAACGTCACCAGGCCAATATTAAGATCCATTACAACAGTTGCAGGGGTGGCCCCCCTAGATTTTTGGGTTTTTTTTTTTTTAAATAGAGTTTTTTTAATATCTTTTTTTCTTTAATATTTATGGTCGATCTGTTTGTAGATTTTGTGTGTTGTGCTTCTGCGTGTTTTATTCTGACCATGGCATGAGCTGCTTTAAATTTTCATCGTCTCTCTGGCAACAAAACAGCAATGTCACGATGACAAGATTTTGGTGGGGAGCACTCAGAAAAGAAAAGGAAAAAAAAAGAAAGTAGAGTTCAATATTGGGTTTGCTGGAAGCGTCTCCATCGTGCTAAGTCTAGAGGTGGTCATTCTCGTAATTACATGGCCTTGTTTGTTTGGAAGGGCGTTCTAGAAGTTTTTTTTGACTTCTTGAGTCTAAAAATTACTTTTACAAGTATTTGAATGATCTGTCAAAAAATACTTTTGTTCTCTAAAAGTGTTTTCTGTTGAAGCCACAAGATATGGCTTGTCAAAAAAGCACTTTAAAATAGACTCTGAAACTTTGATACAATAACATATTATAAACTTAAATATAACATATTCGTAGTTTAAAAAAATTGAAATTATTTTGACTTATAAAAATTCTTTTAAAAATGTGGTTTCAAACATTTGTTAAAAGGTTATAACTTTATAATTTTTACCGAATAAAAAGAGAAGCAAAAGTTGTACCAAACGGGTCCTCTATATCTTAAACTGATTGGATTTTGTTTTTATACTTTTGCCAATGTTTACATCCATGTCAATTCATGCTGTAGTTATCCATTCTTTTTTTGTCATCGTCATTGTTCTTTTTTATTCAAGTTGCTTAATTATAAACAGAACGACACAGAAACGACATCCTGTCATGTACACAACATTATAGACAAGCAAAACTACAGCAATATATATATATATATATGTATATATATTTTTTTAATTTTTTGTGAATGTCGTTTATGACACGCTGCTTTGTCCCACTTGTCATGTAAACATCTTTGACCTAAGTGTTGGCAAAATGCAATAATCAGTGCCACATTATCATGAATTTCTTCTTCACCCTTGCATTAATGCACCAACCTTTCGCTTCTAGGGGCCTATAGCCATGGCTGACGTATGTTCTTCCATGAACGGCAGCAAAATGATATTTGGCAACGTTTAAATTTCGACTGCTACAGTGACAACAAAAGTAACATAAATATATTACAGTTTAAAGCTCTCGTATATTATATTGATATGGTTAATGGCAAAATACCTGGCGAAGATTTTTTTTTTTTTTTTCCTGGCTGTATAAGACAAGATGGTTGCAAAAGAAGATGAAGACAAACGACAACAATTTTTCGAAGGGTACATCGCCAAGAGACGACACTTGCACTGACGCGCAATGAAACAAGGACTAGAAAAAAGGCAGTTACTTAAAAGCGACAATGGATTTAGGCATTAGCTTGTTTGTATAGATAAACGGGATATTTATCTTTTTATATTTTTTTAAAGTTAATTTAAAAACTATATATTTAGTTTTGATATCATCGAATGTATATTTTTATATTAGATTTAATACATAAATCTATATCTTATCTTATCTCAATCAATAGATGATTTTGACCTTTTAAAATGATCAAATTATTTTTAAGTAAAATATTAAAATGATAAAACTTTCAAAAAATAAAAAAAGAAAAACACATAAGACACCTATTTTTAAAGATAAACTTTAGTATAAAGTGTTTTTTAGTTTTTAAAATTATTTTTTTAATTTAAAAGTATTTTGGACAAGTTCTTAAGTTAAAATTAAAAACTAATTAAATAAAAGTATAAATTTATGTATTAAATCTAATCTAATATAAATTTGATAGGATTAAAAATTAAAAGTATATTATTTAGATAAATCTAAAATAAAATAGAGGTATAAAATGGGAAATACACTAGATAAATGAATGACGCCACCTGAGTGAAGGATAACAAGAAAGACAAATGTCCGGCAACAAAGGTCTAAAAGAAGCATCTGATACGCAAGCAGAGTCAACTCAGGGCAAATTTCCAAAGTACTACTTTATTGCTTAAATAAATATAAAAATTACAAGAAACCTTTGCAACATTAAAAACATGGAGGACGTGCAAGATTTAAAAGCCAACTACTAGAAGCTCAACCTTTTCAAGGGGAAACCAAAAAAAAAATAAAAAAAAAGGTAATGAAAAACCATAGCAAAGTCAAAGAGAGATAAAATTGCTTTCTCCAAACAAGTCTAACTCTAGGCAGCCGCCTTCTTCTCAACGAGCTGCTCAATGAGATCAGCGGCATCTTGGACGGTGGCAATGCTCTGAGCACTTTCTTCTTCCACAGTTATACCAAAAGCCTCCTCAAGCCCCATCACAATCTCAACCTGCATGAATAAAATAGATTAAAAAAAAATAAGAAGACAATATAATAAATTGATTTTAGAGCGTGAAAAAAAAAATGTCTTGAAATGTTTTCAACACTAAGTTTTGATTTCTAAGCCAATTGACCATTTCTTCAGAAACCCAATTCCTTTCTGTTTTGAAATCCTCCAAGCTCTAAATCACATGGAGATATGCTTAAGAAAATCTCCACCATTTTTTTTTTAAAAAAAAAAAACACAAAGAATGAAAGTGTTGCAAAACTTGGATAGAAAGTAGATCAACACAATTTTTCTTTTTTTTAAAGGGCACTTTTCCGAATTTCAGTCTTGACCAAAGATGCTTTGCAATCCTTACTGTTTTGTGATTCTTCAAACTTACAATTTAGCAAACAAACATCAACCAGACATAGGCATCTAGTTTGAAACATAGGAAAAAATATATTCATGAGAATTCAAGGTTAAGGGCATTGGTTAAGTAATAGTTTACCGTGTCGAGGGAATCGGCACCGAGGGCAGCAAACTTCGATTCTCCATTGACAGTAGAATCCTCAGGAAGAGCCAGTTGCTTCTTTACGATTTCCGAGACCTTTTTCAGAGTCTCTGGTTTGGCCTGACCAACAAGAGATTCAACTAGTTTTAATTAAATCCATGCCTAAAAATGTGCTTATGTTATAATTGCAATTAGTCCTCATGGATCAAAACATATATGTCATTGAAACTAAAAATTTGACACGCCAACAAAACTAGACCATCAAATTCTATATCTAGTACTTGATTAGATAGATAGATAGACTTACAGCGCAGGAAACTTGAAGAAGGCCCCGCCTAGGTTGCGACCTAAGAGACGGGAAGTGCACCGAAAATGAGATGGATTTTACGTTAGAGATCCTGCTGGCAGGTACCTGCTTAGACATGCAACATGAAGAAGTGGTTTAAGCACAATAAGGAATTAACTCTTTGTTCAATTAAATAATAACAAGGAATTCTACAGTATGGTATAAAAAAAGACCCTATTGATAGGACAATTTTGAGCCCGCAAGATCACACAAAAATCATATTAGATTAAGAAAAGTATAGTAATTTAACAAACATTCAAGATCACACAAAAATGATATTAGATTAAGAAAAGTACAGCAATTTAACAAAAATTCAAGATCTGACAGCTATGATAAATTTGAAAAAGTATAACAATTTAACGGAGCTTAATGAAGATCTAACGGCTCGTAATTATGTCCTACCGATTAAGTGTATTTTACCTACCGCAGGATCTTCATTAATTAAAAAAAAAAAAAAAAGATTTCAGCTACATATTTAACTCTTTTCAAATTGCGAGTTTGTGAAAGATCTCCAATGGGTCATCTAGGAGCCCAGCCTCTGTTAAAGCAGTTAAGAAAAAATATTCTTTTCCAAAACTTGGATACAGAGCAAATATAGCTAAACCAGCTCATATTTTTATGCTTCAACTTCCTCATAAGATGCATTAAAAGACCTTAAGAAAGATAAAATTTGTGTATGCCAAACAAGATTATGTCCATATTATGCATGCTAACATTTCAATTTATGATATTTTGCCCAAAAAGTTCTAAGAAAATATGAGGAATTGCATAATTTGAAAGAATTGGTAAAATATTTCTAAAAGTAATGATTTTAAATTGCATGCATATCAAGTCCTAGCTTGATTCTTGATTGAAAAAAAAAAAAAATCATAATGTCACAACAATTATTAGAAATCAAATCCGTTTTTAGAAGAAAAACAAGAAACTCACTAACAACTGACAAATATAAGAAAGGCCAAAACTTTGCAAAGAAATGAAAGCTAAAAACAGAGACTTTAACAAGAAAAAAGCTCAAGAACAACAAGAAGAGAACAAATATCACTAAAATAAAAAATACCCAGAAAGCAAAAATATCAAAACATGTAAATTAAACCAAAAAAAAAGGTGAAAATTGAGAAGAGTATTTACAAGGCTAGGCTTGAAGGAGGCCTTGAAGGAAAGCGATGATCCAGTGAGAGAGGCCATTTGGGTGTGTTGAGTTAGATCTAGAGAGAGATCTGGTATTGAAGAGAAGGATTTGAAAGAGTTTTAGAGAGAGAAAGAGAGAGACGGAGAACACGAAGATTGTGGGTGAGAATTATCGGAGAGAAAGGAAGAGAGGTTTATAACGACGTTTCTTTTCGTTTGGTTTCGTGTTTTTGCATTAAATGGTTCTCCTCTTTCCTTGTTTTCTCCGATGTTTGTTGAGATTTGTTGGCATGTTTGTTTTGTTTGGCTTCGTTTGTATCGAAGTTTAGTGTCTGTTTGGGTCCACTTTAAAAATTCAACCTCATCTTGGATTTTGCTTCTTGGCTGTTTGGTAACTTACTTTGGCTCCATAGGACAAACCCATTTGAAAGAAAACAAAAATTAAAACTAAAAAAAAAAAAGTGTACTTTTAAGGGGGGTGAGGGTAGGTTTCTAAACGTCATTTCCTATCAAAACTACTCTAAAATTAAAGAAAAACACATGCACGTTGGAAGAATTTAGGACGTAAGTTTGGCAAGCTGGCCCTCTCTGATTCAACTTTAAAATGCTTTATTTTGTTATTCTCATCTCACTTTTTGACCATCTTACTCGCCAAAAAAAAATATAATGCCCCTTATAGCCAGAATACTTGTATCATTAAAATGTGTAAGTTAGGCTTAAAATTTCTCATTGAAATAGTACATTTGAATTTTAACCCTTTATAAGCGGTGTTCTTCTAATTCACCTAAAGCTGTACCCGTCTTAAATCCCCATTTAAAACAATTATGGTAAAGCTTATACTTCTAAATAAAATTAAAATAGGTCTAATTATGATTAGTCCTAATAATTTTTTCCAATAAGATTATGGAAACAAACTAAAGACTAACATTGAAATTATTTTTCATACCAAAAACTTTAATTTTTAGTTGAATTTATTAGCAAAAAAATTAAATTTTGTCATTTAAGATTCTCCCATGAAGGTTCTCACAAAAAATATGATTACAATATCATAATAAAGAAAAGACTAGAAGATTTAAATTTTCAACAAAGTAGGGCAAGCCTATACCAACCTAAGAACTTACTCTGCTTGGGATGTAGCCAATCAATATGTTGAAGAACTTCGGTGTAGCTTGATCTATAGGTTGGGTCCGTCTGTCTATAAGTCTAATTTTTTTTTGGATTAGGCTTGATCTACCCATGAACTTAGGCTCATTTTGCATATCTAATAAAATTAGAGAGTATGAGGCGTAATTGGTTAGAACCAATTTTTTGATTCAAAAAATTGTAACACATGAGTGTTTTATACTATTTTCTAATTAAAAAAATCGGTTCTAACTAACTTTTACAAACACCCTATTAATAAAGATTTAAAATCTTGAAGTTATATCGAGTGGTTAGGTGTGTAAGTTGCACGTATGCTTATTAGAATTTAAACCTCGATGGCTTCATTATTTCTTAGTGAAGTGGGAGTCATGAGCCCTGTAGATTTTCTTTATACAATAATTATCTGTAAGTATTTTGCATAAATTTTTCATATAGGGATTGACCAATCATTACTATGCCATAAATTTCATTTCATGACATATCGATTTCCCAGGTCAACGATGCCATTGCCAGAATGCATACAAAAAATTAAAAGCACTCATGAAGTGGAAAATTAAAATGCATAAAATTTCAACGATTTTTCGGCATATCCTTGCAGCCAAACGGGTAGAAAATCTTTCATTTGAAATGTTATTAAAAACAAGACAACAAAATGAGAGTTTAAAACAAGATTTGATAACCAAAGTAAAAAAAATCTGGTGGAATAATAACAATAACAATAATAATAAAAGTATTTGCTTTGATCAACTCGACTCGTTTCTTGTCATTACTGTCACTAGTATGCACTTTGAGTGTTTGGATACACTTATATCATGTAAAACAAATTCATTATAACAAGCTGAAATTTCAAATATTTGAGTCAGCAAGGATATTTTTAAATTTTGCATTGTAAACATATTTTAAATAATTTCTCACTATAAAAAAATTAATTTACATAAAAAATAAAAACACTATGCTTTAATGTAACAGTTTTTCTTTTAATACATATATATATTTTTTGCTTTTGAGAGAGAAAGACATAATGATTTAATCAAACATGCATTGCATGGCCAATTATGGAAAAAATAAAGTCGGCACGTGTTACTACTTTGTTTTTCATATTTATAGAAAAAAAAAAGTTGAAAGTAAAAAAAAAAAAAAAAAAGAATGTGACATCCTAGCCTTGTAAATAGCAGATACATTTAATAAAAAAGAAACTAAGAAAGAATCATTGCACTATATTTCCATTTTTATTGACACACACTAATCTTGGTTTTTGGCTTATTGATATCAGTTGCATTGTCTTTGTCCTCCTTAAATCACAACAGTTTGGTAAGACTATAATGCAGTTAGGCCTTGGTTACTACTATATTATAATTATTCAAACCAAAATAATTGCCTCCAACAAATCCCAACCAACTTTCCTGTGTGCCAATTTATCACATTTATAATTGATCTAAACCTGTACCAAAAATAATGGGGCAATTTTCTTTTATGTGGGGATGGCTTAGCTTATACCACGCACTTGTTGGGAAAAGAATACCCAAAAAGATAGCGGATTTATTTATAGAAAGAAGAAAATTGATTTCAACCAGATACAACAGTCAAAAACAAAATCTTATCAGCGGAGTCCGCATTATAGAGAGATCCAAAGATAACCACAAATACAACCGATAGCAATAAATAAGTGGCACAATTTGTTCCTTTGGTTGAGAGGTAAAATGCCCAAAACAGAATTCTTTTTAGAAAAGAATACCCAAAAAGATTGGGGAGATTTATACCGTGAGCATTGAAAAAATAAGTAAAAATAACTTATTGATAATATTTGTTTATAGTTTTAAAAAATTAAAAAAATAATAATTTTAACAAAATATAACGGTGAAAAGCAAAATCCCATGGTGGAGTTTGCATCAGTGAAAGATCCAAAGATAACCACAAATACAACCGACAGCAATAAAAAAAGTGGCAGAATTTGTTCCTTTAGATGAGGCGTCAAATGCCCATGACAGATTTTTCTTTAGAAAGGCCAAAGTGCTTTAAGTCACTTTAGATGCTTTGCTGTCAATAAAAAGAACAAAATGGGGTGGTCAAAAATAAATAAAATTTGCTTTCACTTTGCTATCTTTGCTTCCCACTTTACTTTAAAAAAATAATTTAAACCACCAATTTAAATTTAAAAATTATAACATATAAAAATTTTATATTATAATTTTATACTGTTTATAGTTTAAACTATAGGATTAATTTTTTTTTAAACACCTTATTAGTATATAATTGTATATTTGTAGGAGATTCAATATTGATTTGGTTCCTTTTACCCACTTAATAAAGAGCTTTATGACCCTAAAGAAAAAGGGCAAAAAAAAGATGGCAAAAGTTTAAAAAGGTGATGATGTAATGGAATGCTTTTATTAATTTACTTATTATTTTTTCTTGTCATTTTTTTTCTCTTTTCTTCTCATGTAAAAAAAAAAAAAAAGAGAGAGAGAGAAAACAAAAGAGGAGGAAAATGAGAAAAGAAGAAAGACAGCAAGATTAAAAGAAAAAGAAAGGTTAACAAATTTTGTAATATATTTTTGGTGATACCTTCGGTGAAATTATTATAGTGGCTGCAAATGCATGTGAGGTGCAGTGGCAGACCACGGTTAGTTCGGCCTGTCTCCTCTCATGGTCATAGCTAAGCCTCGTTGGTAATCTGGCTTGACTCTGCATTTGACTTACAAGGCTCGCTATTTTCTCAAAAGTCTTCTCATTCATGTGGATTTGTGACTTGGTTGCTCGTCAAATTATAAGCCTCAATCTAACATATAGTTTATTTTTTAAATAAATTTTTATTATTTTATTAATAATAAAATTATAATCTAATAAAGTTAAATAAGATTGATTTTATTTTCTGATTATGATCATTTTTATTTCCTTTAATTCCTATTTGCAATTGACTCACAAGCCACGTGTAACAAACGACAATATTTTTGAAAAGCAAATACTGTTTTTAGAAGCGACAATAAATATTTAAAGAAAAAATGACTTTGAAAAGTAATAAATATCTTAAAAGTGTAATTACAGCCAACAACGACTCCAAAAAACGACAACTTCTCAAACAAATGACAGTGTGTGTTTTATTGACAACAAAAGTATCTAGGTAACTGTTCTAGCAAAAAAAAAAAAATTATCTAGGTGAAGCAAGAAAAGGGAAATAATTGTAAGAATGAAGGGGGAAAATAATTGTTTACTCTTTGGAAATTGTATTGGCACAACTAGGCACAATTTTCTTAAAGGGAAAAGGCTTGAAAATGCCATAACGAAATTCTGTTCAATTGTTCTAAATTTTAACGGTTTAAGATTGGTTTTTCCATGTTGATATTAACTGAGTTTTTTTCCCCATAAAAAAGGAACAATACACAAAAGATTTTCAGTTAAACAAAGGCTTTTGGGGGAGATAGCTGTTTTTTATTTTTTGGTAGAAATGTTTGTTTTTAGGAAAGATTTAAAATTACTGAAATTTTTAAGTGGAATCAGAGCTCGTTTGGGATCAAAAGTTCAAACCAAAATACCGATTTCACTATAATTTTTTTTACAAAATTATAATTTCTATAATGTTTTTAGTTCAAACATAGAGTTCCAACTTCTATTCCCAAATGGCCTGTATGTTTTTAATAATCTTATAATTATTAAATAAATATTACATTTACTGACTATAATAATTAGTAAATCTCATATTTATTAGTGAATTTCTATAATTTTTTTTGCCATTGATAAATCAAGTCATTCATTTAAAATATGAAAACAAGCTTATTTATGACAAATTTTGAGAAAAATATGTAAATAAAGTCCAATCACATGTGACATTTTTAGGTGTGAGTTAGATTTAAATCTTTTTACAAAAGCGTAATATTTTCAATTACAATAATGTGTTTATTTTTTTAAATTAAATGAAAAAAATTAATTTTATTTTTTTTTATAAAATTTAAATTGTTAAGATGTTTTAAATTTAAACCTGTACGGGAATACAAATGACCTACTCAACTTTTGCATGAGCCGCCATTTTTTTTTTTTTTGGAACTCGGTGTTGGTGGGATCTAAGCCGAGCCGGATTCGTACATATAGTTAGCCGTTAGCAAAGGAAAAAGAAAAAATGAAATAAAATAAAACGAAAAGAGGGAGAGAGAGAACGGAAACGGCTCAGAGACAAAGACCCACCCGCACGTAAAAGCAAAACCAACGACCCATTTTTTGCTTTCCTTTGCTTTCATTGTTCTTCTTCTTCTTCTTCTTCTTCTTCTTCCTCACATCGCCTTACATTTCTCCTTTACATCACCAACTAGTCACTTTCTCTCTCTTTGTCGTTCTCTGTTTCTCATCTGTTTTCTTCTGAATTTGGTCTTGTTCCTTTTGTGTTGGCTCTTCACTTCGATCTCTCTTCTCCCACTTCAGGTTTTGTCCACTTTCTCTCTCTCTCTTTCTACCTTTTTATGTGTTTTTTGCACATTTTCATTTTAATATGTACGTGGGTTTGTGTTCAATTGTGTGTTGTGGTTGCTGTTCTGAGACATTTTGTTCTTGAATCATGAATGTGCAGGGTTAATATGAACTGAGAATTCAAAATTGGGTACTCAAAAATTATGGGTTTTGTTTTGCATGCTTGAGAAAATGCTAAAGTTCGATTTTTTTTTTTTGAGTTTTCAAATGGCTACTATGGCATTTATGTTATTAATGTTTTTGTTGAAGAATAATTTGAAGTGGTTGGTTACCTGCTTGGGAAAAAAAAAACTGAATTTTTTTTTTTTGGTGAGAATATTAGAATGAAATCACTGTTACTATAGTGGTTAAACTAAATTGGACTTTTGTGGGGTTTTTTTTTTTTTTTTTTTTTTTTTTTTTTGTCGTGTTGCATCTGGAATTGGCTGTGTCCATTTTTGAAGATTTCAAAACACTAAGATTGGGATTCCGATGATCCCTGTCCATTTTTTTTTGGTCTCAAATTATACTATCTAACCAACGGCATTACGTCACAGCTTTTAACGGAATCGGACGCTTAAAACATGAAGTTAAAAATGTGTTTCAAAACATTTTACATGACATAATGTGATTGATTAGATATTACCTAGGACACCAAAACTAGGATTGACTTGGTTAATTTTAATGGGATTATTTTCGCCTTTTAGTGTTTGGCTGTCTTGATTGGTTATCTTTGAGTATTGGGTTTGTGTTTGTTCTGTTCTTTTGTTCATGTTCTTGGTTTGATTTGGATACATTGATGTGCTTAACATGTGGGATTTTCTTCTTCTTGTTTCTCACTGTCTGGTGAATTTCAAAATAATTGGGTTAAAGGTGCAGTTTTCGTATGCAAACTCCTCAATTGTGCATTTCCTCAAATTTTAACGAATCTCTGGAAGTTTGTGTTTGGCTGTTCACTTGAATTTGGTTGGTTTTTGGCATAGGGTGATAAGAACCATGACTACGGAGTTCTTGTATATTCAACCTTCTGAACTCAAGTTTACCTGTAAGTGAAATTGAATAGTTCTCCCATTTAGTATTTTTTTAACTTCTTTTTAAGTTTCTTTAATGGTGCAAACTGCAAAATCATCCAATGTTTCTTGTTTTTCTTCCTTTTTAATGAACCAGAGTAAAATATTTTAACTATTCATATGTCTCTGTATATTTTCTTTTCAAAATTTTTCTTTACGTTTTTTAATGATTTAGGTCATTAAAAACACGTTTTCTCTAATCATTTTGTCTATTTTTTTAAAAACCCCTTATTCAAAAGCTAGATTATTTTTATTTTTATTTACTCTAAATGTGGAAAAAGTAATTGCTATGATTTTATTCAGAGTGCCATTTGTCTTTTAACTCATCAAGTTAAAGTTACTTATGTTGGCATATTTCTCTTTCTATAGTTGAGTTGAAGAAACAAAGTTCTTGCTCAATTCAACTTGGAAACAAGTCTAGCCAGTATGTTGCTTTCAAGGTACAGTTATTTGTTCTAGAGGACCATGATCAAAGTGTCGCTATGTCAGGAAGTTCTAGTTCTTTTTTCCTTTTTTACATTTTAGGATGGATAAAACTTTGGTTTGATGATATTATATGATTAATAAATGTTGCTTGGTGCATATTATTTACAATATGTATTTTGCAGGTGAAAACAACGTCTCCAAACAAATACTGTGTACGACCAAACATAGGCATTATAAAGCCTAATGCAACATGTGATTTCACAGGTTCTTACTCATCATTCATAGCTCTTATAACTGTAATGTATCTAAAACACTTTTACTAGAAACACTTGATCCCAAATTTTTGATGATGAGAGTAAATGGAACCTAATTCTTAACTCTTCATTTCGGTTTGTGCAGTGACTATGCAAGCTCAGCGCGTGACTCCAACTGATTTGCACTGCAAAGACAAGTTTCTGATCCAAAGCATAGTTGTCCCCACTGGAACAACTGAAGAGGATATAACATCCGCTATGGTGAGAAAATGTTGTAGGCATTGTTTCTAGCCTGTTTGGGAACTTGACCAGTTTTGCTACTTTTTTTTCTCCCAAAAAATCTGAATTGCAACGGTGTTTTAGGTTAAACTTTTTGTTCAAACTAGTTTCTCAAACGCCCTTAAGTTATCTTTGTTGTTTATTTCTTTTTCTGTTTTTGGGCAGTTTTCAAAAGAAGGTGAAAAGCACATTCAAGAGAAGAAGTTAAGGGTAGTGCTCATCAGCCCACCCCCTTCCCCAGTATTGGTGCCAAGAAACGGTGAAGCAAAGCAAGATCCATGTATTGAAACTTCGGTGCAAAAAGATAAAGTTATGAGTGGTGTTGAAAATATACCCCCACCTCTTAAGGTAAGAATAACTTCTATCGATTCATACTTTACTCTTTAAAAGTTCTGTTTGCCCTTCTTTTATTTTATTTTATTGGTTTTCTTCCCTGGCATGCTCTATTTGTGGTACATTTTGCAAAATTTTCATATTACTTCATGTTTCTTATTCAAAGGGTCCTCATATATGCACATGTACTATGGTATGCCTAAATATCTTGCTATTTTTTCTAGAATTGTTTCTCGTTCATTTTATGGTACGGCTTCTAATATTTTTCATTTGGGACAAATTGGATGAAAGCATAAGTGTTGGTTTCAATTTCTGCTCATTTATTTTTTTTTTTTAATTGTGAAACGCTGCTAAGAATGCTGATGAATTTCAATCGATAAGGATAAGGATGAGTTTAGAGCAGCAAATGATGTGGAGTTAAGGCTCTCTAGCGAGGATTTGGAAGAACTTCATGCCAAAAGAAAGGAGAATGCTGAAGAACTGAAACCAGCAAAGGATGCTGTATTCCTCAACTTAAGCAAGGATTTCAAGGATATGACATCAAAGTTGAGTTTAGTGGAGTCAAAGCTAAAAGAGGTCAGTTTTTTTATTTTATATATATATATATTTTTATGTTTTTGACCTGTTTTGAAAGCTTATAATGTATTTGGTCATCGCCACTTAAGTTCAAGTTTTGGTGTTTTTTCAGGCTGAGCTTACTATCATGAAACTGACAGAAGAGAAGAGCAAGAACACCCAAGACAAAGAAATGCTTAAGCAAGAACTGGTGGGTAGTAGTTCATGTTCTTTTTTTTTCCTCTTCTTTTACTTTTTTTCTTCCGAATCGTTGATATTTATCACCATATATACCTATGAAAAATAGCTCTCGAAGCAAAACATAATTGTTATTGCATCACAAACTATGAAAAATAGGTCCCACGTTATTACGTGACAGTTTAGTTATTAAAATCATCGATAGTAGTATATTGACATGGTTGCTTAGACTTTCAATTCAAAATATTACATCTTCCATTATGTGAAGCGATTGATTATTTACAACAAATTAACAGATACTTTTTTTTTTTTCAAAGTGCCTTTAGTGTGAGATATTGACATTGTTTTTCTTTTTTTGCAGGAGATATTGAGGAGGAAAAACAATGTGAGAAGTGTACAAATTGGATTCCCCTTTCACTATATTTGTATAATCGCCTTCATTGGCTTGGCAACTGGATATTACATCCATCCATAGGTAATATATATATACATCCACATATATATATATATATGGATGTTTTTTAATTGGGGATACAAGTGTCTTTTAAATAAAGGAGAAATTAGTCATTTGCTAAATAGTTGGCTTCTTTTACCATTCTTGATGCAAATATTAATGCTATTACAAATTTGCCATTAAAAATGTGAAAATAAAATGTATTATTTTATTTTGTGCTCTTATACATAATGTTATTTTAAATATCGCATTTGCCTTGGCCTGAAAATGCTCCCCTACAAGCTAGACGAAGAAGAATTTTCTTCGCTTGATACTTGCGGTGGCATTTAAGAACACAATCCTAAAAGGACTCATCAGTCATGCTCTCCTCATCCGGAACCAATGGTGCCAAGTCACTTGTTTCTATTGTTAAAAAATAAAAAGAGCCACAATTGTAATATAGAAAATGAAACAGCAGAAGATGACGACGACGATGATGATGATGATAATAATAATAGCACATTAGTTTTTGGGCACGTGATCAAGAAAGAGGAAAATTTTCTTGCACGAATTACTTCTTTATGTATGTATGTATGTATGCATAGAAAAGCTACCTTCATTTTAATGTCGTTTATAAACAGAAAAAAATAATATTTACTTGGGAAAATTACAATGAGTTGCTGAAGATGATCTTTTTTTTTTATTATTAGACATGATTTATTTCAAGTCGTTATCAGAAGTTATATAAAGATTTATATAATATAATCAATATATATCGCATATTAACTAAATAATTTTTAAAAAATTTAACCTTTTGCCGATCAAGCGATTTCATGCATACTTAGCAAGTTAGTTAATTTTTTTTCTTTACAAGTTAGAAAAGCTAATCATGATTTTGTTCTTTGTTGATCTTTAGAAAAACTGGTCTGTAAATAGAACTTTACCAATTTATTGACTGCTAAAGCTTTAAAGGGGTTAGCCTCCTAATTATTTCAACAATAGTGAAAATTTTAAATTCGGGGATTCTACCCAAGTTCATGTGGGAAAAAAGAAAAGAAAAGAAAAGAAAAGATATCTGGCATGAAGTGGAAGAGAATAAGACATCTAATTAGTTTTGCTTCTTTTCATTCTTTCCTCTCTTTTTTTCTCTTTATCAATTCATTATCTACTTTTAATCACCAGAGACTCGGTAAGAATTACAAATATTATGTATTACTCGTTTGTGCCTTATATCTGCAAGGATATGTCGTTTGTGCTATAAGATTCTTGTCTTCTCCTCAAAAAGTTTACACTTTTCCTGCAGTTGAAAAGAATCTTTGACAGTGGTTCATAGCATAATCTAACGGTAAAATCATATCCGACTTTATCTAAAAGTGAAAAGTTTAAATCTTCCACCCAAGTTAAAAAAAAATTAGTAAAGTTCTGAACTTTGCCAACGTTTAAGAATCTAGAAAACGACAAGCATTGTCTCTTTTGACTTAAAACACCAAATTCTCCCTGCCATAGATTTGTTGTCCCTCATACACAGAGACCAACCTGTTTTTGGTGAACCTTGTGGTTGTTGATTTCAGAAAACGACATGTAGTATGTTGCAGCCTTTACGTATTTCGTCGGGCTTCAGAACTTGTTTTTGGGTGGATGAGAAATCAAATATGCCTTAGGCAACTATTTAAAAACTACACGTCGTTTGTGTATAAAACACATGTGGATGTCCTGTAAACGACATGTATTTTGTAATTTAATATTACAAAATATCAGTCGTTTCTGCCCAACAAAGAAACGTAAATATGTAATCAATAAACAATAAACATTTTGAAAATCAAAACAATCAAGAAATCCAGTTTCTTATAGATTAGAATATCATCCATCATCGTTTTACAAAACCAATCAGACAAAACTTAAGATAGCTATAAATAAAAAAAAATAAAAAAAAAACTCAGTGACACAAAACGATGTATACACACACAAAAATAATAATAATAATAAAACAAAATAAAATAAAATCATAAAAATTATCATCACTCCACCCCTGATTGGAAAAAAAATGTTGTTACCACCCTCTGATTCATTATCATCTCCTCCTATACACAAACCAAACTCCAGAATCCCAGTCTCAAGCCACACTATAACTCCCTAAATTAGTGCTTTCTTCAGTACATATGATTAGCACGTCACAATGAACAAAAACGTCCATGATTAAAAATAGAACTTTGGTCTTGAGATTTCTTTCATGCTGTCAGTGATGTAGACCTTACTCAGTAGGAGAACCTGGAACAAAGGGTACAAAACCCCGGCCGCCGAAAAGCGGTCTCATGAAGCCATCGTCGAATTTCCTCCAATAGCGGTGGACAGGGTGAGATGGGATGCTTAGGAGCATCCTTAGACTGGTCGGACGTGGAACATTATTGAAACTAGAATTAGCCTCTGTGTCTTCCTGTCCGTTGCCGAGTAGAGGCGTTGTGAGGGATTTTGGAGTGGAAGGTTCAGAGGACAAAATGCTGCTGTGTTTTGAGGAAGGGAGACAGATCCTCACAATTGGTTTTGTCATCAACCCGAATACCTGCATTGACGAATTATGGGAAGATAATGGTAAGGCCAGTTCTTGTCAATTTTCTGCAATTCCCATTTTTATAAATAACAAAATGAAGTTAGTGTTAGTGAGACAATATGGCACTTCTTGTAAAACGTTTACTCTACCTCTTCCTTTTCCTTTTTCTTGCAAGCAAAAAAGGGCGTATTAGCAATTTCAGTCAATGATCTGAGACGGTGAGTTGAAGAAACCAAGGAACAGAAACCATGAAAGATCAGACTTGCCAAGCCAAGATCACTTTGGTGGAATCTGCATTTTACTTGGTTTTTTTCACTCAACAACTTGTGCATACAAACTTCACAAAACAGATGTTCGTAGTTCTGCCACAGATATGTAAGGCCTAGATGGCCTACACTACTTGTTACTAGTGATGATTTTAGTGTAAATCTTACCACTGTGCTGAAGAGAACAACTGTGATGGTGCTGGTGATCATGACTGCATTTCCTTGCAAATGTGTTTGCCCTGATCTCGTAAACTACAGAAATAAGAATCAAGAATCACTTTACTAGTTGTCTGAAAGATGGTAAGCAGACCCTTAAAAAAATGAGGCTACGTGAAAGCTGTATTGGCTGTATCTTCAGCACAAATACCATTTCTCTAAGAAAAAAGTAGCAATGTAATTAAGCAGTTCCCCCATGTTTCCTATCCAACCATATTTTCTTTAGCATAAACTTGGCAAAACCTCATTGCACCAATTTTAGACCAAATACTTTTTAACTCGTAGGAAAAGGTACTTCTATCCTAGAAATTTGCCTGTAAGAGGCTCCAACAGTAACAGGCAAGCCATAGAAAACACATTATTTAATCTTCTACCTGATTATAGGCTAGTGCCACAGAAACAGCACCACGCATAAGGCCAGCCCACCAAATCGTAATCTGCAAAATGAGAACTCGTTGAGACAAGTGACATGTATCAACTATTGAGAGATTTAAGATTCAAATGCCCTGAGATCAAAAGGCCAAATGTATAGAATCTCATACTTGTTGCTTTAAGTTGACTTTCTCGTGTGGAGAGTTTTTAGTCAAGTTGGACAAAAAAGATAAAGGGAAAACGAAGGCTGCTCTTCCAACAAGAACAAGCGCCAAAAGTGTTGAGCTCACACCAATTGATGTTCCAGGACTGAGGAAAAAATAAGGAAAACGAAAACTTAATCCCGCTTTGAACAAAAGAGAAACACTCCCTCTAAGGTAACTGATTCATGGAAGCTAAAGCTATTATTCCATGCATATCATACCTGCTGCTTACAATTTTCCACTTCTCGATATCCAGTGCATCCATGCCAACATACAGAAAAATAAAGATCTCCGCAACAAATGATAAAGTGGCAAAAGCGTGTCTGCGTTAGTAGGTACACAGAATTGAGATGTTAGTAGCATGATAGACTGCTAGAAAAATATTTTACCAACTGTCAAATAACAAGAAAAAAAAAATCACAAATTACGATAGAACTAACATGAATATATGCCAGTTATTCATCAGAAGTTTATGAATGTTAACATACTTAGTCGTCACTCGAGAACGTTCAGTCACATTATGCCATGTATAATGAGACATTACAATTCCACAAAAGAATACGGTGAGAATGGCGCTCAAGTAAAATAGCTGCAAAATAGATCGCATTTATAATTAAATGTTAGAATTCTCTTTTTCATGAGCAGAGAGAGAGAGAGTTATGTTACAAGTCATGATGGCCGTTACCTCTGCCAGCATATACGATAGGTAAGCCATGAGTATCATAAGAGCCACCTCACGATCAGTAGAGTGCCTGGTTTTGTGCAAGTCCCCAACAAATGACACACAACACATCAAATGGGAACGAAGTTTTGGAGATATACTAAATTAACAACTGTTTTGACTCATTTGCAGAAATAGAGCATACTAAATTTTGCAACCATCACATATTTCAATTATTTTATTGTATCCTCAACTTGTGTTATTCTTAACAAAATTAACACTGAGAGACTAATTCACAAACCTGCCGAAGTAGAGCTTTTTAATGATATACGCACTAAGTAGTCCAGCCTGCAACGATCAAAATTGAGAAAATTTCTCTTTCAGATCTCAAGTAACTGATGCCCAAACTGACGTGGTACAAATACAAACATGAACACAGAGAGAGAGAGAGAGAGAGAGAGAGGGAGAGTCTTACTAATACTCCCAGAAATGTACTCGCGACAAACAAGTACAAAAAGTTCCCAATTAACTCCAAAGCAACGCCTGAATTGATATGAGAGAGATCAAAGTTCTGGATTGCATTAAAAAGCACCACCGAAGTGGCATCATTTACAACACCTTCCCCAAAGACCAAGCTGTATAACAAGGGTGTCTCGTCTTGATTAAGCACCTACAATCATGATGTAGGAAATAAATCTGTGTTCTCAAACGTGTTAATTAGAAGGACCACAATGCACAAGCCCACAAATACCTGCAAGGTGCAAACAGAATCTGTTGCAGAAAATATAGCTCCAATGGCTGCAACAAAGGGACTGATAAGATTAAGACAAGACGCAAAATGATCGCAACTAAATAAAAACCAGAAATAATGAGAATAAAAGATTAGTATACCAAGATAATCTCCCATCTTGAGGTTGCCCAAATTCATTTGCTGAAAGAAGTGTACAGCACCTAGATCAATATAAGTAAAGAATTCATCAGTAAATTGAATGACTATGGTTACAAATCTCCTTTCTCCATGGACCAAGAGAGATATAAACCATATGACTTTTAAAAATATAAGTAAAATGAACTGCAAAAAGAACATGGTTATGCATGAACAGCTTTAGTGAATGGTCCACATTCAGTTTCTCTTTTTGAACAAGAAAATACAAGTATGAACACTCATCCAATGATCAAACTCAGATTCTTAGAGTAAACATAGCACAACGGAAACGTGCTGAAACTTGTAATGCAGCAGCTTTGTAAAGATGTTTAGCAACATAACTCAGATGATTTGCTACCATCAATAATCTAATCGCTTCTTTTTCCGTTCCAAGTCCTGCTAGGACTTAATAACCTCTTCCCAATCATAATTATCACATAAAAATACATTTATGATTCTCTAAATGCAAACTCCTTGATATAGAAACAACCTAAAACAATTAAGATCCTTAAGTTGTTGAGTGTACCTAAGGAAATTATGCCAAAGGATATGAGAGTACCAACAGCACCAAAAAGCATGATAGTTATAAAATTCCGAAAAAATTGCTTCTTCTTCACCTGGAACCTAGTACAGTCCAAAATACAATCAATCAAAATAAGAGGTCCAGGTCGATAAATAAAGACGTAAAATTTGAATGGTACAATTTTGCATAAGAAAACGATGTGGTCCCAAGAGAAGACAAAAAGTGAACAAACACAAACAAAAGTTTCACAAAGGCTTTGTTGGTTTACGGCAAATAAAACAAGAAATGTAATTGTACACGCGTTGAAAGGTTAAAAAGTAAAAACTTGATGCAAACTTATGATTTGATCATATTCCATTTTGCATTAACACTCGATTGCACAGTACTGAAGTTCACAAAGTGAGGACAAGATAATTACCCTTCTTTTTTCAAAGCTACAACATGGTTGATTTTTTTCTTCCATATGAATTACACATAGTAAAAGACATTTACTTTCACCAAAACATTTCAACACCATAATTAATCAGTAATAAACCCATCTGTGCCATATTGAGATATCAAAACTCAATAAAAACAATTAACAATAATTTGGTAAATAATAAGAATAAACAATAATTTGGTAAATTATTAGAATTGGTGACGTGCCCAGGTTGGGCTTTGTTGCTTCTCCGGGAATATTTTTTTTTTTTTCCCCTATTCAATTGAGAATTTGAGTGATAGGGATACCATTTTGACCCAATTGAGTCCAAGAGAAGAACTGTCCAACAACACTTTTTTCCCTCTTTGATTAATATCACGTTTATTTTAAAGACCATTTTTTTTATTAAACCATATATATATTTGTTAAAATTAAATCTTAAGACAAAATCTCCCTATATATATCTTATACTTATCAAAAGTCAAAATTTGCTTACCCGGCGTTGAAAATGATCGGAGGAAGAAGATAAATAAAGAAAAGCTCTTCACTAAACACCATTAGATGCGAGCTCTTCCCTCCACTTGTTAGCAATATAACAACTCCAGTACACAGTCCCTACCATCTCAAATTATAAAAATCACATAAAATAACAAAAATTAATACAGTCAAGCAAAAGCCGAAAAACGACAATATACGTACACACACACATACATGTGTGTGTGTTTGTGTGCGTCATACGTAAGCTCACAGTTGCTAGGGCAGTGATGGACTCGTTCATCCACCGATATTCTTCGACCAAATGGCCGATGATTATGCAAGCGCAGAGAAGTGTGACGAAGAGATTCATCGAAACTACAGAAGCATGATCGTGAGTCGCCAACATTCTCAGCGATTCCGGGAAAAAGGAGCCAGATTCCATCGCCATCTCTGTGCTCCAATCGGGATCCGTGACGGAAATCAAACGAAGACTTCAAAGTCAGCTACTTTCTTTCTTTTTCGACTGATACCGATTTCTCTCGTCTGATTGGTAGCTGAGAAGGTGAAAGAAAACAAATTTCAGAAGAGTGATAGCATAGCGCATTGTCTTCGTCTACGACGAACAAATACCAAAAAGCAAAAAGAAAATATCTTTCGAAAAGATCCGAATGCGAAATCCCTCACTTTTTGCGACTGTTCTTTCTTTTTTTTCCTCTCTTTCTCTGCTTTTAAAATCCTCAGAGTGAAGAAATCTCGTTTTCTTTTCCCTCGATTTTCTCGTCGGCCAAACAGAAATGAGATATCAAAATTCAGGAAATTCTTACAGCAAATTCATCAACTTCAGCTGAAATGCAGAAGCTGAGCACTGAGCTAAGCTACTCGAATCGATTCGAACCGAACGAGAAGCGGAAATCAAATCCAATTTAGAACCGAAAATCCAACCATGAACAATGGTGAGAAAATCTTTGAAGAATTTTCTGAAGCTTTTCAGCTATTTAAAGATACATATAGAGAGAGAGAGAGAGAGGAGTGAGGAGTGAGAAACAGGGAGACCGCGAAAGGAATGAATTTATACGGCCTTTTGAACCTAAAGAGATTATGGACCGTTGATCTGTCGTGATGATAGATCCATGAGGATTTGCTTTTGGTGACAGTTGTAGCGGATTCCAACCGATGGTCGAGGTTTTTTTTTTTTTGGAGTTGAATGGAGGGGAGAGGTCCACCTTTATGATTATGCCGTCCAACACAGAATCCTGTTCGCCAACTATAAGCTTTTCTTTTTTTTTTAATATATAAAAAGTAAATTATCATTTTAGCCTTAACTTTTTACGAAAATATAATTTTAATTTCTAATTTTTTTATTTATCAATAGTCGACCTTTTATTTTAACTGTTGATAAACCATTTTAACTAACATTTACTAACTTTTGTGTCATGTGACCAACATATGGGTATGTAGTAGGGGTATTTTAATAAAATATTTACTTGATTTTGCCCTTGAGATTTTGCTTTGTTTTTAATTTATTTTTGTTTTGTTTTAATTAATTTTGTTTTATTTTTAGTTTAGTTTAACTTTAATTTATTTTGCTTTATTTTAATCTAGTTTATTTTAATTTTGTTGTGTTGTAAATAGTTTAATTCTCAAGTTTGTATTTAAGCAAAGTAAGATTTGAATTAAGCTGTAATAAAAAAATTAGATCGGTTTTTATAAAGAAAATAAAAGAAGAAATTAAAAAAAATAAATTTGATTTTAGGATTGATCATAGCCGTCGGATGGAGGGAATGGATGGCCCGGATATGGAGAGTGCGACACCCGCGGAGAAGCCAGAGAGTGAGAGAGAGAACTGCACATTAACAATTCTAAGGACTCGGATTCATTTCTTTGAACCAGATTCCAATTACTTGTTTCAAGGCCCATTTTGAGCCATGTTTGATCCAATGGAAGTGCGCCATGTGTACAAACACAACGAACAAAGCTAATAGAAGCTTGACATGTGTCCACAAAAATGGAGAACAAAACTCACGGTTTTTGGTGAGAATGACACGTATTTCATGCTCAATTACAAGGATTACACGCAGGCTTTGCCATCTGAGCGGGCTTCGATTAATGGCAAATTGAAGAGAACCAAGAAGCCACAAAAGAGAAAAACATATAAAGAGAAAATATCATTTGATTAAAGAAATAGTATATTAAAGTGATGTGAAAGTTGTGAAAATAGCATCGAATAACAACATTATCGACTATTTCACTAAGACATTACTTGCAAAGAGCTTCGAGGCATACTTAGAAGGCTTAGGTCTTAGAGACATGTCCCACCTACTTTAGGACAAGTGGGAGATTATTGGGTTTGGTGCCCTAAAAACAGTGATATTGTAAACATTGATAATAAATAAATAAAGTGACATATATAATTATTTTGGTTGCTTGTATGTATTATGAATACTTTTATAAACATCAAGAAAATTCTTTTATTATTTATGTGACTATAAGTTTAACATATAAGCGTTATATGCTTAGGGATTAAATTTATAGATAATAATCTATATAGTTCGTAATATTTAATCAAAGTTTTGAATCTTTAATTAAATATTACAAGTACGGGCCCGTTTGTTTCGATACTCGAATCACGGTTCGAATCATTTTGCTACAGTATTTTCTCTCACAAAAATTTAAATCTTTATTTAAATAGTCTATTCAAATACTCGAACCAAACAGGCCTGATTCTAGCTTCCTTAGCTCAAATAAAGAGAGTTGTTAGCTCTTATGAGAAATGCTCCAAAGGAGAAAAAAGAAAAATAAAAATAAAAATATATTTTCTTTTGATTGTTTAATAATTTAAGAGTCTTGTGAGTAAACAAGGAGGGCTCACCAGTTCTAAAATATTTGGGTTTCTTCAAAACTTTATTTTTTGTAATATATTAATGTTTATTTTAATATTTTTGTAGTGTGCTTTTATTATTAAGTTTTAGTTTTTTTTTTCTGGGATTGTGATGTAACTTAAGTTATGAACATTTTATTAAGTTTAATTATATTATTATGAACCTTCTATTTATGTTGAGTATTTTCATTGTACTTAATGCTTTTAATTAGCTGGCCACTAGTTAGATGATTAAATAAATCATAATGAAATCGAGAGAAGATTTGTGATTTAAGATCGTGTGTAAAATACCATAAATTGTGTATAAAATATAGATATACTTTGCATAGTTTGTGTGATTACAATCAAAATTACCATAGATCATAATAAACTTAGGCATAATTAATTCACATAAAGATATAGTGCATTTTTATGTTTAGGTATTTTTGGTGTAACTCAAGATAGAGCACTAAATATAATAAGAAATTCAACCATGAACATAGTATGAGGATATCGCAATAATATATTTAATTAACTAGGATCGAATTAATTTTAATGAAATCAACGTTTTTAGGATTTGTTTGTTTTAACATGGTTCTTTTAAATTTCACATTCATTTTATTTTCTTCTAAAATTTAGATTTTTATCATTCAAATTATTTTAGAATATAATCAATTTCGATAATTAATAAAACTAATACAATCCTCGTGGGAATGATACTTTAATTAATCACTTTATTGCTTGTTACGATTATGTACACTTGTGTTTTCAAAATTTCCACAACAATGGACTATTTTAACTGGCGCCCACTAACTTAGGTGTCATGTGACCTGCACATGAGGTCTGTAGTAAGGGCATTTTAATAAAATATTTAATATTAAAAAAATAAAATTAAAACATATTTCTTTAGAATTTTACAATTAGAATGTAAAAAAAAAAATTAAAAAAATAGCAAAGCAATTTCTTAATTTTAAAATATTAAAAATCAATAAAACTCACTTTCAAAAAAATCAACAAAACCCAGCCATTATTGACAACTGACGACAAGAGTGGGGCCCACAAGATGAGGGACACAATGAGGGTGGGGTCGTGGGTGGGGGTGGGTAGGACACAACTAGAATAGGGTGCGAATGAAGAGTCACTGATAAGGTTGCAGAGGCTTTAGTGGTCGTGTCCAGGTCGCAGGGTCGTGGGTGGGTTGGGTGTGATAGGACAAGGCTCAACGACACTGGGTGGGGATGGGCTAGATGTGATGCTTTCGTAGTAGGAATGGGGGCTAATGGGGTTGGAGAGGCAACGAGGTATGGGGGTGGGTCACCAACTAAGGTTAAGGTGATTAGGTGCAGAGGTGGGGTCGTCGCCTTAGAAGGGGCCGATGGATAGGGGTGAGCGACGAAGAGGAGTTGAGTTTTAAGTGGGATCTAGATTTTGGGTAATTTTTTTTTCTTGATTTTGAAATTTTTGAGGTAGCATTCAAACACTGGTTATGATTTAGTGTTTTTAGATCAATGGTTGTGATTTACCCTTAACTTTTTAATGTATCAATTATTTGAATGATAATTTAGTAATTTTACTTAAAAAAAGATATCTAGCAATTTTTAACTGTCAAACTTAACGGTTTGACTGTTAATATGATCCCTTAGCAATTAAAATGAAAGATTGAGGGCTGATAAATAAAAAAGTTTAGGAATTAAAATCTCACTTTCGTAAAAGGTTGGGGACCAATTCAGTAATTTATCCATACATAAATTAGAGAATTTCTCTATAAATTTGCAATGCACGTTCGAAATCGTTAAATTTAGTTAAAATTATTTTTTTCTATAAATCTGACGACTGAAAAATAGATACCTATCAGTAGATATTTTTAGATTCCCACAAGAGAAATTAATAAAATCATAAGTGTCTTTTTTAAATATATATATATGTATAGGTATATCTATAATCGCAAAAGTACAGTTCAACATTTGTAATTTTTTTTGTATGAATTTATATATTTTTTATAGGATGATAATACCTTAAACATGTTGAAATGTAACATGGCTATAGATTACATTTTAAATATATTTAGTGTTATGCCAACTTATACACAATGTTATAATGATGAACAAAAACTGTTACAAGTACTGGATTGGTCATGTTGTTGAACAGAGACATTTTCATAAATCATAAATCTAGAGGACAGGAGTATAGCACTAGAGCTTGAAAGTTTTATACTTCACCTTGCTTGCTTGATGGCTTAGTTTATTTAGTTTCTATATACATAATTTTATAATTTGCTTGCTTGCTAGTTTGAGTTAATGATTTTTTATATTTTTTTAGTCTTATATTTTCAAATGTTTCTTACCAAAATATATATATTTTTTCAATTTGCTTGCTTGCTAGCTTGGTTTTTAGCTAGCCAAAATAATTAACTAAACTTTTATACTTCACCTTGCATGTTTGATGGCTTTTGTTTTAGTTTCTTTTTTTTTTTTCTTTAAATGGCTTGCTTGCTAGTTTGAATTAATGATATTTTATATTTTTTAATCTTATATTTTCAAATGTTTCTTACAAAAATATTTTTTTCACATTGCTTGTTTGTTAGCTCGGTTTTTAGCTATCTAAAAGAAATAACTAAAGCAGAAAAAAGTCGAACCAAGGCATATCAAAATTATTTTATTAAAAGTGTTAAACTTGTATTACGTATGTTTCTTTTCCATGTTAAGTGAGAATTAAAGAAATAAGAAAAAAAATTTAGCAATTATAAATATTTTATTTTTCTCTTGAGCAGTGTAGACCCTAATTATACTATACGTTCATTCAAAATTACTAGCAAAGCACTATGAATTTTATGTACTATATTAATCATTTCTCCTTTTATCTTTTATTTGCTCTCGAGTAAGAATAGATATTATTATATAATTTCTAAAACAATATTAATCTTGTGTTGAAAAAAAATTATCATTCTCTACTACAAAAAACACCTCGCTCAAACAATTGCAACATACACAGAGTAATCTACAGTAGTACAAAGAGACAGTACATGTTTCTTTGAATGTTAAATATGACCAAAAATACATCAATATAAAAAAATTATGTAGAACTAATAGAACTAGATCTAAATGTTTCAAAGCCCTACATGTAGAAATTTTTTTTGATATCTTAATACGTATATACAAAACTCAAATAGATGAATCTTAAAAGAGCAATTCTATTTAAACTCACAGATTTTAACCTCGTTACTAATAAAACAGTAGGACCCAATATAAAAAATAAACTTTATATTAAACTGAGGTCTATAATTTTATAAATAACAGAGTTATAAGCTATAAAGATGAAAAAAAAATTTCGCCTCAGAAGCATCTTCCTTTGGTCTATATTTCAATCAGTATTCTTTGAATGAAGGAAATAAAATTGGGGTCAGCGTTGGCTTTGAGCAGTGAAAGCAAAGCACCAACCCCCCCAAATTGGTTCCCCACTAGAAAAAAGGCTTTATTTCCTAAGGGTGATTTGTACGGCCATGATGATAGTCTCCATAGAATAGCTCATATTTGTTTGGGATTTGGGAATAAATTTTAATCCAAAAAGAGGTTACGGATACCATAGGATATGCAGTTTTGGTGTTAAAGCATTCTTTGTGCATATTCTAGCCTGCCAAAACCATCATTACTGCTTGGCTTAATCCCGACAAGTCTAAATGGGTTTTGTGGGGACAGGGTGTTGTAGGGTGGGGAGAAAGAAATGAGGATCGTGTTTGATGAACCTGATGGTCTACATCATCGTCAATCTATTGACATGTGGCTGCACACGTTGGTGGGGTCCTCTGGTTCCTACGAGTGTCAATGTTATTGTTATTCTTTTGCAAAAGACTATAGAGTGCTTCTATTTTTTTCACACGACTAGAACTTCTCTGGATTAAGACTTGTTCAAATACACAATGTTAACTAATGCCTCGTGCTGTTTGGTCTAGAGACACCAGATGCTTCATGTGGACGGGGTTTCAAGAAAAAAAGTTAAAATTAGACCTCACTTTACATTTATGATACTAAAAGGTCATGTAATATTAGATATTTTAGCCTTGAAATATATGGTTGTAAATTTGATGGTGGAAAGTCGTGTTACAACTATTTAAAATAAAACTAACTTGAATATTACAATATTATTTAACACTAATATTGATGTATTATTATGTGTAATGATAAAATAAAATTATCACGTGGTGAGATACTATGTGTATGCATAATCTATATATTTTAAAAAGACGATGAAATAAATAGTTGTTAGTTTATAAATCGTTTTATATCGTAAGATGCATTATTGAGGGTGTTTTATTTTTTAGTTGTTAAATCTATATCTTAAACTAAATGTGCATTGAGATTCTACGGTAAAATAACCCAACTTATGATACTCTCTTTGACTTTTGTCTTGTAATGTGGGGCCCTCCTGCTTCTTTTTTTTTTTTTAAAGTAGCCCTTTAGTTCACTACCAAAAGCACTAAGCATTTGATTTGGTTTTGCCAACCTTCTCACATGGATGGCCTTATGATATTGTCCATCTTGTGTTTGAGCATTATTTCCACTATCAGCTGCCTCATGGTCGAACATGTATGTCCTATTTCCTACAATTTGTTTCCGTAACTATCCTTGAATAGCTCCGATGTAGCTCGAGTTAGTTAAAATCAATTGCACCAATAACAATAAAATATAGTTGTGTCCGCATTGTATTGGTGCAAACCATATATATGGGCCCACCGGTGTCCCAAACATCAAGTGCCTTGCCAATTGCCATGTGTCAACAATTTTTTTAGTGAGCATGTCAACGAGTTAAGAACTTACTTACAATCTAGAGAGTGTTTCGAACCACATTAGAACTTAGACATTGTATTTTTATTTGAAGAATCAGTTATAATATATATTTTAATATTAAAAATTGCAGCTTATAAGAGTTTTATATTGTAACATTTTTTTTTTATTTTTTATTATAGCTCCTGAAAGCTTTACATTGTTTACAGTTATAATTTATATGTTTCTGTTCTAAACACCCTATGTAACATGTGAAGGCTTAACATTGTAGCATATTTTTATTTTATAATATAGCATGTGAAAGTTTTATATTGTAGCATTTGGAACTTGAAAGTTTTATAATTTTATAATATAGCATGTGAAAGTTTTATACTTCAGCTTATTTTATAATATTTTTATTTTATAATATAGCATGTGAAAGTTTTATATGAAAGCTTTACACTGTTTATAGTTGTAATTTATATGTTTCTGTTCTAAACACCCTATGTAACATGTGAAGGCTTAACATTGTAGCATATTTTTATTTTATAATATAGCATGTGAAAGTTTTATATTGTAGCATTTGAAACTTAATTCTCAAACACTTTTTTAGACGTTAATGAAAATGTCCCACTCAAGCCGTGATTTTTTTTTTCTATTTTTGATCGAATAGTGTTGTCATGTATTAATACTTGTAATATTCCATTATTCACTTGTTAGTATAACAAGGAGATCAAGAGAGTTTCATAATTGTCATGAGTATAAATATTATAGTATCCATGAGTATTTTCTTTTTCAAAGCTACGTAAACAAATGAGAAGGAATCTTTTTAGTGTTTTCTTTTCCTAGCTTGGATAATGCTCGATTGGGACTTGTCAAGGGGAACCATACACGCACGATGTTGGGAAGGAATGATAGTGGCAAATTTCATGCTAAGTGGTGAGTTTTATATCAACTTCACTATAGAGGGAATATACTTCAATAAAAGGTCCACTATTTTCATCCAATTTTTTGACGAGTAATCAATAAAGAATGAGAATTCTATGACAGGATGAGGGGAAAAAAAAACTTTATATGTATCAGGTTTTTATATACCTTTTCATCTCATTGTAATTTTTAGTAAATTTAGCATTTTAAAATATACACTAATACTACTGTAAAAATACTCTATTTTATGAGAATATTGTGTAAGGATATAAGAATACTCTAATGTATGAGAATATTTTGTAAGGATATCTGCACTAATGACCAAATTTTGTATTATTTTTAAAAAAATTTATGGTAGGACATGTTTTGCTCTACCGACAAAGCAAGCATTTACAATACTTTGGTTAATTTTAATGGTTTGATCTGTAAGTGGAATCACTTTTGTGTCATATGGTGCACTATTTTTAAATTAGACCAAAGGTGAGGCAAAAATCCAATTATCATGAGAGAATGAAGTTAATAACAAAATTTTAAAATTTTTTGAAGTAAATAGCAAGTTTTAAAAATATTTATAATAAATAATAGATTTACAATATAAGTAATTTATTTATTATATAAATAAGAATTATTTATATGGTAAAAAATAAATAACTAAATTATTTGTACCTTAAAATTGTTTACTTACAAATAAAAATTATTCACACTATACATAAAATACAAATAAATTATTTATATTATAAATTTATTATTTATTATAAATATTTTTAAGCCTATTACTTACTACACTTAATTTTAAAAAAATGATTTGTACCACAATTTTCCTTTGTCCTGTCATGACAGAACAAAATGTACACATGTGGGGCCTAGGCCTAGGCCACACTAGGGAAATTCTCGAGGGTTGTGGTTGTGGTTGTGGTTCACCATGTAGGAAAGCATAAACATGACAACTTCTTAATTCATACGAACGGGTTCGATGAATAGTGGTAAACTAGTGCTATATGAAGTAGTAGCCCAACAACTTTTGCTAATCCAATATGCCCACCAAACCCAAGAGTCTCTTTCAATATTCCATTAAGATATTCCATGTGATTGGTAGCTTCTTTAAAAACCTAGTTTGAATTGATTTGACTATCATGTTTTCATTCAAAATTTAAACCGTTGTAGTTTTTTTATGTTCGAATTATTGGTTGCAACTATTTTTCAAACTGAGCTTTGAATATTGTCCTTGCTTAGTTTGCCAACAATAACTGAGCACAAATACGACACCCAAGTATATATACCTCTTTTCACTTCACTTCTGAACACAAAAATTAAGACTTTATTGTTAATTTAATTATCATACCTTTGGCTAGTGGTGGGAATTGTTTTTATTGTAGCATGTGAGAGTTTTACACAATAGCAATTATTTTTCTTTTTACGGTAGCAAGTAAGAGTTTTATACTGTTCATAACTGAGTTTGTTATGGGAACCACCCTTAGACAAACAAGAAGTACATTATTAGCAGTTAAAAAATTGTTTATCTTACCGCTATGAAATTATAAACTAGTACTAGTCCAGTTACCAGAAATGGGGTGAGTGAAACTGTTGATTACAGAGTTAAAATGTGGAAAACAACTAACAATGTATTAAAAAAAAAAACAACATCCTCATATTAAAATGAGAGAAAATTACATGTTATGCTACACTTTTAAAACTTTTTATTTATTTATACAAGACGTGAAAAAAGTTATGTCATACTACTACTTATATATTATGTTTAAATTGTGTTACACTAAAATATTTGTCGTATTTATAAAAAATAAGTTTAAAAATATGGCATTCATCAAAATTTCCTTATTAATAACGTGGATTGCAATATCTCAGCTTTCTATAGCGGTGACAAGATACAAAATTACACTATTTGGTGGTTTCTTATTTGACTATTTACTACTTTGTCTTTTTATTTGAAGAGATCGAATCCTATTATTGTTTATGTTTTTACATAAGTAATTTTAAAAGGTAGAGATGCGTGCGATAAATATCATCGTTTTAAGCCCGCATGTTTAAGGGATGGGTTTGTCTATTCACACCCCTTTATTCTACTTTTAGCACTGCTTCATTTAATAAGGTGTGTTTATTGATATATTGCCTATTAATGAAATTACTTTTAAGAATAAAAGTGTTTTAAATAAATACTTATTACACACCATATATATCTATATATTTATATATTCCCTTCTAAAAAATTAGTGCATCATTTTTTTCAAAGTAATAAAAATAGATTATAACATAAAAGACTCTCCCATAAAAAAGTATATGTGGTTTTTTTTTTTCAAAATTCTTATTTTTATTATTGTTTTATATATTAATTATATTTATATACTTCATTGCAAATTGTTTGATACATAAATTACTACAAATCACGTGCTCCAGTAAAAGGAACCACTCTTTGATTTGGTATAAAGAACACAATATAAAAAAGAAAAAAAACTATATTTTCTTTTTTGTTTTTAAGTAAAAGAAATACAATTTGTTCGATTCATATATAAACTTTTACAAATCACTACCCATTATTGTTTTTTAGAATCCAAAGTTGGTTTAATAAAAAGAAAAAAAATTATATTGGGAAAAAACTATTGCTTAGTATATGAACTAAAAAAATGTTTGCAAAAAATTGTAAGTTTATTTGGTAGGTGAAAAAAAGAAAACCAATTAATTTTATTTAAGCGTAAGAACTTTCTTGGTATTTTAAGAGGAGTAAAGGTATTTTAGGAGTAAAGGAAGTAAAATGAAGAATAATTGAAGAAAATGTGTGTGAAAAGCATAATAGAAGTGTCAATAGAAGCACTTAAAAGGACTTTTTGACTTACTATTTTTATAAACTTTTACTATATTGGGTACAAAAGAATAGTTATACTAATACCATGATGAGCCCTGATTTTTTCGTATTAAAAATATTGGAATTATTTTAAATGCTTTTTTCCATGAATACCCCTCAACATTTATGTGTTTGGAAATTTAGTCCCTGAATATCTGGACAATTGGCCACCTAAACTTTAAAATTCGTTGCGTATGAGATCCAATTGATAACTCTCTGAACAATTTTAAAAGAATGACCACGTGTTATTCACGTGTACACCTTGTTGGAAATTAAAATTTATGCATATCTATTGTTTCCCTCACCACCCTTCTCAAGTGTTGAAGTAAATATCGAACATCTCCTGGAGTGTTTTTTTTTTTTTCTTGAGAAATTAATTTATTTTCTAAACGTCTTTTTCTACCCTTTTTAAATCAAAAATTTTAAAAACACTTTCAGCCTAATTTTTAAAACAAAATTATTTTCATCAATTTTAAAAATATTACCAAACAGATCTGTTTTTTTTTTTTTGGTTTATAAAAGGAGGGGTTTATCTGCCGTTTACTTAACGACAACGGTATGGCGTTTCAAGATAATAGAAACGACTGATAGTTCTTTTTTCTTAAAAAAAAAAAAAAAAAAACTTACACGATAAATATGTGTCGTTTTCTATGTTGACGTTTTATGGGGAAAAATCAAATAAAATGCCCTTTTATCATCCGTTCTCTGTGTCTTTTTTGATAACATGCACATTTCAAACCAATGGGACAGACACACAAATAACATGTCACTCTTTGCTAGAACAAGAAAACAAATACTTTCTTAGACGGCATTGCACTTTTCCAGTTAAAAATGACGTTTTTTGTTGGAACAATAATAAATGTTTAAAATAGTTTTGTTTTAGGAAATAAGAATTTTTAAGAGAATGGTTTTGAAATTGTTTTGGAAATTTTTATCTCAAAAAACGTATAAAATATTAAAAAAGACACTCAAACATAGCTATAATCTTATATCGTTTGGTAGTATTTTTAAAATAGTTTTTAAAAAATAAGAATTTTTAAGAAATTATACTAAAATATTATTAAAATTTTTGCCATAAAAGTTGTGCAAAAAAATTTAAGAAAATATTTAAAAACAGTACCAAACAGCATATTTTACATGGCTTATATAAAACTATTGGTCCTTTTGGAAACAATACCAAACATTTGAGATTTTTTCACATGGCTTGTGGAACTACCCGTCGTTCTATCCACTCGTCGTTTTTGGATAATAGATCATAGAATCGTGGGGCGTGTCAGTAGCACCCGATTATCCCAAACTGATAAGTAGATGCAATTAAGCTTTTCATTTGAGTTAAAAAGAGGTCCAGCGATAAGCTCATGGCGGTGTTTGACAGTAGTGAAAACCACTCAGTTTTCACCACAATCTTAGTTATGAACAATGTAAAGCTCTCACATGCTACAGCAACGATAAAAAAATATGCTATAACCACTGGTTCCCACCACCTTTTCAAACACCCTATATAAGTCAAATATACGACTTCTAGGTGTTTAGAAACCGGTTTAGGCGGAAAATATTAGTTCAAATACTATATAATATATAAGAGCTTTATATTATAGTTTTTTTTTTACTTTACACTATAATATGTGATAATTTATATTGTTATTGATTTAAATCAATTGGTTTGAACTAACGTGCTAAATACTTTATTCATATTCACAATCAGCTTGCAAATAGAGTACACTTGCGTTGGTGCCTACATCACAATTTTTGTTTGGTAACATCTTTTCAACTTATTAGTTTTAACTACTACAGTATAAAGCATAAATTTGTTACAATGTAGAGTTCTCGTACGCTATAGTGTTTCAATTCTAACTTCAATTTCTAACTTCTATACATAAAATATACAATGTCATTATATTAGCCTAATTATTAAATTATAGAATATTTTACGAAATTCTAACAAAGAGGGCTAAATGAGTCAATTTAAAATCCAGAGGTAAAACAAGAGTTTTTAAAATTCAAGAAGCAAACTAGGAAAGACCTCAAAGTTCGAGGAGCATCAGTATCAATTGATTAAAAGCAAAAAAATAATTTTGAATCATAATTTATAATTTGAACTTGTATTTTATAAGTTCCTCGAAATATCAGTTTTGTTAATTTGAACATAAAAACTAAATTTGGAACATAATTTATAGTTTGAAGTGTGAATAAAATAAACAATAGTTTTAGTTAGGAATAAAAAAAAAGGGGTTAAAACTACTATCCAAACAGCATATGACCCTTTTTAATCTGCTGATTTTAAAACAAAGAGGCGCACGTGCAAGTCACGTGTTTGCAGTTGCAGTTGGGCAGCACAACACATAAACGCATGGGTATATATCTCCAAAAAAAGGTCCCCATTCAAAATCTCCCGAATCGGCAAAGCAAGAACAAGGCCTTCCCATTTTTAGCTTTGCCGTCTCTCTCTCCTCTTTCTCACACTCCTTCCCCTTAATCCTTTATAAAAAAGCTCGATTTCTCTCTCTGCCTCTCTCTCTCTCGAACTTCTCTCTTAGGGTTTTCTGGTTCCGCCATTGCCGAGCTTCTTCGTTAATCCTCATTCTCGCATTCTTTCTACGGACGTTACGCCGAGATCCGTGGCCATTCGAATTCTCGCCTTCTCTCGCTTTGGTTTAGGGGTTTTTATCTCGAGAAAATTCTTTTGTGGAGATTGAGGTTAGTGTTATTCGGTTGATTTTGATTTTGATTTTCTGAAGTGAATTTTTGTTATCGAGTTAAGCGCGGCTTTGCATTGTGTATAATGCTTTTGTCCGTTCGTTAGGGTTTCGTTACTATTAGCTAAAAATTGACGAGTGTATTGTTCTAAGTATAATTTGAAGGATTTTATTGTTTTCCCTATTTTGAAGTTGAGATTGCTGAAGAATTGGGTGTTTTTGTCTAATTGCATGAGTGTAAGAACTGCTTGAATTATTCTGGAAAATGTATTTTATACAGTCAATAAACATGCAATTTTTCTGATTGGTTTTACTTAGATGATAATAGTAATTCTTACATTTTTCTGTTTCATCCATAAATTTGAGCAAAAAGCTGTTAAGAGGCTGCATTGCCCTGCTTCTTTGTTCAACCTTCTTTTTTGGGTTCAAATTTTCAATGTACTTTGATTTCTGGTAGGTTAGTAGTTCTTTTTTGTCCTATAAAATCATATTATATTTTGTTTTGTTTTGTTTATTTTTTTTGGTTTTTTTGTCTTGTTTTGTTTTTGTTTTTGTTTTGTTTTTTTTTCCTATCTATCGAAGACTTGCTTGTGAACTCCTAATGATAACTAAACAAGTTGTTGTATGCCAATTAATGAAAGGTTTTTGTTCTAGCGTTGTTTGTCTAATTTTAAGATTACAAAGCTGATTTTGCTGATTTTAGCCAACAGATATTCAGATATACGGTTAACAAATGGTATGCCCACTTGGGAATGGGAGGATGGCGGTGATGGCTAGGCTTTTGGCATCGGGGAGTTTCTCACAAAGTATGGTAGCAGGTATGTGTGTGTGTGTGTGGGCTGGCTTTCTATTTAGCCGTCACTTGTTTACTGTTAAGGGAGAGGAGGAAGGGCAATTTTTGTGGCCTGCAGATTGTTAATATTCTTTTGAGATATAAGCATGATTACTACTGTTCATCTGTTAAGTCACATTTTGGTTTTTTTCAACAGAGGAAGCTGGCCATCAGAAATTAGCCGCTCAATTGATATTCAGGGAATTCAGTGAGGCAGATGAACCAAATTTACTTGATGAAGAAGGTGATTTTTTTAATAGAGTTGATAATGTAGGATGATGACAAATGTCAAGTGGCATCGTCATTAATTAGAATAATTTTAGTTTTTTTTTTTTGGGACATTGCAAGATGGGCAGCGGTAGGCGATTTTAGGATTTACATGTCCTTGCTCTGTTTATTCTTTTTTCCCCAGCTTTTCTGGATTCTTAATCTCTCAGACTGTTGTTTGTTTCTGTTTGGGTATGCAGATATGCATGTCTTTGGTTTGAAGCCTATGGCTGATCCTTTGCATTTGGTAAGATTAGAGTTTAGACTGGTGTCATTAATTCTTTTGATATAGAAATCCACATGTGTATTTCCAAGTAGAATGTTTGGTTCTATAGTTGTAGCCTTGTCACGTGATAACTGCCTCAGTGGGCTTATTTAAGTGACATTTTTTGAAGGAATAGTATCCCTTGGCTGCATGTAGACTTCTAGTAATCTTTTTAAATTTCTCTCCTCATGACTATCTATATTTAGTAAGCACAAGGGGAAGTTGACATTGTTGCTTCTTCTTGAGGTTGCGCCTTTCGCCGAAGCAGATAGATGATATTGAGAGAAAAACATCTTTTAAATGATATATGTAACCATCACTTTCTTTCAATGTATCAACATGCTTGGACTTGCATGCATGCACTAAACATCACTTTATTTATCTGATTGCTTCATATTAACGTGAAGGTGGGCTGCAATACTTGTAAGAAACCGGTCAAGACTAGTCAATATGCAGCTCATGCAGGTTTGAAGGGTTTTTCAATCATTACTTATAGTTTGTGTCGCTATGTTAAATGTAATATTTTTCAAAATATCTTCAATAATGTGATTCTTTTGCATCTTTGAATTTAAGAACCGTGCCAAAATTTAATTTGGGGCCTTATTGTATAAGTTTTCTTTTCCCATAGCTTCCAATTTGAATTCACTTAATTTTATACGACTATCTGTGTGTTCAATCCAATGATATCATGCCTTTTGTGGGACCTTATGTTTAACTAAACTGGACTCCATCACTGTTTAATTTGGTCTTCATGTCATGTTCCTTCTCTGGTTGCCAATTTTTGTTTGTTGGGCCTCCTTCCAGCTATAATTTTTTCATGTCTTGTGCTAGTGTTCTGCTGAAAGGGGTTTCTTTGTCCCTTCTGGATCTCTGCAGAACTTTGTAGGATGTTGAAGCCTACAGATGAATCCATGCTGGGCGTTGATGGCTCTGTAAGGCCCAAGAAACCTACGAGGAAGGAGAGGAAAAAGTCACTATCTGCTTATGTTAGTATCCTCTCTTTTTTTATTTCAGTTTTATTTTAGATTTTCTTCTTTTGCTTCTGGTTAAGGTATCCTTTTTTTCCCTAATGAAAATTTCCTCCTTGTTATTAACTCAGAGTTTTTAACCCTTTTTTTCAAAGAAAAAAATCTGAAAGGTCAAAGCTTATGTTCCATTTCTATAGCTTCTTTAGCCCTTGTGTTAAACTTTAACCTATCTTAGATCAGGCTATGTCAGTTGAGGAGTTAGAGAGGTCTGGAACTGTAGATGTGGATGATACTGCCATTGCCGAGTCCCAATTGGATGGGAAGATTGGGATGAACTCTTCTTGCCTTATGAAGGCAAAAAGTAATTCTCTCTTGCTCTTTTTGTTTTGTTGTGGAAGATTACTTCTTCCTCATGTTTAGTTTCTTTTACATATCGAGTTTCCTTGTCTAAGGTATGCTGTTGTACTACAATATTCTTCCATATTCAGCTTTAGTGATTGGTTTGCTATGTCCTTAGGGAATTCTTCATATGTAGATGTGAAATGTTTGATGCATGGCTCAGGAGTTGGTCCTGGAAATATTGACAATTTAGCCAGTGTGATGCCTCGACCTACAAAGCGTACTAAATTGTATGTTTCTCCCATTACTGTTTTTTTGAAATTTAATTATATCCTTAACTCTTTGTAATGTTCAAAGTTATGCATGCCAATTGCATAGAAAACTTTGTTGATCGATTTAAAGAGTAATTTTGCTAGTTGTGGATGTCCTTAAGTATCCCACTTTTATGTTCTTTATCAGGTAGAAAAAGTCCAGATATAGGATAATGTTCAGGCAATGTTCAGTTAGGTCAATGCTTTATCGCTTATCTGTTGTCGATCGATCTATGCTTCACTTTTTGACTTCTTATGGTTATCTCTGTTAAATGCCTTAAGTGGAAAGTAAGCTATTTGATGAGACCCTTAAAAAAAAAATCATATTTTGTAGTATTAGTTGACGGGTTATTAGCACTGTTTTGTGACATTTTAATCCCTGAGCTTTCTTTTTTGGTGGATTACTCCTCTAACTTCTGTTTTTTTAGCAGTTTTAGTCCTTGACACTAAACTTGCGAAGTACTTCTGAATTTAAACATAGTTAATTGCATCGTTATTGCATAATAAATGAAACTTTTGCTGAAATAGTTACGTTAAGTGCAAACTGTTCTAGTGTTCAAGGGTCACCCTTAGCTTAATATAAAAGGTTGGTGTAGCTGTGTAAATATTCATTCAAAATCCTTAGAATAGTTTCTTATAAATCCTGTTACCAGATTTTTGTTTTTCTTCATTTGTTCCCATTATGATGTAAACCCTCTGCTTTTTTTCTTGTAGGATAGCAGGTGAGTTGCTGCCACTACCTGATGATCTACATACTTGGCATCTGTTGCCTCAAAAATCATAAGTACTCAGGATATGAGGACAGATTTTAAATTTGTTAACTTCAGTAATTAGAATGTTTGTTGGAATTGTTTAGCTTATGGATAGACTGTAGTTTCAAAATCATAAAACAAGGGGAACTAGATGAAAGGAAGTTGTTTATTCAATTCAATAGGCGCACCAACTATTAGAGAGATTTGATAAACTGATGGGGAAGACTTAACTCTAAGAATATTACCTGTGCAAGTCTATGTGCTTAGGCAATCAGTTGCCCACGTCAATGGATTCCAATAGGGGCACAAGAGTACATGAACTGGTAGTTACTGGAAGATTTTGATTTTGTTTACTCAACACATTATATTTATGTAAAGAGTTGTGATCTCACAACGGAGAATCCATTCAAGTATCCCATCTCTTAATTAAGTTGAAAGCAGTTCTCTGGAAATGAAGGGAACAACCTAGAAATGTGTTATATAATAATTGTCGTCATCTATATAATAACATATTTGTTGATGCTTCATGCTTAGTGCTGTTGTATTGAATTATTAAGTGTAGGTCTTAATGCATATCTACAGGTCATAAGTCTCCTAAGGCATCCGTTTCTGAGAGTGAAATTCCTAAGGATTATGTTGCTGGATATAAGATGCGTGAGCAAGTCCTTGGATGCTATCTGCCGATGCAAGGTATAATTAGAAAAGTGTAATTTTCTCAAAGCTAAACCTTTGGCATACTATAGTTGATATTGAGGTCATGTTCAACTGGAGGCATCTAATGAATCACTATCTTTTATAGTGACTATTATTTCTAATGAGAAGACAATTATGAATATATATATATATATTTTCTGTACCTTATGTTCTAGTTAGTCTTCATTTTGCCTTTTGTTTATAATATCTAAGATTGATTATTGTGATATACTCAATCAGATGTTCCGGCTCCCCTTGCTACAAAAATTTATTACTCGCAAAGAAACAATCGTCTTCGTTCTGCACTTTGCCATCTTTATTATGAGGCAGTGGCAACAACTAAGGAGTTCTGCAGTGACAAAGTGAATATGAAGTTATCAAATGAAAGGATGTACCCAACACAGGTGTCGTCACACGACACATTACCCACACAAAAAAATAGCGCAATTAACAGTGAGGTTTGCGTTATTTATTTATTTATTTTATATGTCTTGAGGTGAAATGAGCTTGCTCTTTTGTTGTCTTTCGGTGGCATTCACTCAGACCAATATTTTATCTAGGTCTACAGCGATAGGCACTGCAGCTAGTGGGTGCCATTTTGTTGATTAAGTGCATGTGATTTGCTTCTATTAAATGCTAAATGTTTCCCCTGCAACTTGCCCAAATCATTTCTTTGTAAATAGATGACTTGCAGTTATCATTTTTCCTTGTCAAACAGAGGGAATCACTTTCTCTGCCATCTATGCAAAATCCTGATCAAATTCTTGCACAAAGTTCAGAAGTTTGCTTGGGTGCATCTGGAGTTTACTTGCCTCCTAGCGATTTCTCAAAGCAATTTCCTGTTGATGACGGCCAAAGGCCGCAGGTTGCTTCTGTTGGTTTAGCAAGGAACACATACCTTTCAAAACCTTTCTCATTTGCGACCAATTCAGGTGTTGCTTTATGGCATGTTTGTTATCGCAATACTATTCAAATTTTGAATTACTGGTTAAGTATGTGCATGGTCATACTTAAAAAATTGGGAAGTCATGTAGCTTGTTCTTTACAGTAGAAAAAACTAGTAGCGGTCACGTGTTTCGGATGAGACTGCTCCCATATGCAGTTACTATTTATGCATCTTCTGACTTATTTATGATTCGGAAGTGCTTTTTCACTTTAATATAAATCAAAAGAACCGTAAAAATGTAATAATTTCTGATTTTCTGTAGAAATGGTTTTCAAATTCGATGTGTGGTGACAAGAACTGTTGTTAGTTTACCATTTTCTTTTTCCGACATTTATTATTATTCTGATTCTGAAGTGCTTTTCCACTTTAGAGGGAGGGGGAGGGGGAGGGGAAGTGGGACCACTTTCTTATTACTATTTCTTACTTGAGAAAGCATGACAACCACGATTGCCTATGTTTAGTACTTGTTTTTGCAACCTGACAAAAAAATGTTTTTATGCACTTAAAGTATGCAAGGACAAGGATGCTAAACTTTTGTAAGTTAACAAATATCGTCTGATAATATCAAAGCATTTTTAAAAAGTGGGTTTATGCGCGTGTTTCTATGGATTTTCTGGCGTTGCCTTGTTTGTTTTCTTTTGGCTGTATGTCAACATACTTGTCTTTGTATCAATTAGTTGTGGACGAAAGACAAAACAATCCACTGATATCCTGTTTTTCTGACTTAGTATCCATAATCTCCGTTTCTTGTTTTCTATCCTTTTGCCCTTTCATGATTATGTCAAATTACCTTGAAGATGATTGGGTTATGTCTTTAATTTTGTAGGACAACCTCTTGGGGCAGTTCAGCAGCAAAATGGTAGTGTTCCTGTTCTATAAGAGTTTAGTTGGGATTTTTGTTTTGCTGGAGGAAGATGTAATTAACCCAATACTTGAGGTTAGGTCTTAGGATCCCTTTTTGATATTGACCAAGAGCCAAGTCATTCATTCAATTTGTTCATTCCGCCCTTCTTCATTATAGCTGAGTGCCGGCCTCTGTTTATAATTATTCAATGAAGGAAGAAAGAATCTTTTGATTGCTGAGCCTGAGGGTAATTGTAGTTTGGATAGTTGAATATCTGACTTTTGTACAAAAAATTACACCTTGAAAGAGCTACTGCATTTTTTTGTCATGAGTTTACTCTCTCTCTCTCTGTGCTGTGGTTGACCGCAGAGTGCAGAGACTGGCAGGTTGCATTTTCTTGCGTAAGATGTTTCTTTGCACTCTGATAATAACCGTGTTGTGAGTTTAGATCAGTTTAGATTGCATGAGATCCCGCCTGGAGGAGGTGCTTGTCAATGGCAAATTTCCATCTTGATGGTAATGGTGGGACCCCTAGTCTCGCATTTTTTCTTCCCTCCTATACGGGCAGGCTGGTACACAGTTAAGGCTACTCTGACATAGCAACACATGGAATGACACCTGGCTTTTAGAATAATTCTTTCCACATAAAAGACAATTTTCTAGAAAACAAAACTCAACATTATTATTTATTAATGTCCCTTGATATCTCTTTTCCTTGTGGAAATATGACTCAATTCTTCATGGCCTGAAGTTTCCTGTTTCCTACGTCTTTCGTGGAAACGAAAATCAAAAAATGAAAAGAACCGAATCGTCTTTGATATTTTGGGTTTAAGTTTGTAGACTTGATCTTCTATTAGGAAAGGGAATGAAATTTAATGTCACTCAACTGTCTCCTTTTTGCTGTGGTTAATGAGGGTTCGGTGGATGGAAGCTTGTCTCTACATTTCGATGACAGCCCAAGTGGGGAGTTTTCAGCAAGCGGGACCGGGTAAGTTGCCATTAACAACTATGACAATGGAGTGGCATGAGACTAACGTGTGACAGCAATAGATTGGGACTTCCTCTTACCCATGTGCTGTGGGAATTTATTATCTAGAACTTGCTTGTTTTCCATGAGCATTTTTGGCTAGTTGTGATTAAAATATCCACTGTTGCTGATGATGTGACTTGATACATCGTGGTTGGTTGTCGCGTCTTTCGCGAATTGATCATCTTTATGGTAATACTTATTATGCGATAAATACAGGGCTTTTAAGAATTGATTGTCTTTATCTTTTTTGGGATTAACTAATTGGATTTTTAATAAGATTTTTACTACAGGGTAGTAAAAATTTCAACCTTTTGAACCGTCAAATTTGTCTGATAGGTTCCGTCATTTTTTGCACCTTTTTTTTTGAGATTGGAAACATGCTTTGTACTTTTTCATTAAGAAGCCCCCTTGTCTTTTTAAGGGAATTTGTGTTATGCTTTGTCTTGACGTGTGAAATTACTTCACGTCTCTTAAGTTTGTGAATAGTTATTCACCATCTGCTTCCGGCGGGACATTATGATTTATCCGTACTGATAAATTAAATCCAACATTAGGCAGTTGTTTGTTGACACGTTGTTGTAATTAGATTTACATGAGTATTAATTCTCTGATTATATATAGATATGGACTTGTTTCCACCAAGTGACGTCGTGATAAGAATTTAATTTTATTAATTATCATAAATTTTTTTATCCACTATCAAGCTCATATAGTTCATTGCAACCATTGGAAACATAACTGCACTTATATATATATATATATATATATATATATATATGCTTGTGTTCCTGTCTCTATCTTATATAATCAATGTGCTAAAAAAAAGGATAAAGTGAGAGGAAACTGTGACAACTATTTGCGATAATCCTTCAATATGTGAAAGGTTAACTTGAACTACATTAAAATTGTTTAGAGATGCTGATGTACTTTAGGCATGTGTTTTCCTGCTTGAGGCAACTGATGTTATGATGCATTTTCATCTCTTTGATAGCAACATAATATCAGCAAGATCGTACAACGGTTTTTTTTTTTTTTAATCTTTCTGCTGTAAATACAACAATTCTACATGGTTTCTTCAGATTAGAGTATAATACAGTCAAACACGGCTCTTTTCCTCTGTAAATGTCATATGGTTAGCGTGAGAAACTAGAAATAATATAGTAATGGTCATTTAAAGTATTTGGAATTTGAATCAATTGGTAAAAAATATACTTACTATTTGGGAAGTTTCCCAGGCGTTGACCGTCAAAAACAGCACATGGGAATTGGCCAATGGCCATTATTCAAGTTGGCCTGCTGTAATGTTTTTGTCATCTCCTTGTCTGCTTTTTCTCTCGGAAACAAATTTCAGCATGACAAAAAAGAAATGATAGCTTCTAAACAAAAAGCCCATGTGGAGAAAAATATTCCTTTCTTTCAGGTCGAGGAGGTTTCGTATCCCATATTTTGTGAAAATTGCAGTGGTAAGGTACATAAGAATGGTTCTCTGAATTCATTCTTTTTTTCTTTTTCTTTTTCTTTATTCAAACAAAAAGAATAATACTATTCCTTAAAATAAAATTATGAACAAGGTTATCCATTGCAGGAATCTCTTCATTTTTTAACCTTTGGATGGATAGTGTATTAAAAAAAAAAGTAATAAAGTTTGTAAGTCGTGTTTTCAACTTGCATTCTAACAAACCTTTCGATGCCTCTTCATTCCGTTTGAGAATTTAGTTTGAATTAAAACTTTTATTGGTTCGAACTAATTTCTGCTAGTTCTCGAGTATTATATACCATACAGGGTTAAATATTGCAACGTGATATTTTGCTCGAAATTTTTCTGTATAAAAAAATGGGCGTCAACTTAAATGCTTGCACAAGTCAATTTCTTTGCTTAATGGAATTTTAGTACTCAAAAAAAAGGGTTATGATTTATGATACATGGCAAGTTGTAGCTCGCCTTACTATCATCAAACCTTATCCGAAAGCATTTTCTTGGCAAGTTTTGATTTTGACAAAGACTCCGGAGATATTGACAACCGACAGACGGAGCCCTCCTCCTAAGCTTCCACTCTGCACTCATACGTGAAGTTGGATGACAAATCACATCTCTTTAGCTCTTATTAGTTCTTGCACCTATATTTTGGGCAAATTATTTCTCCTTTTTTTTAAAGAAATTGCATTGAAGAAAAAAAGAGATGAAAACACTAATACTAATGCGAATTGCTTTATCACATGAGCCTCAATCTGAACAAAGATCGAATTCGGAGGAAGCTCAAACAAAAGATGTGTATCAAGTTTCGACAACAAAAAAAGGGAATTTTCATTTTTTTTAATAAAAAAGAAATTGCATTGAAGAAAAAAGAGATAAAACACATACTAACGTGAATGGCTTTATCATGTGAGAGGACTCAACCCGAATAGAGATGGAATTCACTAATAAAGTCGGATGAAGCTCAAAAAAAAAAAAATTATATCAAGTTTTTTAAAGAAGGAATAGATACAACTAAATATCAAATACACATAACTATTTCAAAAAAAATCTTTACGATCAAAAAGAACTTTTTCAAATTATCGATAGAAACACCTCTTCTAGTATCGAGCACGCATTTTTTAATCGTTTTGGTGTTTAGACTTTTCCAAATTTTTCCTTTGTATTTATTTGTTTACAATGAGAAATTATGAAAGTGTGACAAAAGAGGGTCTAGCAAGCAAACAGACACCCATAGGAATAAGATGTCATGAGAGTGGTGGGCCCACCCATTTCTTTGGCCAACCTTGATAATCATTAGATTCCATCTACAATGGTGTTTGATAGTTGTGATTCAAGTCACTTTTTGAGTTATAAATAATGTAAACTCTAAACTCTTACAATATTGTAATAACAATAAAAAAAATTACTATAGTATAAAGTTTTAACATGTTACAATAAAAACAGTTCTAGACTAACGGCTTTAACTATACTACTAAATACCCTAATTTTATCGAGTTTTTTTAAATAAAAAATAAAAAATGATTTTTTGTGGAATTCTTGTGTGGAAAAATTGAGAAAATATAGAACGTGTAATCAATGTGAACATGGAAATCATGGAGAAGAAGAGCACGTCCCTAGAGCACGTAATTGTATAGAGAAAAAGGAAAAAAATGCTAGTTACAATAATCGTTTATTTTCAGATAAATAATCAGAATAATAAAATAAAATGACACAAAACAAACGGCCACAGGCCAACTTTTTCTTCTTTGGAAGTTGTCGTTTCGAGGTATTTATAAATGCGTTTAATTTATGCTTAACTCCGCCCATGGACCAAGACTTTCAGATTCAAGGCGGCCTTTGGGTTCAAGTGGGACCAAACTATTTGATTGTATAAATATCCAAATATATTAATTATTAAAATATAAGACGCATTTTAATTGAAGTTGAACAATGGAAAGTACATTGAAATAGTTGTAAATTTATAGTTGAGAGGTGGGCCCCAAGTTCCCAAATCACCTACTCCCCCTTTAATTTCTTGTTGAGCCCCAAATAAATAGAAATAAAAGAAATACGGGTTGTTTGACGAAGCTTCAAGGATTTTGAAGATTTTCATTAAATATTTCTCCATGACTTTTCCACAAACGTTATGGGCTCATAAAAAAAAAAAAAAAAAAAAAAAAAAAAAAAAAAAAAAAAAAAACTAAAAAGCTTAACAGATGACAAACTCCATTTAAAAAAAAAAGAAAAAAACTCGAGATGAAATAAGTTTTAGGATTGAAGGTGAACTGTCATGTGAAAGAATTATAGAAAATGACAATTTTTTAGAATTAAATTCACTCTTCTTATTTTGTAATAAAAATTACGTGGTAGAGTAAAAGATGTCTCACTTTTTTCTAGTGGGGCATCAAAACTATCACTAATGACCTATATTTATAGGTAGTTTAAGAATTAATTGGAACTAATTCTCAATATATGAAATTTTTACATTGTAGTTTTTATTGTGACACGTAAGAGTTTTATATTGTTTACAGTTATAACTAATAGTTAAATCGTTCTTTTTAAAAACCCATCAAAATCTTCTTTTTAATAGATTTAACATTAAAAGTAAATACTTATCGATGAAATTTTTTTTCCAATTCCCACAAGAAAAATTGGGAATTATATTATAAAATAAAAAATTCAAAAACCTGCATGCTAACAATATCATGGAACTCAACTATGTTTTTTGAAAATAAGTCACTTTCTTTTTAGAAAACAATAATTTGTAGTTCGTCTCTTAATAATAATACTTCCATCCGACATAATAATTTTGTTCTATTATACATGCGCGTGTAAGAAGAGGAACAAAAAAAAAAAAAAAAAACGTTTCAAAAAAGAAAGGAAAAATGATTAAATGAAAAAGAAATAAAAACCAAAATCCTAAAGAAAAAGAAATTAATTAAAAAAAAAAAAGAGAGTAGAAAGGAACAAAACCGGAAACCAACCGCACTCCAATAAGGGGCCAATCCCTCTCTCTCCCTCTCTACAAAACACCTGCGCACAGTAAAACTCGCGCTCCATCCTCATCTTCAAAAACTAATAAATAAAATCCCAAAACCAAAACCAAATAACCAAAAGCGTTCTTGAATTCTCTCTTCACAAATCAAGAACAAAAAAGCATACTCATTTTGCATTTATATATATATATATATATTATACTAGACATATATACAGAGTGAAAGATGTTGATGTTTTGTGTGAACTGAGATTTAACAAAGATATACATAGATAGATATATATATTTATAGAGAGAGAGAGATTTGTGGGAATGTCGATAAGGAGTTTAATACAGGACATCAGGATGTCGACGCGGTCGCAGAGAGTGGTGATTCAGGTTCCGGAAGGTTTGGCGGCGGCGGTGGAGGACGGGCTGAGCCAGAGCTGCTGGGCGAACATGCCGCAGGAGCTTCTGAGGGAGGTGCTCATCAGAATCGAGGCGTCGGAGGCGGCTTGGCCGCCGCGGAAGAGCGTCGTCGCCTGCGCCGGCGTGTGCCGGAGCTGGAGACTCATCACGAAGGAGATCGTCAAGACTCCGGAACTCTCTGGAAGGTTGACCTTCCCAATCTCCGTCAAGCAGGTATTCTCTCTGCTTTTTTTTTTGGTTTTGAATTTGATTTGGATGAGATTTGTGTTTTGTTATGCTGTGGATTAGATTTGATTCTTAGACTTGTGGAAAATAGTTTTTTTTTTAAAGGAAAATATCTTATTAATCTAGTCACTTTGCTAAGTTTTTCTTTTGGATATCCTGTCTCCTTGAAGGATTTTTCTTTTTTAAATTTCGGGAATTTGTTTACTGAATTTTTTGATTTTGTTGTTCATTTAGGAACTTGAGGAATGACAGATTCTTTCCTCTGTCTCTCTTTCTCTCTCAAATGTCGGGTTATTTTAATTCTATGAGCTGTCTCCAATATGTGCTAATTATGAAAAGTATTTACAGAATATTTGTGCACTACGGACAAATGATAAAATTATTTAGTGGAAAGCTTGTAGAATGAATTTTTAAATTGAATTTATTAAGAATATCTTGGCCATCAGTGAACGCTTGACAGACTCGCTAGAAAAATCTTTGGAATCTCAAGATGAATTTTGGCATTTTCCCAATCTTTGGGAGTTTATGTGGGAAATTACTCAGCAATTACCTTTTGGTTTTTTTGTTAGTGCAGTTTGTTCCCTTCAAGGGACCACTTTCAATGTCATCTCTTAATATTGCTTGATCCTGTGATGAATAGCTTTTACTATTAGAAGTGGGGGATTTGTTCTTATTAGTTTTCTTCTCTTGGGTATCAAATTTCGTAGTTAATTAGTTGTCCTGTGACGCCAAATAGTGTGAGAAATGGCTCACCTATGATGTCAATATTGTGAATTACTTAAACCTTGTTATGCGTTGTGTCTGCGTCAATTATTTCTGGTCGGGTACTTTTGAGCTTGGCATTTGTGACTTATTGTTTGTTATTGGAATCTTCTTTTCTTTGTTTCCTTGAATCACTCATTATCTTTTTGTTGTTGTTCTTTACAGCCTGGTCCAAGGGATTTTCTTCTCAAGTGCTTTATCAAAAGGAACCGTTCCACGCAAACATATTTCCTTTACCTCAGTTTGACTAATGGTATGCATTTATTACCTTGAATGGGAGTTTTTTAGTAGTTGAGATTGTTCTTTTGAAGTTGTTTTTCTAACGTGCGTGCTCATGTACAGCATTTGGTCTTATTTGTTTGAGCCATAAAGATCTTAACATTTTCTTTGACTGACCTTTTTTGCAGCACTAACCGATGGTGGAAAGTTCCTTCTTTCTGCACGCAAATGTAGACGTGCAACCTGCACAGATTATATCATCTCTCTGCATGCTGATGACACATCGAAGGGCAGCAGCACGTATATTGGGAAACTAAGGTTTGCTTTAAGAAGTTGCATAAGATTTTTCTGTTTCGTTTCTGTAGATCTTTATACTAACTCTTTTTCTTTGTCTAGGTCAAATTTTCTGGGGAGCAAGTTTACAATATTAGATGGACAGCCACCTCATGCGGGCGCTAAGATTATGAAAAGTCGCTCAACTAGGCTAGTAAATTTGAAACAAGTTTCACCTTACGTCCCGGTGGGCAACTACCCAGTGGCTCACATTTCATACGAGTTAAATGTCTTGGGTTCTAGGTAAAATTCGATCTTAAACAATGCTACCAGCTGCATAAGAGTCTCCCCTTTTCTATGTTGTCCTTATTGTGGGAACAGTATGTTAACTGAGATCTCATTTGAGAAGAACTGCTAACAAGTCAAGAATTTATGAACAGGGGTCCAAGGAGAATGCAGTGTATCATGGATGCCATTCCTGCCTCGGCAATTGAACCTGGAGGAGCGGCACCCACACAGACGGAGTTCTCTATCAGCAATCTAGATTCCTTTCCCTCACTCTCATTTTTCCGGTCGAAATCAAACTGCATTGAAAATTCTGTGTCAGGGCCTTTGGCCAGTCAAAAAGATGGAGTGTTGGTGCTAAGAAACAAGTCTCCTAGGTGGCATGATCAACTCCAGTGTTGGTGCTTGAACTTCCATGGACGTGTGACAGTTGCTTCGGTGAAAAATTTTCAGTTGGTGGCTTCTCCAGAGAATGGACCAGCTGGGCCTGAACATGAGAAGATCATCCTCCAATTTGGAAAAGTTGGGAAAGATTTATTTACCATGGATTTCCGGTACCCAATATCTGCGTTTCAAGCTTTTGCAATCTGCCTTAGCAGCTTCGACACCAAGATTGCTTGTGAATGAATGATTCACGTAAGAACCGATTTGAACATGTCCGTACAACTACAAGATCTGTGACATTTTCGGATTGAATTTGAAGATTTCTTCACATGATTCAGGTTAACCCAGTTTTTCTTTTCTCGCAGGATCGGCAAAGATTTTGTGGTCATGCAGATGACATGCAACAAAAGAGAATGCTAGCTTTGTTTTGGGTTTTACTTTGGTGCGAATTCGACTTCCACATTGTCTATAAGGGAAGAGTGGCATGAAAATTGTAAGGGAGTTAAGAAACTTCTGGGACTACTGAAATCATCCATGATCCGGTGTAAAGCTTTTTGTTTTGATTGATGTACATAGTAACACTATATAATTTATGTTAAGAAATTTGCCTTTGCCTGTGATTTGCATGGCTATTATATGGCTTATCAGAATTCGATACGTTAATCGGTATATGCATAAGAATGTAAACCCTATTAACAGAGCTGCCACATTCACCGATGATTTCAGTTCATGAGTCCGGACTTGTCAGATGAAATCAGACTATTTTTTCAAGAGCAATCTTGTTTAACCTATAAGGATATAACCTTGTTACTAACAAGTAACAAAACAGTAGGACTTAGTTTAAAAAATACATTGCATGTTAAACTTAAGACGAAAGGGATTTTTCTTTTTTCAGACATTTATCTCTAATCCAATACATATTGGATTTATGGATAGGACAATCCGTTCAGTCCTGCAACATCTCATTCGAGACTCTGCATGGTTAAAAAAATGAGCTAATTTTTTGAAAATTTCTTCTGAAACTATGGCATGCCTTCTTAAACTAATCCTATTAGATAATTCGCGCAAAATTGGATGTTTAAATGCAGAATATGTGGTTGACTTTGAACACCCCCGTACACAAATTACAATGAAAGAGCACAGATTTTTCCATTACATTGAATAACTAAAGTGCCAGCAAAAGAAAAAAGAAGAGAAAAAACCGACTGAAAAGCAAAGTAGCTTTGCACGAAAATTTTTGAGGATCCCCATAAATTTCAGGGTACGTCAAAGGCCAGACATTGTGTATACAGTCAACAAGCGCTGGACCAAATCTTTGAAAGAAAGATGATATCTTGGTTCAAAAAGAGTACTTTTATTCTGACCCATGAGTTAAAATCTTCTTATTTATAAAACAAAAATTTCAATCTAAAAAATATGTTATATTTTAAATTATATACTATTATTCTGTGAGTAATAGGTTTGTAACCCTATAAGGTAAAAAGAATTTTTCGTTTAAAAAACAAAATAAATCACACTGAACTCGCAAGTTTGTTTTTGTTTTTGCTTTTTGCTTTTTTTTTTTTGTTTTTGTTTGTTTTTTTTGGAGGAAGTTTTGGAATGAATACAAGCCAAAGTCTTTAATTAATTTTCTGGGGGTTATTCGTGCCCTTTGTCGACAAGAATTTGCATATCCAAAAAAAACAAAGGAAGAAGAAGAAGAAGAAGAAGAAGAAGCAGAAGAAGCAGTCCACGCCATAAAGAAAGTACACAGAACTTCACAATCCTTATAAAACTGGACACGCTCACGTGTTTACATAATACACACATAATTTTCAAGAGTAAAATACTAGGAAATGCTTGTCTGGTTTGCTATTCCTTGTTCGGTATGCTTTGTCTAAAAAAGCTTTTCTTCACTTGCAATACAATGATAGAATATACATTCCGTATTTACGTGAACATATTTCTAATTCTTACTAAGCAGCTTGCATGTTGACGCTCGATTCTGAAGTCATAGGTACAGTCTCCACAACTTCTTCCTCCTCTCTTAGCAGATCATCCGAATGTAATTGCGGTTGATGAAGACTCCGAACAAACTTCGTGAACGACGGGAAATGCTCCGGCGAGAAGAAATACGCTCCCATTCTCTGATAAGTGAACAAGTTGATCAAATTTTCACCCGACAAATTTTTCTTGATCTGTTCAAAGCCATCAGGAGCATTTGAAACTGATGAGTTCTGTCCACAAACCTCAACCCCATGCTTCCTGCAAGCTGTCCTGATTTGTTTAAGCAACAACTCGGGGCTTGAAAGAGAATCCCGGGGCTGGTGGTTGTCTGATAGGTCCATTCCGGGCAATATCATTTTGCATGAATTGCTTGCAAACATCTGCGCCACAGCTTCATAACCATCTCTAAGGCATGTATTGTAGAACCCTGAAGTCAGCTCAGAAGGGTGAGACCTGGTTCCATACCATGAGTGCATAAGCGGCACTTTTCCGTGAATTGCCACCCCGGTGTCCTCAAAAAGCGAGGAAGCCATGGAAAGGAGACGATTGCCGTGATCTACAAGTTGGTTTGAGTACCACGATAGGAAAAAGTCACCATAGGGAGATTCCCATGATCCCCCATGGTCCTTGAAGAAATGGGTTGAGTGCGGCGACTGGTCATAGCTGGGAGCATCGTGGGGACCACCAAGTCCCCATAAGGGATTTCCTGATGCTTCAGCGTGCTGCTTCAAATTACTAAGCATGTTCTTGTCATAACACTGGAATTCTCCAACTCCAGGGATTGTACTGCCCTTTGCTGTCTGGCGGTGAGAAGGATATCGGAGCTCACCATCAGGGCCTAAGCCCATGGAGATTCCCTGAAATTAGCAAAAAGGAGCCACACGGTGTCAATAACATATAAACAAAGGGGATTCTATTAGAGTCCCAAGATTCATATCCTTACATCTATTGTGGAACCCAAGCAAGACATGAACGAAGACTTGAAGCTCTCACAAAATTCGTGGTAAACTTGAACTGGAGTTTTTCCATCAAGAACAGGAAGATCATCAACAGCTAATGATAAGCACTCTTCGTAATGCTGCCCTGACCTATCTGTAAAGAAGATAGTAGGCTCAGATTCACGAATCCGGCACACCCACTGGGGCAGTGAGATTTTTGGTTGTTTAGATCCATGGAAACAAAGTGATACATGAAGCTTGAGACCCGTATTCTCAACCATCTCCGCAACAGCTTGGTAGCCCGACCACTCGTATTTCCCAATCCCTTCTTTCTCAACTATTCCCCACCAAACTGGGAGCTCAACACCTTCAATGCCTAATAGCTTCAGTGCCTTTAGTCCAGCAGCAATTGCTTTTGCATGGTTTATTGTATTAGAGTCCGAAACTACATCCAAGGGCAGTCCAACAAATAACCTCACACCATCCTTCAAAGTGCACCCAAAAAAAAAAAAAAAAGTTACTAAATTGCAAACTTCTTCAAGCATAATATAATACTAATAAAAGGAATATAATTCAGGAAGCTTTTGAAGCATATTAACATTTCAGTTCATGAGTTCAAAATGCTCATCTAGATGTTGAACACTGAGAGACCTAAAAACTTGGTCGCCAAATTGAAATTTGAGGCTGCCCTTTCAGCAACAATAAGCATCAAGATTATAGGGCCAAGTTTTTTCATCTGAAAACACGCTTGAATAACCATCACAACCACTGAGGTCAGACAAAAATGATCTCTAATCTCTCTAAAAATTCCCAACCTCAAAACTCTTAGCTTTACATTTCGTTACAAATCCTGTAGATGCTAACAGTCAACATCACTCTACAAGATGCACAACAAATGCAAGCACATGCAAGAGAAAGATTATATATATATACACACACACATATATATAGAAAGATTGTGGTTTTCTTCTTACGGCAAGAGCTAGCTCATTATGAAACTAGCTTGTAAATCCCGAGTCAGGAAAATAATAATAAATAACCCCTAAAAACTAAAAATAAATCCAAATCCACAGCTCCTAAGTCCACCTTTCGCAATTCAATCTACAATATGCATGTTTCTTGCTTCGAATTTACAATCTTTCCGTGTTTAATTCCCAAGAAAATACAAAATTCATCAAAAAATTTTGGCAAAAAAGGTTTGGATGAACAAAAGATCTAACATTGCTTTTCTTACTTATCCTTCTATTTCCTGGTCCTCCAATTTCTCAGATACCAAACAACAATAACAACAACAACACAGACACTCACCGATTTGGATCTTCCAGAAACTTCCTTGCGCCGTACAGGCTCCGATTGTACGGCCATCGGAGATAATCGAAGCCGGGCGTTCTTCCACCTTGAGCCAGGCGTGGAAAAGCACAAATTCGCCCTCGAATTCAGCGCCTTTTCACCATGAGCCTTCGAGCTACAAAACCCTAGCTCCCTGTACGCCAACTCTGCCCGTCCAACCTTCGCCTGAGAGCTCCCAATCACAGAGACCTCCATTTTCGACGATTTTTTTTTTTTTTTTTTTACTATTTATCTTCTTTTTTTTCAAAGAAATTAAGAAGGAAAAAAATTCAGAATCTTCACAAAAAGATACAAAATTCAAATTAAAACTTCTTTCCAGAAAACAAAAGAAATTGAATGAAAGATTGAAAGATTTTTGTTTTCTGCAAAAAGTTTTCACGAAAAAAATTGAAAGTTTTTTAATTTTTAAAAACACTGACGAAATAAGAGTGTCTTGTGAAGAAGGAAATTTAGGGACTTTCTCATATATAGGGAAAAAAAACAGAAGAAAAAAAATAATAAAATATATATATTTGCAAAAACAAAAAACAAAAAAATAAACCCTGAAACGAGTTTTTTTTTTTTTTTTTCCTGGGACTATTGGATTATTTTGCTATTTTATTTTTACTTTTTTAAAAAACCAAATGGAATTCGCCACGTGTCATTCTATTATAAAGTTGAGGTGCATGATTTTTTTTTTATTTTTATTTTTTAAAATTTTCACCTAGTCCAACCTAAATTTATCCATTTTGAGTCTCTGACTAGAAACCCTTTTGGGGTTTTTTTTTGTTTTTTTTCCTAGTCTTTAAAATAATGGTTGGATTGGATTGGACCCATGTGATTGGTTGTGTTCAACAGGTGGCAATAAAGAGAAAGGTCATTAAAATAATAGACTTGTCTTGTCCCATTTAAAACTAAACTCTGAAGAATCTTTTTTTTTTTTTTGGTAATAAAAATATAAATAATCATATATCTCTAATGTAATTGTTTAGTGGATAGAGTAGTGTCGTAACCATGTGACCTTTGCTAGGAAACAAACAATCTTTCTTTCTCAATTATTAATCTGTGTCCTATAAAAAAATAAGAAATTATTAATTTCTGTCTCTGTTCTATAAAAAATAAGAAAATTATCAATTTCTGTCTTGATTTGAGGACAAATTCATAGTTCTCTTTATTATTTAATTCTAAGATTCATTGTTTTAGTGGTGTTTGGCAGTGGTAGGAACCATTTAATTTTCACCATAATCTCAGTTATGAACAGTCTAAAGCTCTCATATGCTACAGTAACAATAAAAAAAATATGCTACAGTGTAAAACTCTCATATTCTACAATAAAAGTGGTTCCTACTACTGATTTCTACCACCTTTCCAAACACTCTATTAGACTTTGAACTCTGAAGTTATCCACAACTGTAAGAGGATAATTGTGTATATATTTCTACTTCTAAAATGTATGCATCTTTTTTTTTTGATATAATCTACGTATAATTGCCCCAAAACTAAACATGGACACGTGGCATAAAAATTTAGGGATGAAATTTAATCATTTTAATTGTAAGACTAAATTATCAAAACAATAAAACTTATATTACGATTATAAGTGAAAGTTTTGAGGATAATTATTGCATGGAAATTAAACATATAGTTTCATGTGTAAGAATTATCCCAACCTTGTGGAAATATTAACAGGGAAAAAAAAAACTTTTGACATTCTCCAAGTGACAAGTGTCGAGTGGCCAACCTTTTAAATCATTGTGACAAGGGACTTTGAGAAATCAATTATTTTCAAGTTGTCCTCATTAGCAAAAATATGTAAATATATAAATACACACACACACACACATATATATATATATATATGTATTCAAGTTGTCTTTTAATCTTATTCCCAGACTATACTTTGCGTCTCTAGTCTATATCAACACTTTTTTAAGTCTTACTTTTAAGATTCAAATAGGGACTAAACATATATTATAGTTGAGATCCTGGCTAAAAAAAAAAAAAAATTGTGCTAAACCAAGTCTTACTTCTTTTTAAGCTACAAAAGAGAATAATAATAATAATAATAAATTTGGAAACCTTAATTAAAGGTGGGACAACGATGGTTTTGATATGACCTTGGTTCTATCTACATGCAAAGAGTAATGCTATTTATCATCATCACCAATAATAAAAAATAAAATTGTTATCAGAATAAAAATATTAGATCACAAACTATTATTTTGTTGTTTTAAATTTTTAATGTACTTACAATTTTTTTACTAATAAGAATAAGAAGAATTTCAGCTGATGTATTTTAATATGATTTTGACTTAAATCTAACATTTAAAATTATATACTACCTCTAAAATTGATGAGAACGATCTTATTATATGAAAACATTTAACCTCGATCGCAAACCGATTCACTGGTAAATAAAGTTATCCTTTCAAAAACCCATGATTTTTTTTGAGGAATAAAAACCCATGAATTAGGTGCATGTAAATCCTTAACTTAGAACACAATTATCCTTTAAAAAATAAAATAAAATAAAATCATGCACTGCCAATAAATCCCATAGTCCATAGAGTTCCCAAGGATAAATAATATTGCTATGGATAAATTTTCATAAGAAATTATTGGACCTCATTATATTAATATACTCCTTAAGAAAAAACTTTTCCACCCTATGAGGCCTTATTACTTACAAAAGTTTAGGTCTCAGTCTAATAATATATAGTGTATTTTTTATATTAGGTTTTATTATTTTATTAACAATAAGATTGCTTATATGGGTTAATAATAAGATTTCTGGTTTTTTTTTTTTTAATTAGATTGGAATTGGATTTTCTCTCCCTTTGATTGCACACCACATTAGACTCCTCTCTCTCTCTTGAACAAGAGAGATTCAGATTTTGTGGATAAGAAATAGATATTATATACTATGTTATGTTCTTGGTTGTCTAAATTTTGTTCTTGAAAAACTAATGTTTATTTTGTTTGTGCTTCCAACGTATTTATAAAGGGTATTTTGAAAGCCAGTTTCAAAATACAGATAGCATGTTTTCTTTCGTAAAATTTATAAATCATTGGCTTAATCGAGTTTTCAAACAACCTAATTGCTGTTTTTGGATGTTTTGGAGGAAAGACCCAAATGGGTAAGATTAGAAGTAGCTGGGTTAGAATTTACTCCCAAGGCCTTTCTGTGATGTTGTTTGCCCATTTTACAAAATCTCAAATTACCCACTTGACTGATAATTTGTTCACGTCAAAACTTATCAAATTCCATGTTTTCTTTGTTTTTAATCCTCCAACAACTTACTAACATCTTTTTATGCAAGTCCCTTCTCTCTCTCTCTCCTTTTTTTTTTTGCCCCAAATAATCATGTGATTTATACCCCTTTGAATTTTGGCACCACCTAACATTAGAAAATTGAAAGAAAATAAACCAAGTCAATATTCTCAGCTCGAGTCCCTAATCATTTTGAAGAAGATAAATTGAGCAGTTGAAGAAAGAAGCAACTCATCATATGGCAGGTAGTTAGCACAAGTCTCTAGATTATGGCATTTTGCATTAAATAAGCAAAACCCATGTGCTAAAAAATTGTAACCGTGTAAATATTTTTTAAAAATTTTATTTCCAAGTGCTTTAACCATTATTTTGAAAGTGACCCAACAAAAAAGAGGTTAGGTGCATTCCATTCTATGGTTGAGTTTCTTCAATAAATGGTATTATTTTCCATGCAGTTTCAGCCAAGGAAATTTTGCAGCTGTTTTGGCCTTTTTTTGTCTGCTTTTGATATTTTCCAACTTCTCTAGCTTTGCCCCACTTGTGCCATGAGTTTTTGGTGTTTTGCTCTTCTTATTGATGATAGATGATTGTTGCCAACCATTAAAAGTCACGCAAAAGAAGTCTATCAAGAACCAAACCAAACAGCTGCCTTCTCTACCATATTTTCTAGGTTTATTTTGTCAGTTTCTATACTTTTTTTTCTTTTTTTTTTGTTAAATTAAAAAAAATCATTGTTGTCATTCTGCCCCATTTCATTCATTATTTTGAGAATTTTAGGACTATCAATAAAATAGGGAGAACTTGACTCAATTTTACTTAAAATATAGGCTCAATTTTCACTCAAGTCACTATAGATGCAATGTCACACAACATATTAGTCAGGCATGAGTCTTGATTGGACTATCGATGCATCTCGATAGGAGAATAAGAAAATGTATCCTTATTGTTGCACTAATCTATTGGAGGTGTTTCTATACCATTTGAATTTTTGAAGGTTGTGTAATTGAAGGATGACTTGGTTTTAAAGGGGAAAAACAAAGAAATAATGTATGTATATCCTTTGGTTTCCTTATTTCCTATTTAAGATATGTATGTTGAAATTAACCGCTTTCCCTTAAAGCAATGGACATATCTGATCCACATCAAGGGTTGAAAAATTGATATTTCCATCCATATTTTCTCAAAGATTTCCACATTTTGAAAGTATCAATACATAAAGAGGAGTAACGTATTCTTTTCGTAGAATATTTAAAAATTTCTTTGCAAATATATGCGGATATAGATATTATGATGGAAATATTAGTTTTCGACTGTAGTGTTAAAAAACAAGATATTGAAAATTTTTATAGAAATTTTTGCAGAAATATCGGTAAAATATCAATGCTTTATACTTCTTTTTTTAATTTACATTTAAAATGCTATAAAATTCATGTCTTATTTATTTATTTTTTTAATATAGTCTTTTATAATTTTACTTTTCAATATTATAAAATCCATGCTTTTTTACTTACTTTTTATATGCAGTCTGTAGTCTTTTGAATTATGATGAACTTTATATAATAGGATGGCTAAATTTGAAGGATAATAAAACTGAGGAAAAACTAGAGAAGTGAACAACTAGGTATTGTTTCTTACTTCTTCGCAATTCGGTTAACTTGTAATTTGCTATAATGAAGAGGTAATGGGTAGGGAACAAAAGATATACACGGCAAGCTCAGAATTATATAAAAACTATTCAAACTTCATGTCTTGGTATCAATATTATTTAAATCAAGAAAGTATTCCAAATACTTTTGAATCTTTTAGAAGCTCTTTATGGAATAATCTTTTCTTATATTGTATGAAAATATATATACATGTAAAGTACTTGTATTAAGTTGACCTTTAACTATTTAATCAATTTGAGATTATATACTTATCGTTTATCATATTTTGATAAATTCTTACAATTCATATTTATTATATTTTTAATATTTTGGTTGAGAGTTTCATCTAAATTATATGTTATTAACAATTTTAAAGTTTTTCAAAGTCTCCTCCAAATATAAAGTATTTTAAAATAATTTCTCGTATTTTGTGTCAATTTTTACCAATGTCGATGTATATTTTTGTTAATATTTTCATAAAATTTAAATACTAATATTTTTATAGATATCGATATTTTTATTTTTATCTATATATATGATCATGTATTTTATGATATGTAAGCTCTTTTTATATTTTTATAAATATCCATATTTTCATTTTTATCTATACATATTATCATGTACTTTATGATATGTAAACTCTTTGGTGCCAAACATTAATAGGCATCTTATTTGGGTCTTTCTTGTAAAGTCCAGTCTACCACCTTTCAGCTCAGTGTTATTTGTGTGTTTTTTTTTTTTTTTTTTTCCATTTTTGCATGGCTAAAATTTTAACGGACAAGAGAACTTCTGAGATGTCAAACAGTGATACTTCTTAAATATTATTTGAATGAAGATTTAAATTTTTGTGAGAGAAAATACTATAATAAAATAATTTAAACCGTAATTCAAATCACGAAACAAACACACCTTAATTCTATTCTTGCCTTTGCTTAGATGATCTCCCATCTTTTTCTTTTTCCCTCTCTCTCTTCTTCCGCAATCCAAGTTGTAAAAAAGTATGTCAAACCAAAAAAAGAGGCAGGTAAAAGAAAGTTGAGAAATCTCTTTCTTTATTTTATTTTTCCCATTCCAAAGAATCTAGAAAAGAAACGAGGCCTTGTCAACAATTTGGCATTTTTAGATCATTTAGGTCCATTTTTTCTTCTCATTATTTGACACATTTTGGACATGTTTGGACAAGTCATATCTGTGCGCAGTGAACCTTGACTGATTAGAAGAACAACAAAGTTGAGTGCTGGAATCTCCCTATATTGTAATCAATAATCTTGGGTTGTAATAATTAACTGTTCAATTTTTCCACTTGGGTAATTTTTATATTTATGTTCTTACCATCACTGTAACACACTTGTTATCATCCCCTTCAATTTTGATCAGTGTAGGGCCCATCCCACCCTCTTTTCCTATTAGTACTTTTTCTTTTTTTAAAAGATTTTTTTTTTCATTTTTTGGAGGAGGATTTTAGAAATTTCTATCTTTTGGGCATTTGTTATTTCTATAAATTTTGGATAGATTAGATATTTGCCAGTTTACTGTGCAAAATTGTGAAGGAGTAGATCTTTTGCCTTGGAAGTACAAGTGATTGGAAAATGAGATAGTGATCATGATAATCACTAGTTTTGGGCTTAAAAACATACTAATAACATTTAAACATTTATTTCCTTAGTAGCACAAATACAAATTCTCACACTTTATTCTGAATGCTTGTAGTATTTTCTCTTTGCTCGCCAAAATAATCAGAATACATATACGATAGGGAAAAAGGCAAAGAGAGAGAGAGAGAAGAAATTGTGTTTTTATGATAAATTATTTCATCAAGCAACGACGGGAAAAAAAAAAGTTTCTTATTTCTTAACATGATAAACCTTTTTTTCTTTTTAACAAAAGGAAAATATCTAACATTATTTATTGGATTAGATATTTTCAGCATTCCATACCGTGAATGAACTTTGGATCAAAGCATGGCAGATTGGGTATGTAGAAATATCCCAAGGAAAAACCGTTTCGAGGATAAAAGCCGTCGGAAATTAAAATCGTGGTGGGCCTCCAGGAGGCCCAGGAGGACCTGGTAGCCCTCCTGGGGGCCCAGGAGGTAGTGGCCCTCCTGGACCAGGAGGACCTGGTGGGCCTCCCGGAGTCCAGGCGGCCCAGGAGTAGGAAGTAGAGGTGGGCCAGGTAGAGCAGTAGGCCCAACTGCGGGTGGGCCTGCAGGAGGCCCAGAAGGATCACCGAAGCAGTCTTGTAGCAACCAGCAACAGCACAACAAGTATACGCTGCCATGGATATAGAAAAAGTTTAATTATTGGTTTGCGTGTTTTCAGAGAAACAAAGGGAAAAAAAGATAGAGAATATGTGTACTTAATTTAACATTTTTAATACTTTGTGAGGCAAATTTATACATGGTTTCAAAAATATTATTCTAATTACTACAATATAAAGTTGTCACATATTATAGTGTAAAAAAAAGTTTGCTATAAAGTAAAGCTCTCACATAATACTATTAAAATCATTCTAAATTTAAGTTTTAACTAAGTTTACTAATAAGATATTTGGCAAGGTGGTTAGAACTATTGGTTAAAATTATTTTTACTGTAGTATGTAAGAGTTTACACCGTAACGATTTTTTTTTATTGTTACTGTAACATATGAGAGTTTTACACTATTTATTACTGAAAAAATAATTTAAACCATTTTTATCAAATACCATCTAAAAAAACGATTTGTTGTGTCTATACATAAATCTAGAGATACCTTGCTCCTTTAGATTTCCCCGAAAATAAAAAAAAAAAAAAAACACATATTTCGTAATAAAGGTGAATAAGTTCACACTCCAACAACTTTTTTTTCCCCTCTTTATGATAAGATTTTAGATTTCGCTTTCTTTTGCAAATCCCAATACGTGCTTTGCTTAAAATGCACTTCAAAAGGAGCTCCATCAATCACTTTAACCCCTCAACTTAGGGCCGATAATTTAAGTCACGATACAATGATAAGACACCAACTCAACACAAAAAATACGGGTTAGGGTTGAAAAAATAGACCTCAGGTTGAAATTGGGTCGAACTCATCTGATCTGCACAAAAAACAGGTTAGGTTCGGGTCAATCCGAAATAACCCGTCAAAAATGTGTCGAAATAAGGTTGACCTGAAAATTAACTTGAAAATTGTTAATCAACCCGTGTAATCCAAATTGAACTCGTGTGACATTAATGTAATCCATATAACTTGAAAATAATTTTAATGTGTCAAATTAGTCTAACATTTGTTGTATATCCAACTTGACATGATTCTAATTTCTAGCATATTTGTTTTTGTTAAACTTATACAAAGTTTTGTTAACTTTTTTGATGGTTTTGTTTTGTTGAGTTATTGTTTATTTTATAGGCTTATTGTTAGGTCTATCGTGTTGCAGGTCTATCGGGTTTAGCATGTCAGTGTGTCGTGTCAACACGAACATACACAAAGTAGCATATTGACATGTTGCACGGGTCGGGTCGGGTCAACCCATCTACACGTCAAGTCGTGTCCGGGTTGAGGTTTTTTTGACCCGTCAGGTCACGGGTTGAGTTCGGGTTGACGTGTTGGTTGTTTATATAAGGGCTCAACCCGACCCGAACCCGAATGGCCAGCCTTAACTCAACTACAATTTTCGCTTATAATTTCTACTCAATTTTACAATTTCTTCAGGTTTGCTTTGTTATGATATCTAGAAAATTTTGAAACTACATAGAGCAACCCATTTTTGGCAGTTTGCACTATATCCTTATGAACGAAAAATGAATATTTACAACCTTGTTATTTGTGATGCATTGATTAAGAATTAAGAAATACAAATGTGGGACTTTTTAACACAAACCAGGAAGATATGGTATCGCATAAGCCACCGAAAGGGCCACCAGGTCTTCCAGCAAGCGAAGGGCCCCCACCAGGTCCGCCGGGTGGAGGCAGCCTCATTTAGAGAGAGAGAGAGAGAGAGAGAGATCTTGAAAGAACTACTAAAAAGAAAGCAAAAGGAAGTGCAGCAATATAGAAGCTGGAGAACAATTTTAGTCCATTTATATAGACTCTGTGCTTGTTGTGATGGTCTCAGTAGTTAAAAAGGAACAAAGCACAGAGAGCAGGAAAGTGGGATTTCTGCAAGGTTTCAACATCTCATCACAATCTGACTGTCAAACCGAGGAACCGCTCTTCCTCAACCTACTCTTCTTTAGCTATAGCTACACCTTGAATAGTTTGGCTTTAAATTTTCTATGAAAAAACAGTGAATGTTTGCCAAATTAGAAAAACATTTTTGTTCATTTCTGCAACGTTTCACCACCATCTTATCATATCATCAATAGTAGTTAGCGATAATAATAATAATAATAATAATAATAATAATTAGTTATTATTATTGTTATTTAAACAAATTAGGTAATTTCTTGTTCGATATGCATAACCAATCCGACTCTGTTGAGGCCGGAGTAAAATGCAAGAAATGTTGATCACCACCCCTTGATGTTTGTTCCAATTACAGATCATTAGTTTTAGCATAAATCTTACGCCATCAAGTACGTGATTAAGCTACATAATTAACGGAGGACGGTGATAAGTACTCAACAATTCCTATAATCCCAATCCCAAGCAATAATAAATTAAACGACAAAAAAAAAAAAGAGCCCCCAATGTCATCCCATAGAAGATTCCAAGAGTCATTTTGGGTCGCAACAATGTGATTTTAGGCATCCACGAAGGCAGTAAAATGCAACAAGGTAGAAAGGGGTGAGCTCATATACTCGTCATATGTAAGAAAAACAAAAACAATTCTAGCCTGTTTAACATTGGTTGGTTCTACCCAACTTTTCAATTAGTAATAGTATAAAGCTCTCATATGCTATAGTAAAAGCCAAAAAATTGCTATAGTGTAAAGCTCTAATATGCTATTGTATTTACAGTTTTAATAAATGGTTCTAACCCCCATATTAAACAACCTCGAATCCATATGACAAAAAGAGTCAACAATACTTTCATTGAGCCCGGAAAAGATGGCTAAATAATACGCATAAAAAGAAGGTAAAGATTAAAATGAACATGAAAGTTCCCAAGACAAATTTATTAAAAATGCAACTAACCTAGACATGATAGAGTTCTTTTAACACAAGAGAGAGAGAACTAGTGAAAAATATACATATGTAAAGAAACTTCTCACGGTACAAAAATAGTAGAAAGAAAATGAGAAAACTAAAATACAAGATATGTTACCTCTCCATGCAATTTAACTGGATTTCCCGGCTCAGTTTTAAAGACAATAATAAGCAGCATTTGCAGCCTCTTGAATAGTCTCACAAAATGGCAGAATTTATTTACCCCCATCTTTATCCTTTAATCCAAGCAAAATCCTCATCTCTTTGAGTCTTTTTTTGATGATTTTGACTCTGGAGGAGTATCACCGGCTGTGTGTTTCTTTCTCCTTGGAGCCCCAACTGCAGCAGGGTCCACCAATGGGCCGGACCATGTTTGGATGGGTGCTTTCGAATATGAGAAGTTGGTGGAGCTGAATGGAACATCTGGGGGATCAAAAACAGGATCGATGTGATGTGAAGAACCCAAGGGATAGCCAAGTGTTCCATCTTGGTGTGGCGGAGGAAACTTCTCGCTTTTGCTCTTTGCGTTTGCATGCGTTATTAGACGCCGCCTCTATAGTAGAAAGAATAACAGAACATACTTATCAAGAATGCTCAACTCAAAGTAAGATGACCAGTCTAAGTGGTAAAACCATACACAATAAGGTGAGAAGTGCATGACGAACTAAATAAATTGACATTATCATGCAGAAAAACGAGGCAATTGCAGACAATAATAACAATTTTAAAAGAAAAAAAAAACACTAAAACAGCCAAACCAAAGCCATGTTTTTTGTTTAAATCTAGGGAAAAGAAAATATTTCTTAGAGGAACATCTTATGTATCATACATCAAGATTAGCTTGAAGCTCGGCGTTGGCTTCTGGAGCAGGCATTGCCCTTACGGCTCGGTCACGCGCACGGGATTTCTTCGGGCCATCTGCATTAGCTTTGCCAGCAGCTCTCAATCTACATCGTCATGAAGTTGAATTCAGGTTAGTCTGGGTAAGATATTTTCTCTGGCGATTCATTGTTAAATAATAAAGATTTAGTAAGCATCTCAGTGATATAAAAGACCACTAGTCCAAGAAAACTAAATAAGTTTCAGATGAAACAGCAATACTGAGTCGCATATGGAATTTGTCAACCTCTTGGAATATACAAGTACTAAAAAAAAAAACCCTAATGCAGTCAATTCTATATTTATAGAGACTGTAGAGGTGTTATATTCGTCCAGTCAATGAATTTGACTAAACCTAGGATGGACAAGATACACACATGCGCACAGAGTAGTCACCTTCTAGCTTCTTCATCTCGTAGCTTAGCATCAATCTCCTTGCTGGGAGGATATTTCGGAAGGCTAGAAGGCTCACAAGCATAAGGTTTGGTCGTAAAGAACTGCAAAAGATTAAAAAACACATATAACTTTAGGAAAGTCGGATGTTCCCAAAAGGACAGCCAGCCATTCCAGAGACCAGAGAAAGGACTGTAACAAAGAGAGGCAACTCAAGAAGATAAATCGAGTCTCACTTCGCTCCTCAATGCAGCAGTGGCAGTCTGACGTTCTGCTGGGTCAATTGCAAGAAGGGTCTCGATAAGCGGCAATGAGGATGCTGGAAAATGTTCGAATGTCTCTGCAATACACCGTTTGTACGACTGTTGGGGCTTAAATATAGTTGCATGTGGTAACTTCGATTTTTTCCAATAGTTTTCAGAAGGAGAGCCGCATAACTTAAATATCTTGTGCAGCTGCTCAACCTGATTGAAGAGACAAAAATTAACAGAAAAAATAACGACATTGTAACACAAATAATCTATCAAGAACACCAACAATCCAAATAAACTCATAACACCCACGGCACCAAAAAGCCTGGTATCCAAAGTGACAAAGCAGTGCCATGAAAGAACCCCGCTGTATGTAAAGGGAAACATTTAAAGCTTACTTCTGTTCGACCGGGCATGATAGGCTTTCCAGCCAACAGCTCGGCTAAAATACAACCAGCACTCCACAGATCCACGCCGACACCATAATCAGTTGCACCAAGAAGAAGCTCTGGGGGTCTATACCACAAAGTAACAACCCTACTTGTCATGGGCTGCCTGTTGTTAGGATCAAAAAAGGAAGCCAGCCCAAAATCAGCAATTTTTAAGACTCCGCCATTGTCAATAAGAAGATTTGATCCTTTAATATCACGATGCAACACATGACGGTTGTGACAGTGCTCAAGCCCTGACAATAGCTGGTGCATATAGCATTTGACCTGTGCATCCATATATATTGTGAAGACTCAGAAAATGACAACCCAGTTTAGTCATCGGAAGAAAAGTTAACTTAATGTGTCTACATCTTAGATTCACATATTGAAGTGAGAAGAGTAACTTTCACAATACCTGAGACTCCGTGAACTTGATTCCCGGACTTGCAGCAAGTCCAGCCAAATCATGCTCCATATACTGGAACACAAGATACAGACTACATGTCATCCTTGAGGTCACTAAACCTTCCAATTTTACAACATTAGGATGATCCAACCGGCGCAAAATGAGAATCTCTCTCGCCATGAATTTTACACTTTCGGGCTCTAAATTATCAAACCGAACTTTCTTAAGCGCAACAATTTGTCCTGTTAACGTATCCTTAGCTTTGTACACATTGCTGTAAGTACCTTGCCCAATCTGATTTAAGATAATGAAAACAAAAAACTAAGCCAAGCCATTTATATTCCAAAAAATAAAAATAAGTAGGGAAAGTAAATTAGGAATAATATTATTAATAAATAAAAAAAAAAAACCGAGGCATTCTTCAGCTTGTAAACTCAATAATTCAATTCCACTAAAAGTCTAGAACCATAATTTTCTAATTTTAGTGATGGTTACTCTTAGGAACTGATATAGAAAATGAAAATTTTAGGTTCCATTTTTCCTATTCTGATCCTACATTTTCTCACCTACCAAACAGAGACAAAGTAAACTTGTGAACTGCAAAACCATACCAAAATTAGGAAAAGAAATCTCATCAGGCGAATTTAAAAACCAGCTCCTTCCTTACCTTATCGAGCTTCTCGAAAGTGTCCGCCCGGCGAGGTGTCCAGCCATTGATGGCCTCGCCGGCGACGGCCGAAAGCCATGATGGCCAACCGGCGGCCACCTGCTCGCCGTGGACGTGCTTCGGCGGATTGCTCAGCCTCGGATTCGGCTTCGACGAGCGCCTCCTCTCCCCCTTCGTCTTCGCCCTCCCCGCCCCCGCCGCCGCCGACGTAGCCTCCTCCTCCGCCTCGTTCTCCTTCCGATTCCCGCCGCCGTTCTGAGTCACAGCCGCCGCGGCCACCACCTGACTCACTTCCGCCTTCTCCTTCGCGACATCGGCGGAAACCTCGCCGTCCTCCCTCCTCCCTACAGGCTTCCCCGCTTTCCCGAACACGCACCCCATTTTCTCGCCAGCCAAACGGGAAAAATCCTCCTCATTGACTCATATCACCTCGCGATCGCGTCCGCGAACTCCACCACCGCATTTTATCTTTATTGTCTTCAGAAATCCACTCTCTCCTTCTTCTCCGAGAAGCCAAACACCATGGCCGCCGATCGGCAACTTGCAGAGCCCGCAGAAACCCTAATCACGTCCGGTTTGACGGAATGTGGAAAGGAAAATGCACGTTTTAGGCTCAATTGATAGAAAGAGAGCCTTAGTTCTTCTTCGTTCTACTTCTTCTCTTTAAGCTGCTTGCTTTTCTTTTCTTTTCTTTCTTTTTTTTATGAGACAAAAGTAAGGAAGAGCAATGATTTGGTGTTAGCCCCAAATGCCCACAAATTGTGGGCACCAGTCAAAAAATAGGACCAACAAAAACACACACAAAAATATTAGAGAGAGAGAGAGAGGGGTCAAATTGAAAAAACAAATGAAAGGCAAAAGAAAAAACAGTAAAATTAAACTTGCCTTTTCAATTATTTGTAGGACAGTTAAGAGGGGGACTTTGATAAAATACTTTAAGAAAAACTTTTTTTTTTGGATAAATAGTTTCTTTTACATCAAAAAATAAGTTTTTTAGATGAAAAAATCGCTTTAGTTTTTTTTATTATTTTGTTGAGGTTCTTTTCTTTATTATAATTCTTTTTCTTATTTTTTTTTAAAAAACTGGAGCAGTTTTTTTATCTAAAAAAGTCTGTTTTTAATGTAAAAAAAGAGAGGCCATTTCTTCAATTGAATTTTTTTGGGTCCTGTTTTCAAATTTTCGCCATTTAAGAATATATAGTTGGACTTGTAAGTTAAAACTAATATATGTGATATTTTTATATTATGATATATTTTTGTTTTATATTATAGATAGATTTATACTGTAAAAATTAAAACTAATAATTTCTTTCGTAAAAACGGTTAGAACTTTTTTTTATGGCTATAATCATTTTTATTATAGTATTTTTTCTCACAAAATTGAAAACAAATAACAGTTCTAACCATAAAAATAATTATATCCATTCTTCCAAACAACACTAAATTGAGAGGACTTCACCAAACACACTCTTGAATTTGGTTGTTTTGGGATTAGAGTTTGAACAACACTAATTTTTGTTTTGTTTTTTTTTTTTTTTTTGTCTTTTTTGTTTGGGAAGTTGGACTTGAGGGGGACTTTGTGGCAAAGGAATAAATGAGGATCTCCCTTCTTCTTTTGCCGGTCTTTGTCTACCCTTTTTCATTCTCTCTTTTTCATTTTCTTTTCTTTACGCTCTTTCGTGTGAGTGAGTGACCGAGAGCAAGGGGGAAGTGCCTCACCAAAATACCCAACAAGGCAGGTCAAAGTCTCCGGCTAGTTGTCTCTTCCTCAATTGAAACGTTTTTTGAAAAAAAAAAAAAAAAAGAAGAAGCTAAATATACATGTGAGTGGTGCGAGTACAAAATCTAAGCCGTTAATTTTTTAGGTCTTACAATGGGACTTGCATAAATCGAGGGCTAAGATTTTGCCCTTCTGTCTTTCATGCAAGGTTTTTTTTTTTGTTTTTTTATTTTTCTTAAATGTGTTTTTTGTCAAGAAGAAGAAATTATGGTTAATCAAGTGTTTTTTTTTTTTTTTAGCACCGCAAAATGTCTCATTGGCATGGTGGGTAAGATTGGTGCGGTGGGCTCCCCCACTAGTATAAAAAACTAAGGAAAAGGATCTTGTTTGGCAGTCTCGATTATGAATAATATAAAGCTCTCAGATATTACAGTAATAATAAAAAGTTACTACAGTATAAAGCTCTCACATACTATAGCAAAAAAAGTTCTACCCATCTCGCAAAACACCCTATCATAATCATTACTCGTTTTTTTTTTTAATTTTTCTACATATAATTAATTATAACAAGACATCCTAATGTCTAATTCCTATTGATACCATAACTGTGCTTACCTGGAAAATACTAAGCAATGTTCTGCCGTTTTAGGGAAGTTTTCAATTTGGAACTCATGATTCAGAATCCTCTATTGCAAACAATGAGTTGACAACAAAATTAAAATGGGTTGTTACTGCTTTTTTTATATTTGGAAAAAAATGTATGGAATTCTACTTGTCCATTTTCAGTTTGTTGAGGTCATTTATTTTAGAACCAAAGTGGGGTTTTTTTTTTTTTTTTTTAAGAAAAAAAGTTGATTTTGCTTGTTTGCTGAGATTTGGAGATCTGAAAAAGCTTTATTTTATTTGGAATCACCTTGGAGTTTGCCTCTAAACTTGTATTGAAAAGCTAAACATTTTCCTGGAAAATAGTCAACTTTTCCATTGCAAACTCATACATATTGAGGAAAAGTTTAGTGAATAATCCTCACTTAAAGCATTATATAGAGAAAACTCAATAGGAATTTTGTTTTGCAAGGTTCAAATTAAGCAATAAGGTGGTGGTCCTTTTGTACATAAACTGATTGGAGGAAAATCTTTTTAAGTTTGGTAAAACAACATAGTACCAAAACACTTGCATTATATGTCAAGCACAAATAAAAATATTGTTAATGCATACTAATTAGTGGAAGAAGCTTCTTTTCAAAGGAAGACTAGAGAGAGAGAGAGAGAGGAGAGAGAGGCACTACATGAGCCATGAGGGATGATTGGCAGCAATTGTGCGTTGCATGGCATTATGAGGTTCATCTATTATTGAACATCAAGTATTGTGTGTCGAGCATGGAAGGCAGTGATATAGATATACCTTCATTCTTCACCCTCACCTTTTACCTGACATTCGTTGGATTCAGGTGGTGAATATATCTTTTTACTGCTAAAAAAGTTAAAATCCAACTTTGGGTTGGAGAAATAGTAGAGATAGAGCAAATGATTTGATTTATTTTGTGTTCGTTTTTAGTGGTCTGAAATAATAAGGTTGTGTGTTTGAAATGTACGGATCTTTAAAGATATTAATGAGAACGTTGATCAATCCCCTTTCTATTGTACCTTGGTCCAAGTAAATTCAAAAAGTTTCAGGACGACTGCTACTTCCTTTTTACCATGGTTAAAAATAAAAAGATTACAATTCTTGTTATTTCTTAAAAATTTTCTTATTATGTTTTTTAAAATTGATAGCATAAGCTGACTTGTTATCTGCCTATTTTCAGAACATTTTACCAAACATATTGAATTTTAGAAAGTTGCTTTTTGACATAGTTTGATCAAGCAAGTTAATTAAATTCTTATTATTGTTAATCCCAAACTAATCCTGATTATATTTAGAATTAGATATCTGGTTTACAGAGATTTTAACTACCACCAAACCGTCACAGAGATTTTAACTACCACCAAACTGTCTCTTTAGTTATCAACAAATGCTATTAAGGAAGCTTTTTAATTTAGATTGCCTTGTGCCAATTATCCAAATTTCAATGCAAATGCCAATAGAGTACAAGACACTAGAACAAGGTAGTTAAGGTAGGTGAACATGCTATGACCATAGAAGATCAATTTCCCTTTCAATGATGTTAATGCGGAGGTGGCTTATAGGGTGTTTGGAAGATGGTTAGAACCGTTAGTTAGAACTATTTTTAGTGTAGTATATGAAAGCTTTATACTATAGCGATTTTTATTATTATTATTATTACTATAGCATGTGAAAGTTTTACACTATTTATAACGGAGAATCACTTTCTACCAAATACCCTGTTAGATGTGAACTGAAATTGTTAGTACAATTTAGAAGTTTAATGATATGTAATTACATTGCAAAAGTGACCATTTTTGTTGGTTCTTAATGTGTCCTTGTCACATAGTCTACACAAATGGTTAAAGCCAAAATGATACTTATTTAACCCGTATTAGTACAATCCCCGATTAAATGGAGTTCCAGAATTTATAAGTATGTCATTTTCTCATTTGTTTTCTTACCTTACTAGTTATACGCAAAAGGTTTTATTTATTTTTTTAATTTGGGCATTTATTTAATTTATTTTAAGATAACACTTTTGGTAATTTTGCTTTGCCTTTACTTTTTTAAAAAATATTCTCCAAAATTTTGTTTAAAATCAAGGAAAATTTTGTTTTTAAGAAAATAAACATTTTTTCTTAAAAAACTTTCTTTATTTTGTAAAGCTGAGATTGTGATTGAGATACTAAATTCAAGCTTATGGGTGGGACCAGGAGTGACAAGTTGGGGTTGGGATTCGGACGGGATTAGATGTTTAGCCATGTTAGCCTAATACTTGATTTAGAATGCTTCAAACTATTTCCATATATTCATATTGCTAGCACGTTTGATAGGGCTGGGTGACACTCTCCTTGTTGAACGTAAGGCTTGAAAGTAAGACTTTCAATAAACATTTTATATTAGTGTTTGAGGAGTCTATTTGGTAACATTCGTACACCAACACCAGTAGCCTATTTCCTATACTTTTTTTTTAATAAAAAGCAAAATTTTCTTTTATTTTTCAGGAAACTTATAGGCAGGATATTTTTACTTTTGTATATAAGAAGTTGTTTTAGCCAGGATTAAGTTTTTAATAGTTTGATATATGAATATTTACGTTAAAAATTTACAATATGTGACACATTATTACTTCAAATCATATGTTAAACCGTTGAAAAATTAACCTAACGTTTGAAACAACAATATTCACCATTAGAGTTAAAATATTGCATATGTTCACTTAAAAAATATCGCATCTGTTTAGCATAGGAGTTAAAACCAAAAAAGAAATTTAAACTACAATTTATAGTTTGATACATATATTTAGTAAGTTTGTCAAAAATCTTGGTACTAGTTGGTTTGAACAAAAACAAGAAGGAGTTAGAGCTTAAAAATCACTTGTTTTTATTTTGCAAGATTGTAATATTTATTCAAGCTAACAACGTGTCACTTCTTCATTGACTAGAGAGATATCTTCTATAACCAGTCTCACAACTTCCTTCACCTCTGTTTGTGCCTATTAAAAATAGTCTATAGTGTAAAACTCTTATATACCACATCAAAATTATTCTAACTACATTGTCAAATACATTTATTGTGATTGAGTGTCGAAACTAAGTTCAAGGTTAGGGGTGGGACCGTGAGGGACAAGTTGGGGTTGGGATTGGAACGCGATTAGATGTTTAGCGATGTTAGCTTAACCTAGTACTTGATTTAGAGTGTCACATACTATGCTTCTACATATTCTCATCGCTAACAAATTTGATGGGGCTGGGGTGATATGTCCTATGTTGAAGGGTAAGGCCTAAAAATAGGGCATTTAACAAACATTTTATATGAGCGTTTGAGGAATTCCTTTGGTGGTATGCAAACATCAATGGTCTATTTCTTTTATACATATATATATATATATATATATATATATTTATTACTTTTTACAAAAGGCAGCATTTTCTTTTATTTTTAGGGAAACTTCTACAACAGAACAATGTATTTGCTCTAAAATGTAAGAACTGCTGTTTTAGCTCAGATTAAGCTTTTAATTGTTTTATCTATTAGTGTTTACGTTAAAAGTTTGTAAGGTTATTGCTTTCGATTATATATCAAACAAATTAAGAAATTAATCGAATGACTGAAATAATAATCCTTATCAACAAAGTAAAAAAATCATATATATTTAAATTAACGATTAGGACTAATTAATTAGAGAAAAAAAAGATTGAACCATAATTTATAATTTGAAGCAATAAGGTAAGTTTGTGAAAAATCTTGGCTTCACAACCTAAAATCTTTTGTTTTTTGTTTTTTTGTAAGGTTGTAATATTTATTAAAGCTGACAACGTGTCACTTCTTCATTGGCTACAGAGATACCTCCCATAACGAGTCCCACAACCCACTTCACCGCTGTCTGCGCCCACCCAAAATCCCCAATCACCTCTGCAATAACGCGAAGCACGAAAAAAGAATTAAGGAAAGAAATAGAGAAAGAAGACGAAGCAGAAAGACCAAAACACCCACTTGATGGGAACCATTGTTCCATTCACAACCGCCATCAGACCCCAGGGGCTCCTTCGTCATTTCCAACCCCTCCCTTGCAAAAACATAGCTGTCCTCAAAACCCCCATTTTCTTCGCTTCCAATTCAATGGCTACTTCTTCTACTACGCCTCTGCAAGTTTCTGCTTCCTCCACTATCGGTTTTTCTCTCTCATACCCATCTTTTCTTTTTTATTCTAATTTCATGGGTTTTCTTCTCTTTTTTTTGGTGAAAATTTTTTGGGTTGGCTTTGACTTTTGAAGGTGCAACAAATGAAGAACTGAGGACATCTTCTTCTCGTTTTGTCGGGGAGAATGATTTACTGATTGTTGGGCCAGGAGTTCTCGGTCGCTTGGTGGCGCAGAAATGGAAAGAGGTAACGTGCCTTAACCCAATTGGCTGCCAAAATTGATTGATTGTTTTGTTTTTGGCAAATTTGCTCATGTTTAGTGATTAGTGGTTTAGTGGGCTGTTTTATTTTTTTTGAAATTGGATGAGAATGGTGTTATGATTTGGGTGATGTTAAGTGATTAACGGCTTAGTGTGTTTAGGTTATGAAATTGAATGAGAATTTAGGGTGTGCTTATTTTTGTGTTTTTGATGATTTAGGTGATGTTTAGGGATTAATGGTTTAATGGGTTTTGTGTGGGGGAAATTAGGAGCATCCGGGGTGTCAAATACATGGGCAAACTATGACAACTGATCACCATGAGGAGTTGATTGAGGTGGGCATTAACCCGTCTTTGAAGGGTGCAGAATCGACTCACAAGTTTCCTTATGTCATATTCTGCGCTCCTCCCTCTCGGTCCCCAGACTATACTGGCGATGTGAGGTAGGCATGAAAATAATTGCTAATCTCCCCCGAAATTTACTGTTTAGTTAAGTACGTGCCTTATTCGGTTAGGTAGAGTTCATCATTGTGTATTTTGGAAAGATAGATCACTTCACTGGTCATATTTGAATTTCAAGTTATGATTATCACCATTGATTTCTTTTAACCGGTCGAATATTGCAATGCAAACTGTCTGGGGCCCTCTGTTATAATTTGCGAGTCTTGGAGTTGACATCTGAATGTTTAATTTGATCACCATTGAATTTTTAACTAATCAAATATTGTCACCTAAAGCTGTGTGGATTCTTCTGTTATAATTTATGTCTCAGAGTTGACGTGTGAATATGTGATTGGATAAAAATTAGTGTTAAGGACTGTGAGTGGTGATGGGTATCATGACATTTTGCTTTTCTATTAGACGCTGTTTCACACTTATGTTGTTTTGTTGCTCTGGATTTTTCTTTCGTGTTGTTGGTTGGTCATGTCATCGATCAAACCAGGGAAGCTGCATTGAGCTGGAACGGTGAGGGTTCTTTCTTGTTTACCTCAAGCTCTGCACCATATGATTGCAACAACAACGGACAGTGTGATGAGGTAGCGATTTCATCTGGGATACACTATCTCTTTTGGTAAAAATTTTATTATCACCAGTCAAATACATTGACTCTGATGTATTTATGCATTTTTCTCATCTCACATTGTTCATGTTCCTGTTTGTAGGACACTCCAGTGGTGCCAATAGGAAGAAGCCCCAGGACCGATGTCCTTCTCAAAGCGGAAAAAGTAGTTCTCGAGTTTGGTGGTTGTGTTCTTAGATTGGCAGGACTTTACATATCCTTTGCGAAATCCAATTTTGAAGATTACCATGTAAGAGAAGAGAAATTCAGGGATGTGGGTGGATATTGGCATTATTGCTTTGTATATATAAAAGTACGTGTATACATAAGAGTGACCTTAACCATACGTACAAAGCAGATAGAGGCGCACATACATATTGGTTGGAGAAGGGGACTGTTGAGTTTCGTCCAGATCACATTTTGAATCTAATTCATTATGAGGTTAGATCTTCATCCTAGATCATTCACATACATATCAACTTGTGATTAGATTGTAAACATTTACAATTGTTTTTTGCTAGGCATGCTGATGTTAAAAATATGTTGTCTTAGTTTTGTTAGTGGACGATGTCTGTATTTTCTTTTGGGTTTTCATTGTGGAATCTGTTTCATGTTTGGGTTTTGCATGATGGTTATGACCATACATTGTTGGATTGCTGCTAGCACTATTACTTTGTTTAATTGTAGTCTATTTCTGTGTAATGACTATTATGTGTTCTTCTGTGCAGGACGCCGCTTCCCTTTCGGTTACAATCTTGAAAAAGAAACTACGTGGCCGAATTTTCTTGGGCTGTGATAACCACCCTTTATCCAGGTCCCTATCCCCCTCTCCTTTGTTTAAAAGGAGACAGTTTATAACTGAATAAGTACTTTCGTTTAGAGAATTCCTTTTTGTCAAGTTTTCCGTGCAAAATGGTGATCTTATAGCATCTGCAGACAACGTCCTCTTACACTGTCAAATCTTTGTAGGCAAGAAGTAATGGACTTGGTTAATAAAAGTGGAAAGTTTAGTAAAAAGTTTGAGGCATTTACGGGTAAGTAACTCTTTCTGATTTATCATGCAGGAATAAGTGTATAAGAAACAAAATCTTTTTCATATGTGGTGAAAATTATTGTCTGCTTCCTTATAATTTATCAACAAATTTTCCTTCTTTTATTTCCTTATGGGGAGAAGTTTTTGGCGTTTTAATATGTTCAAGTCATATTTTTTATGCAGGAAAAAATGATCCTCTTGGAAAGAGATTGAACAACTCGAAAACTCGTCAGGAACTAGGCTGGGAGCCAAAATACCCCAGTTTCGCTCAATTCCTGGAGAGCCTTTGAAGCTTGCAATAATCTTTATTTATCCTCATTGTTAAGAATAAATTTACTCGTGGTGGATAAGTGTTGAGCTAAGTTGGCCTTTCGATAAAATGTCTCGCCGTGGAGCTTGTTTCCGGTTGTTTATTCCAATACTGCTCCTTCCAGCAGCGAACTTCCATTTACCAACATTCATAGAGAACTGACATTCAGATATCTGTCACTGATTGAAGATTGAGCGGCTGATTTGAATTCAATAACTATATTATCTTTGTACATGGAGCTGAAACCATTGTTCCCAAAATTGGCATTTGATACCATCATAAAACGAGGACTTTTATCTGAAGTCTTCTTGTACTTGTAAGAAAGTAATAGATCCGTGTTTAACTTTGTCATATATATTGTTTATTTATGTTGATATTGTACCCGCAGTCTTTATTTTTGCTTGTGCTTTAAGCAACCGACCAATTGCATAATAAAGCATGCATTATACACGATGTCCCTAAGCAACATATTTGAGTAACTAATTGTAAGTTTGCTCAAGTAGCATGCTTGAGTTAATGATGTTGCTTCTAGCATGCTTAGGAAGGCAGTTTTATTGTTATAGAATTGTGCCATTGATGGGATTAGAATGGATTATCTAACATGGCAAACCCAATTGTTGAGTTTGAATGTTTTATTTGGAATTGCGTTGAAGATCGCCTTGATTGCAATGTGATGGTCAAGTTATGTGGAGATGAAATATGGGAAGTATTACAATGAAGCATAAAAACAAAACAAAAAACTTAAAAAATTAAGACTATGCTTGTAACACCTAAGAAATTTCTAGTATATTACACGTGCAATATTTAAGAGTTATGTTTTGCAATATAAGTGTTACGAGAATTATTGTTAAATCTAATCTTTGTGGCCAATTTCATAAGAGTAAAAAATAGGATTTACAAGATTAAAAATCATGCCATAATTTTAAGCAAAAGATAGATGACGTGAAAATAAAAATTAGTCAATAAGTAAGGAAAAATAAACTAGAAAACTTAATTGTTGCAATATGTGTTGCAACGGATTTTAAAATGGAAATGCAGTTTAAGAAAATATTGTATGGACAATATGAAAACTATACATTATATAAATTAAGCAATATAAAAGTTATGTAGCATTAGAATAATAGAGTATAAGGATTATATACTGCATAAAGTTAAGTAGTATGAAAATTATACTACATAAAGTTAGACAATATGAGAGTTATACTGTGTGAAAGACACGAGTAAGTATGAAATGTTGTAGAAGCTTGTAATAGTATAAGAAAGCATAATGGCAGTATAAGAAAAATACTGCATAGTGTAAACTTGGATTGTTAAAAAGATGATGTGGAACCCATGAGGACACCTCAAAAGTTGTAGATAACTCCACAATTTTCCCATGCAAACCAGTTTTGGACAAGTGGATGAACCAAATATTTATTTGCATTTTGGTCCGTAGAGTGAGTTTTTGAGTAGTCCAAAGAATGGTTGAAAATTCACTTTCTTTTCCTCCATCAAATTTTGCTCCATGAAAACACATGAAGCCCATATTTCTCCTATGAAAAACCAGCCACCCTAAGTGTCAAAACTCTTAAATATTTTGCTAAAAACACTCTCCAATCAAGCTTAGAAGCAAGTTCAAGTACTCTAGAATAAGGTTTTGCAAATTGAGAGGAAAAACCTAATATTTTCTCTTTGCATTTTTAGTTTTATTTCTTGAGTTTTGAATGGGTTTTTGATAGGTTGCGCTATGGATATTGACAACGAGGATTAGCAAAGTTTTATGCACCAAAGAGGAGGATCAAAAAGCTTGGGAAATGTTTGCGTAAAACTCTAAACCCTAGCTCTAGAAAGTTTATGTTTTCTTGAGTCATTTGTATGGTTTGTAATACTTATAGATTATGACATGTAAAAGAGACATTTTGGCATGATTAGATTACGTAGTATGTGTGTGGTGATATCATTTGAAGATTGAAAAACTAGGGTTTTGCACAAAAAAAAAAAAAAAAGATTTTGTTTAACTTTGTCTCAAAACACAAAGTTTAAGCACTTGGCCCCATTTGGTATTATTTTTGAAGTTTTTGAAAATGTTTTTATACACTTTTAAGGCAAAAATTTCAAAAACACTCTCAACACAGTTTCTCAAAAATTCACATTTTTTAAAACAAAATCATTTTCATCCATTTTAAAAACACTACCAAACGGGTAAGTGTTTGATTAAATGCTCTTAGCCATGGTATGTAGAAGAATATTATAGCATGATTATTTTGAATATTAAGTAATTGGTAATGTGTTTGAAAGGGTTAAAATGAGATTAAACCTTAGAAAAAACAAGTCCAGGAATGTTATGGTGCAAAAATGTGCTTAAAGGTTTTTGAAAGATTTGAGTTCACATGTCAGATCAGAGTTTTCAATTGAGAAAAAAGAAAGTTAAAAAGGAGCACATTGAACTCGGAAGTCTTCAAGACCTTGACCTTAGTATTGACTTGTTCCTTGAATATGTTAAAAACTACAATTTCTCTTATTTCATTGCCCTAGTTATCTATTCTTTGCCAAAAAAAATCTCAAGAAACTAACTTTGGAGTGCTTTTTCTCAATTGAAGTCTTGATGATGGGAAAACTTTGCTGCTACAACGACTATGGGCTTGATCTATTTGGAGTTCTCATGGTGATCATCTTAGCTCTTGCTATTATGGCTGTTTGCATGCCACCACCGCGGCGCGCTGTTGTCCCCGTGTACCGCTGCCGTTGAGGGTTTCCGCCGACTTTTCTCTCCTGCTTTCATCAACTCTTTTGTGTCCTCATGTTTTCTATTGTTGCTATGGATTGGAAATGATATAGTTTCCCTGCTCAAACCTTAGATATTCTTGTTTGTTTTGATTTTGATGTCCTCCCCACAATTCATTAAAATGCAGTCTATTCTATGATTGATTGTTGCTCTTGGTTACTTGTGATTTTCTTTGCAAACAACGCTTTTTTTTTTTTTTTTTTTTTTTTGTTGGGGGGGGAATTGAGTTGGATTTTTTTTTTTCAATAAATATCTAGTAGAAATTGTTCATTTCCTTTCAAATTGAAGATCTTAGGAAGAAAATTAGATCACAAGCAGCAAACTAATTCTCATGGGAACATAGGATCAAAAACTTGAGTAGGGTAAGACGAACTATGACCTTGTGAAGCACATAGAAGCCTTATTTATTATTATTATTATTATTATTAATTATTGTTTACCAAATTGCATTGCAAATTGGCAAGGAAAGACTTATAGGGTGTTTTTCAATAGTCCAACGAACGACATGTTTTTTTCTTGCGTGAAGGACAACATAAAAAAATGAAGACGACATGGTTTTGATGAAACGACAACAGATCCCGAAGCGTGAAATCCAAACAATTTTATCATAAAACGACAACACAGTTCTGATTAAACGATTTTAAAGTATGAAAGCCGTGTCATTTTGTCACAAACCGTTTTCTTATAAAACGACAGCAAAATACACTCCATGAACGACACCTTTTACAAAGAATGATAAAATCCAAGGCACGTTGTTTTCATCCCTAATGGCTGCAATTTTTATTAAAAAGCCGGCGACTTATTAATTTCAAACGACAGGTAGTTTTTGTCTTAACGACAGCAAAATTTCACGTCACTTTTCAGAGGACTGCGTAATTTAAGACATATGTCTTCTCCTCCTTCTTCTTCTTCTTCTTTTTTTATATATTGAATACGAATCTTTTTACTCAAGGGTATAGACGACAAACTAGTAATTTCAAACGACATGTTGGTTATGCGTCTCTTGATAGCACAAACGACAGCAAAAACAAGACTACAGACGACCTATCGTTTTCTGAATGAAACGACAACGAACGTTGACAATCCAAATGACATGCCGCTCCAGCAAAACGACGGCAAACTTCAACAATAGAACGGCTTGTCGTTTAATTAAGTAAAAACGGTATGTCGTATATTTTTAGAAAACGTTTTATCTCATTCTACTTCCAAGACGGAACTGCCTATCAGAGTATCACGTAATAAGACACAGAGAGTCCAATCGGTATCTTCCAGAAAGGAATTTTCGCTCTTCTTTTCTTTTCTCGGGAAATGCAAAACCAGAGAACTCAATTTCTAGCTCACAGAAACCCTAGATGAATTCATAATGGATTGGGACTACATTCAGAGATCGCTTCCCGGCGATATCGCCCTCAAAATGGCTTCTTACCTTCAGGTTCCGACAAATTCCCTTACCAATTCACTTTCCATTTTTTTTTCCACTTGTTCTTCCATGGCGTTTCGTATTTATTTGAGCTTTTTTTCCCCTGTTTTTCTGGGTTTCTTTTTCCTCCTTGGAAATTAAAGGAATCGGATTTGTGTGTGCTGGGAAGTTCGTTCTAAGTTTTGGAGAGAGCTTTGCAAGTCCGATTGCTAGTGGGAATCTCTCGTTGAAGAAAGATGGCCTTTTTAAGGTTTTCGCGAAGAAAATTCGTTTTCATCCTCTTCCAGTGCTATGGTAGTTCCTTTTTTCAGTTATATTTGCCTTAATTTTTTCAATTTTTTTACTCGAAAAAATTCACTTTTTTTTTTCTTGAAAAAATTCACTTTTTTTTGAATCTCTTCAAATTTTGATTACTTTGTGAGTGATTACCTAGTTTTTGTTAAAAAAGAAAAATTACTTGACAAAATTTGGGCAAAAAAAATGGTGTTATAGGGATGGAGGGCTTTTTACATCGAGAGGCACAGTGAGATGGCAAGTGGAGTAATGAAAGCAGTGGGGTTTGCGGATTGAGCTTCGCAATGCGATTCGCTCGAAGTTGGCGATTATTTGAAGGCCATTAAAATTTTGGACGCTATGAAGCTTGGGTTTAAAGATGTGGAGATGTTGCTCTTCAAGCGAAGGCTTCATTGTCTGCTTAATTTGGTTGGTGTGCAGTACTGCCTCAGTTGGCTTGGAGTGCCGGTGCGTACTAATTTTGCCACTGCCTTAGTTGTAATGTCTTTTGCCACCGAATTTCGTATGTATCTTCTGATTGGCTAGTACTAGTAGCAAGTTTTTGTGTTTAAGACTTTGAATCTCAGTTTCTTTCTTGTTTGTTTATCTTACTTTTTTTGTGTTAAACACAGAAATATTGTTTTTAAGTGTGACATTACACCAACCCTTAGAAGCTAAGGTGGTGGCTGCTTTGTTACTTAAGTAACATGCTTGTGTACATATGCCAAAACTAGAAGCTAAATTCTATTTTGATTCACCGTGAATTCGTGACAATGAAACTTTATTTACTTTGTGCTGGCATTGCTGCTTTATAGAGTTGGTTTAGTAAAAAGTGAACCCTGCAGTTAGTATTAGCAAGTAATGCATAGCCTAATTAATGCCGTCCAATTCAAATAGAGCTTTTAGTTCTATTTTCTAGCTAGATGGCATTTTTTCTGTTAAGTTCCACAGTCTTTGAATCGTTTGAACTTTGAAATGTTACAGCCTCTTAGTGATGGTGTTTCAGCTGGGCCTAATTTTGCAGTATTGTATGTTTGCAGCCCGAATATGTGCTGAAAGCACTCCAGCACTGTAAGATCTCGGATAGGCAAGTGTGTATCAGATGGTGGAAGCTTGGCAGATTGTTCTATGGCTTCCGGATGCATGATGAATTGCATTCTCGCTGCATCTCTCTGGCTGACCTGTTAACGGCCAAGGAAGAAAGGTTCTGGGGGTGCTATATCGTGGTGCTGTTCATGAGGTATTACGTGTTCAGATCTCCACTGCCAATCCCTCAAGCACCCCTTTAGCTAAAGCATTCAGACACAGGGTTGATGAAGTGGGAAAAAAACTCAAGCGTGTTTGGAACCTTGGACTTGTTTCCTAATGGTTTGTTTGTACATTTGAATTGTATGTAAATCTATATGCTATGAATATAAGGCAGCGTATGAATATGCCAAAACACTTGTATAGTAAGTTGAAGAAGTGGGAAAATATTTATGTATGTTTGTGCTTGTTCCCTGGGCGTTGTTATATGTTGTTCAAGGTCACAAGACATACAACTATTTCATTACTTTTCTTTTTTGGTAGAAAATTTAGCACCTCTAACACTTTCTATTGTGCTTCTCATTAGGGAGGAGGTGGCGGCGAGGTGGCTGTTGTACTTGAAGTATGGAAAAGTACTAGAAAGTATTCCAAACACTTTTATTGAAATGGATCGCTTCAGTCTCTTTCCCAAGACCCCACAGCAGGAGCTACTGAAATGGAAGTGGGGCAAGTGCTTTTTTGAAATGGATCGCTCCAAGCTTTGTCCTAAGACCCTACTTCTGCCCGGAGTGATCCATTTTGGAGAAGCACTTGGGAGAGAGCTTGATCTATTTCAGAGACGCTCTTGCTCCACTTCCACTTGAGCTACTTCCGGAGAAGTACTTGGGAGAGAGCTTGATCCATCTTAGTGAAGCGCTTGCTCCACTTCCACTTGAGCCGTTTTCGCTCTGGGGTCTTGGGGAGAGAGCTTGGAGCAATCCATTTTGGAGAAGTGGTTAGGACTCCTTGGTATCTTTTAGTACTTTTTAAGTACAACAACAGCCTCACCGCCTTCTCAATGCAACGAGAAGCACAATAGAAATGGTTCGTGGTGTATACATTAGAATCATATAGAAAATGCAACGAAATTTGATAGAATGTGAACATATGCAAATGCAACGGAAATATGATGATTTGTTTGAACTACGCAACTTTGATGGGGTCTTTTTTATAACCCCTGAGATAATTCTCCGACTTTTTTTTCTTTGAAATATGTGCATAAGTGTCATAAGGAGAATGTGTATAACAAAACAATCACAAGGCAAATATTTGAACAAAGGAAAAAAAAGTGCTTATATGATTAGGTAGTCGTATTTCATCAACTTACACAGTTACTCCTCAACTTCAAGTTGCTGGTGAAAATTGAGAAGACCCTACATGTTGTGAATTAGAAGCCTTAATTTTATCGAGAACAAAAAATATACGATCAAAAAAAAAAAAAGAACACATTAAATCTATAATCCTTTGATGTAAGAGCTACGTCTATTTTTAGCTATTGTAGAATAATTTATTATGATGATGAAGAAATTTACAAGAGAAAATAGTATATTTTTTTATATTTTTCTTATGCCTATCTCTCACTCAATTTTTGAGTTTTATTCTCTACAAAGAAAATAACCTAACTATCTATGTAGAGGTTTATAGAGAATGAGCAACAAACTACCAAAAAACACAATCATGGACTTCAGCACGTCGACAGACGTGGCCCCGTGAGATTTCATCTCGCGCTCTAACTGACTCTCACCACGTGTGGCCGTGGAGCTTCAAGGGCGCGGCCGCACGATGCTTCTGTCTTCTATCATGGCTGCACAAATTCTTCTCCGTGGGGGGTGCACATGAGACAAAAAAAAGTATTTTCTTTGTGTTTTTCACCTTTTTATCACCTTTGTAGTAAAATTTTAAGGTGATATTGTAAAAGCAGTTGAATATGGCTTTACACTTTTTTAACACAACAAAGGGTCAGAAAGGAAAGAAGCAAGTGTTATTATTGTTGCTTGAGGGAAGTTTGACAAGATGATAAGAAACCTTTTATTCCTTTTAAGCAAAAAAAAAACTCCTGGAGTGCAAATGGTAATCTTAAAAGCCAAAATAAATAAATAAATAAATAAATAAATGAAAATAAAAAAAAATGTAATCTGAAGAAAAATCCACCAACTTACACGTCATCACTTAAGTTCTCAGTCAGAGATCATATCCACCTATCGTTTAGATTTTCTCACTCTAATTAAAGAACAGAACAGAACACCACTCTCCCACAACTCGGACCTCACATTTTCCTTCACTTTCTTTCACCTTTTCTTTCGGTCATTTTCTTTTATACCAATCAATAACTCAAAAAAGCCATACAAGCTCTTTCTTTGCACTTCATATTCTCGGAAAAAACCAGAAATTAAAATTAAAAAAAGAGATGTCTCTACGTTTCTCTTCCAATGTTTTCAATCTCCATTCAGCCACAAACCAAAGCTTTTTCCTCCCTCGTTTCTCTTCACAATTCATCAATAAAATCCAGGTAAGTTCTATTACCCCCTACGCCTTGCCATCTGCTACCGTAAATTCATCAGAGCTCTTCAAGTTCCGCAGAGAAAAACTCAACAACCCCATTGTTACAGCTTCTTCAACAACAGCAAACCCAGGTGTTGAATCTTCATTTAGAAGCAAAAACCCAAAAGATGTTAACATTTTGGTGGTGGGGTCAACTGGGTATATTGGGAAATTTGTATTTAAAGAGTTGGTCAATAGAGGGTTCAATGTCATAGCCATAGCTAGAGAGAAGAGTGGGATTAGAGGGAAAAAGAGCAAGGAAGAGACTTTAAATGAATTAAAAGGAACCAATGTGTGCTTCTCAGATGTGACAAATTTGGAAACTTTGGAGAAATGTGTGGAGAGTTTGGGTGTCCCAATTGATGTTGTTGTGTCATGTCTAGCTAGCCGTACAGGTGGTGTAAAGGATTCGTGGAAAATTGACTATGAAGCAACAAGGAATTGTCTTGTTGCGGGCAAGAAATTCGGGGCCTCGCATTTTGTGTTGTTGTCTGCAATATGCGTGCAGAAGCCGCTCCTCGAATTCCAGCGCGCGAAGCTGAAATTCGAGGCGGAGTTGATGAGAGAAGCGGAGGAGAATAGCGGGTTTAGTTACAGCATTGTGAGGCCAACTGCTTTCTTCAAGAGCTTAGGGGGTCAGGTTGAGTTTGTTAAAGATGGGAAGCCTTATGTCATGTTTGGTGATGGGAAGTTGTGTGCTTGTAAGCCAATTAGTGAGCAAGATTTGGCATCTTTCGTTGCTGATTGTGTTTTGGGTGAGGACAAGATCAACCAGGTCTTGCCTATTGGTGGGCCTGGGAAGGCTTTGACACCATTGGAGCAAGGTGAAATGCTGTTTAAGGTCTTGGGGAAAGAACCAAAATTCTTGAAAGTTCCCATTGGGATAATGGACTTTGCTATTGGGATTCTTGATTTCCTTGTTAAGATCTTTCCTTCAATGGAGGACGCCGCTGAGTTTGGGAAGATTGGGAGGTATTATGCGGCCGAGAGCATGCTGGTTTTGGATCCTGAGACTGGGGAGTACAGTGCCAAGAAGACACCAAGTTATGGAAAGGACACTTTGGAGGAATTTTTTGAGAGAGTACTGAGGGAAGGGATGGCTGGACAGGAATTAGGAGAACAGACAATTTTTTGAAGAAAATTTGTGTAGTGTTCTGAAGGGTCTTTAATCTTTACAATAAAAAGTTCATTCAATTGAACCAGTTTTTTGACGAAGTCTGTTTTAAGGTATGCTCAAGTACTGTCTGTACATTATATGAGTTGTAACCATATGCTTTTGATGATTTTGCCTTTGAATATTTTACTGATTCTTCATCCTTAGCGAACATTTTGGAAGTCTGTCAATCTTGCGTCAAATTGTTCATATTTTTCAGACTTATTTAGAACATATGGGATTGAACTTCCTTTAGGTCCTAATTACTTGGAATACACGTTTTCTGTTCTCCCTCTATCTCCCTTTGTTTCCCTTTGTTTGTCGGAGAATTCTGTAATAAGATAGAAAAAAATATGTATGGTAGGACACATGTTTAAACTCTCATATCAATTAGGTACGAATTTCAGCCCTTAGATCAAAACAAAATTGTATCCGATTGAATAAAGGACGATAATTTAATGGAATCTGATGATAATAGTTATAACTATATTGTCTCATACCTTACCAAAATTCTCTTTTTTTTACTCGTGTTATGTATTGAAGGATTTCTAACATCCTTAACTCCACTATAATTTAGGGTGGAGGGTTATGACTCTATTGATGGGCCACATTTTTTAACCGTTAGATCACATCAAAATCTTATCATATTAGGGAGAAAAAAAAGAGTAAGGTGACTTAACAGAGCTTGATGAAAAGCTAATGGTTAAAAATTGTAGCTTATCAATGAGGTATTTTTTTTCAATCCGTGGTGAAAAATCATCCTGATTTAGTGCTTTTAGCCTGAAAGTTTTTGCATTTTTCTTATCTTGGACAGTGAGAGTAAAGACCACAAGCTAACTTGAATAACACCATTTGTTACTTTCACAAATCTCATACAACTATCAATGAAGTTGAGTTACAGAACCCCTACGCATCAAACCACAAGAAAAAACAACTATGTGATACGCTGCACAAATAGACAACATTTACAGAGATCTACACAAATGATTCAAAACCACTATCATCTGAGATAACACAAACTCGACACACGTATGATCTTTTGAAGCTTTACTTGGGGATTTTCTTGTGGAGGGAGCAAACATTGAGCCAGATGAGAAAGACTAGCAAAAATGAGGCGAACAAAGAAACCCCGAGAGAGGCCCCGATGTATCGACAAAACTTGTCGAAGACATTGCACACCTTCCTCCACTGTACGTCGTCATTGCCCTTCAATCCAACGTAGGCAACGCCTCCAGCAGTGCCTGTGGCCGACGCAAGTACCCCCAGTATCAGCTGCATCAGAAGCACAATACATTTTAGCAACTCAAATCATGCTTTCCAAAACAAGAGGAACAGGAAAATTCTTGTCTTTTAATTGTTGTTGTTGGTTCATTTGAGTAGAGAGGTTTACCACATCCCAAAAGACAAAGTGAAGGGAGAACTTTGTGGAATGCTGGGGCTTAAGGATGACTGAGATTGATGCCAGAGTGGTAACTATGCTGTAAAGTCCTGCAACTGATAATGCCACAAGAAAGTATCTGCAAAATGATGTGAAAAACTAAAGTCAACTATTTTGAAAAGCAATATCATGTTTCATAATTAACAATTCTGTATGAGAGAAACATACATAAATTCATCCGAGACGAACAAAAATCTGATTAAGAAAACACTTCCTTGTAATATATTATCCATCCAAAAATAAAAGTATTCAATTACTAGATTAAAGAAAGTTTAAGTTTCATGTTGAAGGAAAGATCAGCAACAGGACTAGACAGATTAAGAACTTCAAAAAAGCAATAATTCCTTCTGATTAAAATTGGTTAAAGCAATTAAAGACTTAACAAACATGTCAAAAACATGTAACAATCCAATGAGACACCCCCCACAAAAGAAAAGCTTACATGAAAGCCGGCGAGTTGTTAAACTTGATTTCGACTTTTGTTTGAGGCGAGGTGCGAATGGTTTGCTTGCTGGTGACAACCACCACAACAGAAGTCACCGTTGCTGCAAACAACAAGACCCTAAGAAGAACATCAAGTTTGAAGCAGCTAGCTTCAGTACTTGGAGGAACTGGCTGTGATGAAGAAGAAACATCTTTGCCGTGTTCAGTATCAGTCTTATTATCACCAGTAGAGGCCATGGCTGATCTTCAATTGATATGACAAAGGTCAAGGAATTGTTTGTTTTCACTGTATGTGAAATGGGGCTGTATTTGTGTATGTATATATAGACATATACACATATATAGTGGACCAATTATGTGACAATCTAAAAGGGTACAAAAATAAATAAATCTGAGATTGGTTGGAGTTTCCTCCACGCCAAGTGAAATGGTTTGAATTTTTGAAACTTTGAATGGTTAGTTTGTGAATGCTGGGAGGTTTTTACATAACTATCTTTGGTTTGCATCATTGACTGACGTTTATTATTATTACCTTGTAAAATGATAAGGCGGCGGAGAAAATTTGTGCGCATACATACATTATTTCTGTTGACTTTTTTTTTTTTATTATTATTATTATTATTAGTGTTATTAGTGTTATTATTATAAAGCTTTCATATGTTGAGTTTCAACTATACTTTCAAACACATTCAAAGTTTAAAGAGGTTGAATTTTAAAAACATCCCACGGTGAAAAAATCTTGTTTAAGATGTTCACTTTCATAAATGCAAGGCTCAAATTGGCAAATAACATCACATCAGAATTATATATAGATAATGATATGGATAGATAGATAGATACCAATTGCGTGAAGAAACGGCTTACCCTTATTCGTTCCAATGAGAGTTCCCAACTATTGTTCTGATATAAAATGGATACTTCTACCAAGAAAAAGATATAAAGTTCATACCGAATGAGAAGTGGGTCCGCACTAAGGCAACAAATAATGTGTTTATTCTTGCTTAATGCTTATTTTAATTGAGATTCTAACAAATTAAAGCAAAAAATTTTAGCAACAAAAGAAAGAAATTAAAGGCACAAAAGCAAGAGTGTTTATTCTCTAATCCTTAGGTTCCTTTTTCAAAGCTCAAACGGTTGAATTTTTCAATAATGGTATTTGTCAAAAGTTCATATTCAAATGAACCTTCAAGAGCCATTTGAAAGCACTTTCTTCAAAAATCTTCATTTATCTGACGGGGATGTGAAAAGAACTTCATTGTACATACGTACAAGTCATGAATATAATGAAATAGAGCTTATCCTTGTTATGATTTGTGTATATACATATATTTCCACATTTGGTTGGACGAGAAAGGATTCAACTTACACAACAACATACGTGTCATATTCAGCCAAACAATGAGGCCAAATTTTCATGAAACATGTACTTTGTTTTAGGAGTGAACAAAAAACCTAACAACCCAACGAACTTAATTAACCCATTTAATCCAACCCAAGATAATCTGAACTCGACGAGCCTAGGGAATAACCCAATCCAACCCAACCTAACTTGAGGTTTATTTGGGTGGGGTTGAATTGGAAGTTTCCTAACCCAATTTCACCTTAACCCACCCAAACTATTTATTTATATGTATAATATTTATATTATATATTTATAGTTTTAATACACAAATAACACATACACAAAATTGAAAAACACATATTGATAGGTATTATTTCTAGCATCCGTGTATTAGTTTGGTTATTTTATTTTTATTTTTTATTTTTTTTCGTAAATGCTCTTGTTTGCATCCATGAGAAGTTGGCAAATACATTTTGACAAAAAATAAACATGTGTTTTTAGTTTTATACTTATATTAATAAATGGAAGCTTATCATATTTTATATCACTTGATGGATCTTGCATTACAAATATAGATATGTTTGAGTGTAGATGTTTGCTATTAGAGATTGACAATTATGCATTATATTTTGTTGCTGTTTCTTATTATTTTTGTTGTATTGGTTTCTGTTATAATTTATTTTTTAGTTTGTAACATAATGTATTTGATTTGAATTTGTATTGTGGAGTTTTTATCTTTATTTTGTTTTAACTTATTCAGGTAATTTTGGACCTATATGTCTTATAAATTTTAGCTTTTTAATTCATTTTGGGTTAAATTGTTAGTATTATTATTATTTTTTATATTACTCAACCCGACCAACGAATTAAACCCACCCAAACTTTAATTGGGTGGGTTGATTATAAATTTTAAGTTGATTAGATGGGCTAAATTTAAAATTAACTTACTTAAACTTTAATTGGATAGATTGATATTTTTAGAAAAACCCCAACCTAACCGATGTTTACCCCTATTTTATTTGTTTGTTTTAACTCTTCTTTTGCTTCCAGTTGTTGGTGTTCGGGTTAGACTTTTCAATATATCATTGACTAATCCGCAAGTGATTCTATAACGTAGAACATAAAATGACGGGTTACTTATAGTTTCACGCCCCGTATTCTAAGGCTTTTTCAAGCTATGCTATATTTTTTGAACCTTCACACATTTAATCTAAAACACATTTATATCTTTGGATTTTAAAATTATACTTAAGCCGTATCTATTATTAAGAGTGTGTTTGGCAACTTACTTCATTCTAACTATATAGTTAAAACTGCTATAATGTCAAGTAAAAGTAGATTATAGTGTAAAGTTTTTATATGCTACAATAAAATCATTCTAATTTTTAATTTTAATTGTGTTGTCAAACACACTCTAAGTTGATGTTGACAGTTTTGTCGTCTTTCCATTATTGTTGTCGCTTTTATAAAGTCTTGTCGTTTTTCACTCCATTGTCTTTTATACTGCCACTTCACTTTGCTGTCGTTTTTAACCTTCTTGTCGTTAGCTCCTTTGTATCGCTTCACTTTTTGTCGTTTCCTCGTTATGGTCGTTATTAATTGTTTGTTTCTATTTTGTGCGTAGCTCATTTACCGGCGTGTGTCCTTTGCTCTGTTTTTTGGGCTGTCGTTTGATTCTGTTTCACCGTGCTTATTATTATCATTGTTGTCGTTTATTTTTGTTGTTTCGCCTTCGTGGTCACTGTTGTTTGCTTTGTTTTTCTAACATTGTTGTCGTTAGCTCATTTATAGTTGTTTGATTTGTTTCTATTTATTTGGTGTTGTTGTTGTTGCGGTTGTTGTCTTTCTTTTGTCGTTTTAATATTCTTAACGTTTGACATTGTCGTTTTTCCAAACTGTTTCTACTGGTGGCTCATTTATTGTCGTTTTTCGTTTGTTTTGTTGTTTACACTTTTTCCCTTAATTTTTTCCCCTTCCAAAACACCTTCAAGACAGCCTCGTTTCACTTCAATCGATAGAACTACAATAAAACAAAATCCAATCGCAAATTTACTAAATAAAATTCAATTACAAGTCCCCATGGGAAACTGCTAAAAGTACTAATACCAGCAACCATATGCAAAACATTTTAGCATGTAAATTCCACTCGTCCAAACACAAACAGACTACACATACAAATACATATATAGATCACAAATATACACACACACATATATATATACGTATACATACAAATATATTTATTTATAGGGTCTTGTTTTGGGGATTCTTCTATAAAGTGTAGAAGTAGAAATCCAGATAAGGAAAATAAGCAAAAATGAGGCAAACAAGGCGACCCCAAAAGAGCTTCCAACATGTTTACAGTACTTTGTGTAAACTTGGCACACTTTTCCCCACCCCCAATTGTTGTTTCCCTTCAGTTCTATGTATGCCACAGCTCCCACTGTTGCAGCCACAGAGGCCACTATTCCCAACATCAACTGCATGCGTTTTGCATACACATATACATATAAATACACACTGTAACGCCCCTATATACGGTTAACAGTTTTTAATGAATTAAAATAAAAATAAAAAATAAAAAATAAAAGTAAACCTTAAAAATAAAATTGCCTGGGGCTTAAATAAAAACTCTCAAATCAAAAATAAAAATATAAATGACAATTAAACCACAGTTTAATGTAGCACCTTAAATTTAATAATATAAACTGTTCGTCATCATCATTTTAACCCTCATCACATTTTAATACAGTCACAGAAAGTAACAACTGGTGCTTACATTATCATGAAGAACATTCTTAACAATTGAAGCAGTCCTAATGTAATATAGCTACATAGCTTCCTCAACTATCTTTCTCGTAGCCACCTCACACTTAGTGAGTCCTGAAAAGATAAAAACATGAGGGAATGAGCAACAATATGCTCAGTAGAGAAAACCATTACTCACCTTTAGGTTTTTATCATTACCATATTAAAACCTGTATGGTTAGTCAGTTACATTATATTCCAGATTATGAGGTTTATTATGATCACATCTCGTGGATACCATAGTTAATCATTACCAAGTTTCATAATTATACATTTATACAAATATTACAAATCATCATTGTTCCTAGGTATCCATGTTAAATAGAGTATCACTCAACTCATCGAAACCCAAATGGGCACGCTTGATCACCCTGTAAACATTCCAAGGGTATTCCGGTGAGGGGATATCAAGCCCCGAGTCCTCACCAAGTCGATTCGTGTACAGTGTGTTCTGGGACTTTCAACCCAAGGAAGCGTCATCACCTTCCCCTTATTTTACCTTTTAGGGTATTCATGCCCAAGGACGTAACTACCGCCCTCTTCACGTCTCACCATTTCTCCATATTCAATCATTATTAATAGAGTCAGTTTTCCTAACCATCTTCTCAATTTATAACATGTGTCAATTCATTATGTTCTTCGCCGTATAATACAAGACGAGTCTATGTCATAGTTTCATATGTAATACTCATATAATAGCAGTTCAACTATATATATATATATATATCTTGCAGTAAAACAATCAATTTTAATTCCATAAAAACCTCACAAAAGATGAGTAATAGAATCTCTACCTTTCAAGCTTATCACCAATCTTTTAATCCCGAAATCAATTAACGTTAGCTCCACACTCCCTTGATCCTAAGGCTTGCATAAGAACAATTTAAAACTAAAGCACAACATACAACTACATTCATAGATAAATCATGTGCAAATCCATCTTACTAGTGTGCCATTAAAGCCTTTATGCAAATCTCTTTTGAATACCATAGTAAACAATCTTTGTCTTAACACGATATAAAATATATACAAGTAATCTATATGTTTTAGTCTCTAATAAGATTCATCAATCACTTAGGATAATATTGGAAAGGTTGCAAGACATTAAGGAATTAGGTGGTGAGCAAAGATGGGTTCTTGGTTCAGGTTAGCAGCTGGTATACCATGGCAAACTGACAATATACTTTTGCAAAAAGGATATATTTACTATCTACAAGCATCACACGGTTAACAGGTGGTTTATTTAACATAAACAGGCAGTATATTCTCACTGGCAGGTTTATTCGTTTCTAATCCAAAAATTGAAAAATTCATAGAAAATAAAATACAACTCCGATTTAGGCTTATGATAGCTCGTTAGAAAGCATAGGATGTTTACTTTTTAAATATTCAAACATATTTACAAAATTCATTTTTATTTAATCCCAGAATTTCCAGAAAGAGCCACTGCCCATAGAGGTATTACAAAGTTTAACAATATAAATTTTCTGTCTATAGCGTATACACTTAGACTTTATACATATGCTCCAAAATAGCAACAAAACATATACTCAGGTTTAAGAACGTAAATTTGAATAATCCTTGAGTATAAACAAAAATTATAAATGACAGACTAAATTTGTTCATACAATTCTAACATCAGATTATGGCTAGTTGGAAGCTTGAAATGGCTTCAAAACATGTTCCTTGACTTCGGTATAGTTGAAATTCTTGCTCAAATGGAGGTGATGGTGGTTGATATTTATGGCTGCCTTGAAGAAGTTCTCTAAGTATTTTGCTTCAGCAAAGAAATGAGAAGAAGAGTGGGGGAACCGTGGAAGAAAAAAGGAAGAAAAGATAAGGTCTTTGAAGAGAAGTGATAGAAGCAATTATGGAGGAGACATGTCGGAGCATGTCACGAAAGAAATAAAGAAAATGAGGGTTAAGAGTAGTTGGGAAAAATATCCTCATGTCTCTTCTGGAGACTTTAGCGCACATAATGCCAAAATGATATTTTTGAAATTTATTAGAAGTTTCAAGGCTTTTCAGTAAAGATACTAAATAAGTATAAGAGAATTTATAAAATTTAAAAATAGATAGAAATAAATATTGTGAAATAAATTTTAAATGAAATAAATTTTTGATTGGCACACTAAAATTTAATTTAATTACCTTAATACCCGTTAGGAGAATAACAAGTGTCACACACACACACACACATATATAAGCTTTATTTAACATATGGTGATCTTATTAGTAAGGTACAATAAAATGGAGACATTGCCATATAGGGTCATTTTTCGGGGCCTGGTAGTGTAAATTTTCAAACCATCAGATTAGTCAAAATCATTTTTTTATAAATTTAATCGTTAAGATACATATATAGTTATCGGTGGGTTATTTTTTTTAGTATAAAATAGCCATTTAATTATCCAAAGATAGATTTAGAAAATCTTGTTACAAAATCAATAACAACTAGGCTGTTATATAGTATTGTAATAAATTTTTACTTTTCAGTTAGTAAAATATAACATCAATTTTTTTTAACTTCTTAAAAATAAAACAAATATGAGTTAATAAAAATTGTATTTTTAATTACCGGGTCCAAAAAGGCAAAAAGGACGAGGAAGATTGTTGAGAGAGATGATATCAAGGGGGCTGCAAAAGATGCAAGAGCCGCGATGATGCCGTAAGCGGCCACCACTGATAATGCCACAATGAAAGTATCTGCACTAGCTTGATAAAATCAAAATATGTCTATGTTATATTTGTTGGACGTCAAATCAAACTATATATAAGCTTTTTACGGTCGGTATAGCTAGCGGTATAAATGAATGCTAAATATAATTAAAATCACATCAAAATATACATAGAAAATACATAGAAATTGATAGATACCGATCAGACGGTTTAAAAAGGTAACCCTACCATTTAATCTCTAATAATATATATATATATATATATATATATATATATATAAATGAATGCTAAATATAATTAAAATCACATCAAAATATACATAGAAAATACATAGAAATTGATAGATACCGATCAGACGGTTTAAAAAGGTAACCCTACCATTTAATCTTTAATAATATATATATATATATATATATATATATATATATATATAAGGTCACCCTCCTATGTGATCTTTAATAATATATATACATATATATTTCTTTTTGAATTAATAAGACATATGGCATAAATAAAATTATAGAAATAGAATATGATTTCAATTTTTAAATATTTTATTTATGACTCACAATAATATCATTAAATAATTATTATATAATTATGTAATATAAAATGTGACATCATCATGATAATTTGTTATGTAATTTAGCTATTTTTAACATATTCTGAAAACCATGTTAAATTTCAATCTTATCATATTGTTTTCTTGTTTTACTATGGCAAAAGTATTGAACAACAAAATAATGATAAATTGCCAAGTACTTTAACTTCCATTTTCATCATATTTTTGTTGTGACAGAGCGATAAGAGTGCATTAACTGTCTAAACCCTAATTAAACTGAACTTTTCAGAACAAGCAAACTATATGCAACTGAAACACCTGAAATACTATTCCAATACCAATGTTACCATGCAAAGTGTTTAATTCTCTATAAATTCCATCTCTCTCAACATCATGCATTTGATCAGGTGTGTTGAGGTGTTGAGATCCTCGGCCGAAACCTGATAGGCACCTCGAACGTATTGTCGGGAAGGCTGCTCGGGGAGCCTCCACGCGGATTTGCCTCCCGCGGGGGGAGCACATCCCTTGGGAATTGAACATGTGTTTCTCTTGAATAAGAGGGTCTTAGGGTGTCCCCCAGGTACCAATCCAACCATTGGATGGATTGGTAAATGTTGAGGTGTTGAGATCCCCAGCCGGAGCCTAGCGGGCACCTCGAACGTATTGCCGAGGAAGCTGCTCGGGGAGCCTCCATGCGGATTTGCTCTCGCAGGGAGAGCGCGTCCTCTAGGAGTTGAACTCGTGTTCCTCTTGAATAAGAGGGTCTTAGGGTGTCCCCTAGGTACCAATCCATCCAATTGGTTGGATTGGTATCTAGGAGACACCCTAAGACCCTCTTATTCAAGAAGAACACGGGTTCAACTCTTGGGGGACGCGCTCCTTCACTGGAGGCAAAATCCGAGCTGGGTCTCTCTTCCGAGCAGGGACCCTTTCGTCCACAATTCATTAGGAGGATCCACTAGTTGAGCCGAGGTCTCTCCCTGAGTAAGGGCCCACTCGGGGGTCGAGTATCCACCCAAAACGTGCGTTTAATGTTGAGGTGTTGAGATCCCCAGCCGAAGCCTGACGGGCACCTCGAACGTATTGCCGGGGAGGCTGCTCGGGGAGCCTTCACGCGGATTTGCCTCCCGTGGAGGGAGCCCTTCTCATGGGAGTTGAACCCGTGTTCCTCTTGAATAAAGAGGGTCTTAGGGTATCCCCTAGGTACTAATCCGTGGGAGGCAAATCCGTGTGGAGGCTCACCGAGCAGCCTCGCTGGCAATACGTTCGAGGTGCCCGTCAGGCTCTGGCCAAGGATCTCAACACCTCAACAAGGTGATTATCAGCCATTAAGTCCATTTCAATAGATCAGTATAATTTATGAAATATACATTTACCAGTGCCACTCATGTATTTTGTTGTGATTTTTAAAGAAACCCTTTGTTTCTGATGAAAAAAACAATCCATCTCTTATAATTTGTAAATTGCATCAAAGTAAACCCTAAAGTCCAGATCGAGTATATTTTAAACAAAATGCCACATTTACCTTTTCTAAAACAGGATAGCTCAACTTGGCATGTTTCGGTTATTTTTTCAAGAATAAGCACGATATTTTAAAATTATAAATACTCAATTTAAACTTAAAAAACACATAATTATTTCCTTAAAAAAGAGCAAAACGCAATAATGTTTTAGTAATTTACCCTATAGCTGGCACTTAATATAATGTCACTTAGTATGTTCTCTCTCTTTTTTCTTAAGAAATGTGATTTTGTAATTATATAGGTCTCAACATGTGACTTAAATATAAGCTGGTGAGTCGGTAAATTTGGCTGATTCAGAAGCGTATATATAGAATTCATCACCTAAGTAGAACCCTTCTGTTTGCTTCCCAGAAATCATAACAACAACTCATGAAACTGATGCTCCTATTAACAAAATCCTAAGAAACAAATCACACCCAAAGCAGTTGGCAGGGCGAGACCTAGGAAATCGACTAGTACTATGGGTTGACTTCTGGTTCGGGCTTAATTTCGCTAGGCGACGCCATAATTAGCAAAGGGTTTAATGTGGATTTAGGAGATATTAATTGTGGACTAATGAAATGTACATGAGCAAATCAATGTCTATATATAATGTGTTTATATATTAGTCTTGAGAGAATTTAACTTGGAATTTCCAACACGCTAAATAAATTGACTTTAATAGTTTTTGGTATAATTGAGGTAAGAAGAAGTAAGCATTTTATATATCTACAAGCCATAAGACTCGGACAATTCTAATTGAAAATAGGCATGGTGATATATACCGAATGTGATATGTGTTTATTTTATTTTATTTTATTTTTATTTATTTTTGTCCTTCTATCAGAACATTATTTCACTAGTTCTTGTTCATGGTTGGTATAAAATATTTCTAGTGGAAGAATTGATCATGTTTCAAGTAGTGATTGTTTTTCCTATCTAGATCTTTCCATCATATATAAGAATGTAGATGTTATTTGAGGTGAACTTTTTTTTTTTTTCCAGAACAAAAATGAGGTCAATATTTTAGAACAGAATTTAAATTATTATAGAGTTTTCAATTCTAAGTATATTTTCAAACACCCTCTTAATCTTTGGCATTTTGTTTAGCCTTAAATAAGGCTAAAGTGATGGAAATTATGTCCAAAGTTGGGTGGGCCCCGAATTAATTGGTTTTTTGGAGGTGAAGATCGTGGTCATATTGATAAGAGACTAATAATGGTTTGCGCTTAGCCATGTCAAAAGTCTTCAAAAAATGGACCACATGTAAAATCAGAGAAATTACGTAGTTTTATTGAACATATAGCCAAATTTATCTTCAACGTATGATACAGACAAGTAGGCATACATTAATGATAGCAATAAAGAAAAGTATATATACCCTCTTTTTCTCTCTGTGTTATCTTTCATAAAACTTCAAGGATATTCCATAAATTTAAACATATGGTCCTGCAAAATCCAACTAATTTCTAGCATGATAATTGAAATATTGCGTGCTTGTGAAGCAGAAAGATAACTGTTTCATTGTATGATAATCAAACCTCAAAAGATTTTTGTTGGTTGAAATTCAATTGTAATTAGTAATGCTTAATGAATACTAGTTATTTGTAGTCAACAACTCTATCATGTTTTTTATTTATTAAAAGCTTCAATATCTATCCAAAGTATGTCTTTTTAAATTTTTCTTGGATATTAAGAAGACTATTGACTCAAAAATTCTATATATGTCTTCGATTTGGGAAAAAAAATTTTCCCATTTCAAAAAAAAGAAGAAAAAATAAATAAAGTTTTCGAAAATAAAAGTTTACGACCATATTCTGAGACAAGTGGCGGCAAACATATTTTTCATCATTTTTTTTTAATAATAACGAGAGTAGTACTCATAATAAGTTATCCGCAAATTTTTACGGTTAAACCATATAAATATTAATTGATTATGTATCCTCTCATTCGTAGCGAGGCTGAATTATGCTTCTCTGCTAGGATTTGGGAATTACTGTGATTTGGACTTCCATGCTGACTAGAAGAAGCATTGGTTAGGTTTTTTTTTTGGTCGTTCTATATGTGATCTCAATTGATTCTTTTTGTAAGCACGAGTAGGGTTTGAGGATGCCACATATCTTTTTTTTTTAATTGGAAAAAAAGATTATATACCATTTCAACTCCAAAACACAAATTAATTAATAAATATTGTCGTGGACAGTTCTTCGTTCCAACTACTACTACTATACATGCTTGATCATTTAATTCATGAAACAATGTATAACATCATAGTATGCTCCACAGAATTAAACAAGCCTTGGCCTGGTTTTGAACTTGTACGGTTTACTCTTCAAGGGGGGAAAATTTACTTTTAAGTCTTCTGTGTAGAAAGAGAATTTCTCTAGCTAGTTCTTACCTTTTATTTTATTCTTTGAAGAAGAACTAGGAGAAATCTTGTCTGAGCGTGTGCCAAAATGCTGCATTAATTTTCTTCCTTGGCCACGCATTTTGATTTTCTAAATTGATTAACTTTATCCCCTTTTCATTTCGACAGATGAACCATAGAGTCAAAAGAAACCATGAACTAAAATGGAAGAGCTTGTCTTATAAGTAAATATTTCATAGTAGCCTCATTAGACCATACATCTTTCTTGGTATCACTACAAAAGACTGGACTTTTAGTCGCAAGAATGTTTAGCAAATCTTTTAGTGACTAATGTGTAATTAGTCACAAATTTTAGTTTAATTTTTATTACGACTAAAACTTTTAGCTACAGAGTTTTAGTCATGAAATGATTTTGTGACTAAAAACCACGTGGTTAATAGTTAAAAAAACATGTTTTTAGAAAGAGAGAGAACGAGTAAAAGAGAGCTAAAGAGAGAGGGCTGAGGCCGACAAGCTAACCCATAACCGGTCTGCTAGCCTCTGATTTGTCCTAAGATCGTCCCCAGCCGATCTTCACCGTGCTATAGTTTGTGTTCCTCAGACAAAGAAGCTTCGCTCGGGTTGGAAGTCAAGCATGGAGGAGGGAGGGAGTGGTGCTTCATCACCGATCTAGTCTCGGGACTGGGGAGAGAAGGGTTGGGGTCAACTACAGCAGTCGTGAGAGGCTCAAATCTCCTCTAGGTCATGGCTAGGTCAAATGGGTGAACAAGGGAGCTTGGATGCTTGAGTCTGCCATGGATTGGGCAAGCCTAGCCGTCGTTTGTTTGGCGTTGGCTTTAAGGAACTTGGTCGTAGTGAGGGTTAGGTTTGTGCCGCTAAATAAGGGTGGGTTACGGCGGTTTTGGCCTTGTGGTGGGGGGTGCCAAGGGATTGGCTAAAGTATGGTCATGAGTGTTCTCCGACGGGCAGGTGGTTGGAGTTGAGAGGTAGTGGCTTCTAGGTGGCTGGCGTTGAAGGACTTAGAGTCATGGATTACTGTTGGGACTGTGTTCTAGACTTATGTTTTATATTTTGTTTGTATTATGGGTTTGTTATAATAAAGGTAGTGATTTCCCCACTGCCCCTCTGGGTTTTAATTGTTGTCTTTATGTTGTTGCAGGTTGTATTGAGTTTCGAGGATGGTTTCCCCATGCCTCTTGTTTGGTTAGTGGTGTCTTGAGTTAGGATTGGATGAAAGTGTGGCCCTTCTCTGTGGTTGTTAGGACCACTATTAGTAAGAGTATAGCTCCGTGTAGGGTTAGGGTTTCCTTTGGCTCTGTTGATCAGAGCTTGGATTCCTGAGTAGGTTCTTTGGGTCTGCGTGTATACCCGTTCTAGGTCTTCGGACCTTTGGCTATACCTTGGCCTGTTTCAACTAGTTTTAAAATTTCTTTCCTTCGTTTGGAGGTCTTATCTACCAAAAAACAATGATTAAACTAAAGTTTGTGACCAATTACATATTAGTCACAACATTTTGTTGTAATTAAAAGTTTTGCTTAAAACTATTATGACTAAAAATCTAGTTTTTATCATGTATATCCAGATAATAGGTAGGAGCAAATAATAAAACATTCTGGAGTTACAAAGATAGTTATTAAATCATTAGCATTGCATAAAAACATTCCTCCTAGAGTAGCTGTTGATAAGAATGACAAAAACCCAATTGTTGCTATTTTTATAGATTCAATGTACTCTAGAAATATAAGAAACAATATAATTTTAGATTTTAAATTTCAAATCAGTTTTTTTATTGACACGAGAGTTTTATATGGAGAAAAAAAATCAATGAGTTAAGAGTTTTAGGAGGAAGGGATTGGATAGGGTTGACAATTTAGGTTACGATACGATGACACGACATGAACCCAACATGAAAAATGCGGGTTAAGGTTGGGAAAATAGGCCTCGGATTGGAATTAGGTCGAACCCGTCTGACCCATACAAAAAACGGGTTGGGTTCGGGTCAACCCGAATCAACACAAAATCAACCCGAAATAACCTGCCAAAAATGTGTCGAAGTAAGGTTGACCTGAAAATTAACCTGAAAATTGTTAATCAACCCGTGTAATCCAAATTGAACTCGTGTGACCTTAATGTAACTCATATAACTTGAAATTAATTTTAATGTGTCAAATTAGTCTAATATTTGTTGTATATCCAACTTGACATGATTCTAATTTCTAGCATATTTCTTTTTGTTAAACTTATACAAAGTTTTGTTAACTTTTTTGATGGTTTTGTTTTGTTGGCTTATTGTTTATTTTATAGGCTTATTGTTGGGTCTATCGTGTTGTAGGTCTATAGGGTTTAGCGAGTCAGTGTGTCGTGTCAACACGAACATGCACAAAGTAGCATATTGGCCGGTTGCACGGGTCGGGTTGGGTCAACCCGTCTCCACGTCAGGTCGTGTCTGGGTTGGGTTTTTTTGACCCGTCAGGTCACGGATCGGGTTCGGGTTGGCGTGTTGGCTGTTTATATAAGGGTTCAACCCGCCCAAACCCGACCTGTGAACCCGAATTGCCAGCCTTAGGATTGGATGCATTGACAATCTTCTTCTGATGGGAAAGATTAAAAGGGTTTGGACACAAAAACCTTACAATAATCATGCAGATTCTACAGTATATTTGTTGAATCAATATTTCTATTTTTTTTTATTGGCATGTTCTAATAAAATCAAAGCTGATCCTTTGAACGTGCTTTTTGTTTTAGGTTTGATTTTGTTATTTTGTCTGCTTGAACTTAAATTTTTGCATGGCTGTCAGTGTTGTTGCTAGCTAGCTAGCCTAGCCTACGGATAATCCAAGACATATGTAATTTATATTCTCTCAACTATAGCAAAACGCCATACAATTATACACACCAATATTTTGCGGTACACTTTTCACAAGTTTCTTTATGATCATCATCATCATTATCAGGATAATTTCATAAATCATTCATAAAGTTAACCCTTAATCTTAATTTAGTCATTTATTTTTAAAAAATCTCATTTTAGTTTAATTTTTTTTACTTTGTTTCAGCTTTGAACCTTCTATCAGTTGGATGTTAAAATATTTAATGAAATATTCTTAAAATGACCTACTTTATTCCTAATTTATTACTTTGTTTCACTTTTGGTTCTTCTGTTATAGCTAAAGTAGGACATTTAAAAGTCTTTCATTGTATATTAAATGTCTAACTAATAGAAAGACTGAAACTAAAACAAAATAATAGATTAAGGATCAAAATGAGACTTTTTAAATGTTAAAAACTAAGTTGAAACTAAAGGTAAATCGCAAGACCAGTTATGAAACTTACCACCCTTATTATTATTATTATTATTATTATAAATGTTTCTTAACTAAAATCCCATCAATTCTGGGATTGTAACTGCCATATCACTTTTGGTTAAGATCTATGAATCTTTTTCAAATCGTATACAATTCTCAAACCATTATTTTATGAAAAGGATAAATTGTTCTATTAGTCTCAAACCTTCATGAAAGTGTAATTTTGATATTCCCAGTCTTTTATTTTATTTGCTAAGGGACCATTTTAACAATCAAAATCAATTAAGTTTGGCAGTTAAAATTGTTATATATCTTTTTTAATTAAAATTACTAAAACACCCCTACTTTGTAAAATCCCCCTCTTTCTCTCTTCTTTGGTCTCTCTTAACTCTCAAATAGCTCTTTATCCTTTTCTCATTTGATTTCCTCTCTCTCCCTCCTCCATCCCTCGTGGCTCCACCGCCATCCCTCGTAGATCCGCCAGCATGTTAGACATGTATGCCCTAGGGAGTAAAAATATAAATAAGTTTTTAGAGACATTTTTATCAATAAAGAATTTATTCATGTTATACCAAATTTTGTTCTCTTTACGTCCATATTTGTTGAATGTATGTTAAGCAAACAATAGTCTGAGACTGTCGGTCTAAACCTTAAGAATTTGGCACATGATGGACGGATTATGCAGAAGACACGATTCTTAAGGTGATAGTCTAAATCATACGATCCGCAATCAAGGGAATAAAGTTGGATGCTTTATTCATGCAAAGATTGTTATGTTGTCTATATCCCTTTTGGGAGATGGTTTGTCTTGACCATCGGAGGTGGACTCCGTGAATAGAAACATTGGCATGTTGTTATAGGTGACAATGTGTTGGATCGGGACATAAAGTGAATTGATTTGGATTAATAATTATGTCTTGGCAAATTAATTCACTTTGGACAATCATTTGTATTGTATCTTAATCCTGAGATGAATAGTGGGCCCGTTATCTCGACTTGTGTCTTTTGATGTACCAAAGGGTGATACCCACATCTCAATAGTGGTATGTGTTGGAAACAAAGTGCGCAGCGGAATTTTAAAAAAATTTTCATCAGAGTATTTTCCAAAATACAAGTATGACATGTTATATGTATAAATTAAACAGATCTTACTAACCTCAGTGTGCCGAAGAACCTCCGCGACCTGTGTAGAGAAGTAACGTTCCAGAAGAGCCTCAACCAACTGGTCTTCTTTGCTATTCTCTATCCACAACCGGAGTGAGTGTGGGCTCACACGTACAGCTCTTCCACCGGTGACTCTCCTTCCAACCAATAGAGAGAACCCAAAGCTAGTGTTCGTGATTTGTGAACAAAAGCTCTCAGGGAGTTTTCAGATGCTCACTAGAAGAGTATCACTCTTAATCTCTCAAATTGATCTGAGTAAATCATTAGACTCACTCCCTTTTTATACCTATTGGTCCTTGGGGTCAGTCCATATCAGATTAGGTCTCAAAAATCGAAACAGAATCAAGTTCGGATCAATATCTGATAAGATACGCGTGAAAAACGCGTAATCTTAGCTGTCGCGGTCGGCATGCCGAACTGTGAGATAGGCAGGCCGAACTGGCCAGTTCGACAGGCCGAACTTTCTGATCGGCAGGCCGAACTGCCGAGAAAAAATCTCCGCGAATCTTTTATTTTCCACCCGAGATTCTAAAGGATAAAGTCTCAGTTTTGATTCAAATAGCCCAATAGAAAAGATATCTGATCAAAACAAACTCTATCAAGATAATCTCTAAGAAAATAAATCAATTCAAATAATTCTACAAGTTTATCTTGTTCTAATTGTCCAAAATTAAAACAACCGATAAACAGACAAGAATTATCCGAACGCCATAATTCAACAAGTTCATCTTGAACTAATTTCTTACAAAATTAATTCAACCGATAAACAGACATGAATTATTTGATTCTTATAAATTTTAAACCAATCTGATAAATCCGACATAAGTCACCAATTATTGGAAAAGCACGCCGTGTCGTTACAGGATTTTGTGAGCTAGCAAAGGGGACCAAAATGGACCTATAAAGTTCAAGCTCATGATAACTATGAAACCCAATATCCCAGATATACATTTCACAATTATCAACTCCAACGCTACTCCACTAAAAGCTTGGAGCTGCACTCTCGAACTTTATAGAATTACGAAGCTCGTGTAGCTAAGTCTCCATGACATATCATAGTGTATCGCATCCCCATATGATCATCCATAATCGGCTTAAGGACAAGTTCTGTCTTACCTTCCCGATTATTTTTATCTTACGTTCCATTGTCTCACCATTAGAAAACTTACCATCCAAAGATAGTATACCATTCGGTTACACCTATGTATCCAAATGGTTGAGC